>JASCZW010001873.1:0-148510 GCA_034211315.2 Aedes japonicus | reverse complement strand
ATTGTCATTAGTAGATCCTTCACTTTTTTTTTTTCAAACAAAGTCAAACTCTTTGAAGCCCTGGTCAGCGTTAAGAATCGAAGATTGATTCAATTTTTAGTTATATTGAGTTACTCGGTGCACCAGAGCATCTCAGAGCGGTGCTGCCTCACCACCAGATGTATTTCACTTATGAAGAAAATCAAAACAATCAACAATAATTGATAAGTTTTTTTTTAATTCTCATGGGGTTTGATTTTTGAATTGATTTATTCACGTTTTTCTCCTCTTAAGGGTTGTGAATTGTTAACGTCTAACGCCTGCAACACAAATTTCCATACAAGACGTTGACAACGATGTGCTCAGACACAAACAAACCTGCTCCCAATGCTCCTGTGTAGCGGCATTAATATTACGAGTTAAATTATATGACTGTGCAGCTCTTATTCCATGTTATTGAAACTCTACTGTACCGTCTGCTGTCACAATATTCTGACAGAAGTGTCAAATCAGCTGACGTTCCACTTTGTTCGGTGTCGTTTCATCTTCTGTTCCACTGTCCCCGCTGCTTGCAGTCATTCTGAAAGGCTGAAAAATAATAATCGCACCATCGTGAAGATCGAATTCAAATTGTCTGAGATCATCACGAAGATCGCTGCGGTTTTTATTCTGTCCTGTAAGTGAACCCCGGAAAATTCCAACAACCTGGCAAGTACCACACGGAAGATTGCCCTGCAGTAAAATACTAAAAGAAGCAGAGGGATGAGTGATATCGAGGCAAAGTTTTTCGTGCGGTCGTTCATTCGCTTTCTGAATGGCCAACTGGAGCAGCCGAACTTTAGTTCCGACTCCCGTGAAAGCTTAGAGGTGGCCATTCAGTGTTTGGAGAATGTGTACGAAATTGGTCAGGAGGAAGGTGATAACAGCCAGGAGAATCCGCTGAATCATATTGATTTGTTCGAAGTCTACCGGAGCACGTTCACGAATGTCTCGCCGGAACGAAAGCAGGAAGCAGAGAAGTTGAAGAACGAAGGAAATCGGTTGATGAAGGAGGAGAAGTACCATGAAGCGCTGAACATGTACAGCAAGTAAGTATTGTAGTTGTGTAAATATTTGTCTTTTTCTGTCGTGCAGTTTCGATAAACATCGAACACATTCTTCCAGAGCCATCAGCCAAGACGCAACTAATCCGGTGTTCTATTGCAACCGTGCAGCGGCCTACAGCCGACTGGGTGATTGCCAGAGTGCAGCGGACGATTGTCGCATGTCACTGCGCTATGATCCGAATTACAGCAAAGCCTACGGACGCCTCGGATTAGCCTACTCGAAGATGAACAAATACGAGCAAGCCCTGGATGCTTACCAGAATGCCCTACGGCTCGAACCGGATAATCAAGATTACAAGAACAACATGAGTGTTTCGCAGCAGAGACTGGAAGAACTTCGCGCGGCTCCAGCTGGAACAGGCGTTGCCGCAGGTATGCCAAACCTGGGAGCAGCAGGACTCGGTGGAATAGACTTTGCTGCTGCCTTGAATAACCCTGCACTTGTTAGCATGGCCACACGGATGATGGGTGATCCGTCTATTCAGAACATGTAAGGTGTTTTATGAGTAGTTTCCAACGCTAAATTCTAACAGTTTTCCTACTATTTTAGGCTCGGTCAACTTAGCGGCATGAATAACGTGGATGCACTGCTGGAAACCGGCCGCCAGTTGGCTATGCAAATGAGCAGCCAAAATCCGGATGTGTTTGCCAACGTCATTCGACAGATGGAACAGACCGGGGTGGTCCCACCCGGCAATGCTCCCTCTGCCAATCAAAATGAGGGCGATAACCAGAAGCCACCACCTCCGCCACCGGCAGACTCTTAAGTCACGAGGAGATGGTTTTGCTTGCAATTTAACCCTTTAAACTGAAGTCAACCAGTAAAGCAAACGGAACCCTTCCACTACGATGATTCTTTGCTAATCTTCTTAGCGTTTGTTTATTTTCTGTTTTCTGTAGCATCAACACTTGTAACGAGAAATTGTAAAAACATTTATTTGATATTCTAACCATTTAATTACGTGTCGAATAGTTTCACTTCTCCAATGATTGTTTAGTTTATCGGAGTGACAACATTGTTTCTAAATGAGCATGAATAAAATGCATAGATTCGAGAGGAACTTTTTTCAATTTCTTATTGACAACCGTTGTAGGCAGTCTGGATGGGGTTCTCAAACTTCGAAACGGTTCGAATGCTTGCAAGAACAAGATGGTAAGGTCGGGACCTAAAAAGAAGGACAGCAAATGCAGGGTCTTATTCTGGTTCTTATTTCTCCCGTGACACCCTGCAGACAGTGATTCCCATTTGATTTGTACGTGGGTTTTTTCACCGTGAAGTGAAAACCGTCAAAGCCTTGTACGGAAATAAGTACAGCATATTTGCAACATTGCCACATGTCAGCTGTTCCCCGTATGAACTTGATGGACTTCGCACAGTTCATCTGTAACTTATTTTCTCTAGCGCTACTTAAAGGCTTACGCCGAAGCACTCTCGACAGCATCCACTACCTCAACATTTAGAATTTACATAACTTAGAATCTGTACCTACTAGATATTGAACAATTCATCATATCAGTTTGAAAGATAACATGCTGTGAGCAATCTGATGGACAATTTGATTGCTGTTTTTGTATTCTCCCATGCGCGGAGTAACGATCTTTGATGAAGTTTGTCAGAAGCATATAATTTCTCATCTCCATGCGAAGCGCTAGGAGTGGACGGTAATTTATTGCTAGAACGAATAGACATGAAGAGAACGTGTATCGATAGTTCCGTATAGGGCAACGGCAGACTTTGAAATAGAAAGGGGGCTATTGTGCTTGTTAAACACCCACTATGTCGAACTACTTAGGGCTTTAGAAGTTAGGTGGTCCATCCGACCTGCCTTTGATCGTTTCGCCATTTTTGTTGGAGATCGAGGACGATATGTGAGGCTGCTACGCATACCGCATCCCAGACGTCCCGGTCCTGGTACAACTTCGGGACCAAATTGTCCGGAGTCGTGTCGTGACCGCATACGGCAATCATGCTGGATCTCGCGCCGTTAAAGCGAGGGCATGCGAAGAACACATGTTCCGCAGTTTCTTCGACTCCCGTGCACTCGCTGCATGCGGAGGAATGTGCATGCCCATATTTGTGCAGATATTGTCTAAAAAGGCCGTAGCCAAACAATATCTGCGTTAAGTAGAAGTTCACTTCACCGTGTCGCCTACCGACCCACCCGGTTAATTCCGACCTTTGGTGGAGTTGTTCCATTCTATTTATCACTTAACCATGGATGCGGCTCTAGTGGTCTTCCGAATACCTCTTGTTCCACGTTGTTCGAAGCACTCTACGTCCTCTTTTATGACCATGTCTATTGGCATCATCCCCGCTAGGACGCAGACCGCGTCGCGTGATACCGTTCGGTATGCACTAACCACTCTTAGGCACATAAGCCTGTGCGTACTCTCTGGCTTACTTACGTACCTCTTGGTACTCAAGGCGGTGATCCATGCCGGCCCGCCGTACCTAAGTGACCTTAGTCTTATGGTGGGCTAGCTCCAATTGCCTGGAGCTCATCCACCTCTCCACAATGCCGATGGAGTGTGAGGCCCAGGGCTGGTAGCAGGTCACTTTTTAGTGACTTGGTCACTATTTTGAGTCTAGTCACTAAAAAGTCACTATTTGTATCCAATAGTCACTAAAGTCACTATTTTTCGGAAAATGGTCACTAAAGTCACTATTTTCGTACCGCAGATTGTAAAAAGCTAAAAAAAATCACGTATACTTGTACCACTTGTACCAATAGTCAACCAAATTAAGCGATCTGGCCACACTATATAAATTCGAAAAATATACACAAAAAAAACTAGATGCCCTGGCAAACGCTGTCTCGCCTGTATGGCCATCTTACATTATGACATAATCTTGGGATATTATATGCCAAACAAACTTGCTTAACTTTGTATAGCCCATAAAGCTATTGTTACAATTGAAGACCTTAAGTTTTGAAGGACAGTTTGAATGACCTGAAACTACCAAGGTTATCCTATAATGCTCATGGACGTTTCAGAATATTAATTAAATATATTTGAATATTTATGATAGCTTTGTATAGCCCAAAAGGCTACGGTTACTAGCGTAAATCTTGAGTTCTGGACTCAACGTCAGTTTCTATGAACCTGAACATCCCGAGATAATCTTATGATGATTGGTGAGCTAACAGAAGCTTCACTGGATGTGTTTAAATGCATACCATAACCTTTCATAGATGATAAAGCTAACTTCACGACTATAGATCCGAAATTCTGAACTTAAGGACAGTTTTGATGACCTAGAACATCCCAAGATATCTTATTATATTGGTCGACCTTCAACTTAATTTGGTCAAATACATATTGCTGCTTTGTTTAGTCCAAAAAGCTGTAGATGTTAAGCTACAATTCAAAACTTAAAATCTACAGCTGTTGATTTAATGTTTTGAAGTCCAGGAAAGTTTGGATAACCCAAAACATCCGAAGATTATCTCATAATGTCTGTTGTTCTTCCAAAATATTCAATGAATATGTTTCATTTCACATCGTAAATGCATAGCCCACTTTGCATAGCCCAGACAGCTTTTGTTAAAACTGTAGGTCCTATGTTATGATCTCAAGGATAGTTTGGATAACTTGGAACATGTCGCTTTGCTTTATAATGTGTTTTGATTTTAAAATGTTAATTGAATATGTTTGAATATTTTTTGTAACTTTGAATTGCCTAAAATTTACTGTTACAACTGTAAATCTCAAGGTCTGAATGCCAATACAGTTTGAATCACCTAGATCATTCCAAGATTATCTTCTTGTGTATTCTTACGTTCGAAAATATTCACTGAATACACTTGAATACGTGACTTAACTTTGTATACCCAATAAAAACTACTATTACTATCGCAGATTTCAAGTTTTGAACCAGGACCGTTTGGAGTACCTAGAGGATCTCAAAGTTATAAAATAATGACCGACGTTCCAGAAGGCTCATTGAATATGTTTAAATACATATGGTTCCCATATATAACTCAAAAAACGACTGTTACAACTGTAGATCTAATGTTTTGAACTTAAGGACAGTTTTGAGTACTTAGAATATCCCAAGATTGTCGCATTATGTATGTTGGCCTTCCACACCATTCAATAATTATTGTTTAATACTTATTGTCCCTTTGCACACTCTAAGCACCTACTGTTACAACTGTAGATCATATGTTCTGCACTCATGGACTATTTGGTCAGATCATCTCCGTTTATCTCATGAGATTTTTTTTACGCTCGAAAATATTTACTGAATATGGTTGAATACGTAACGTAACTTTGTATAGCCCTAAATGCTACTGTTACAACTGCAGATCTGAAGTTTTGAACTCAATTACATTTTGGATAAAACCTCTCAGAAAGAATAGTTTATTTTTTCCAGAGAGAAAAATTGATGGAAAACAAGTTTGCCCAAGACAGTGTACATTTTTATTCAGTCTGTGTGAACTTGTTAAAATGCTGCACTCAAAAAAATCGTCATGTAGTTTCCGCGATAAACGCACGTAATTTTAGTCCATTGCTAAAACCAGTAATAAAACGGGAAATTCACGTAAGAGCTACGTGATTTCCACGTAATTCCACATTTTCCGTGAAAACCACATAAATGTTACGTGATTTTTCACGTAAAATTCACTGGCACGTAATGATCACCTGATTTTATTGAAGAAGATTAGGTTACGTGTTCAGGCGAAAGTTACGTGAAATTTCACGTGGAAATAACTTGTCGATTTTTTTGAGCGAAGGTGCTGACCTTGAGTACAGAGTGCAGAATTGAGGAGTATTTGAACCAGTTGCTTACAACGAAAACGGCTGTAGGTGAGCTTAAATACCCTAAGGTGATTAAGGTAGTAATACAGCTTCACATACCTCGTCGTACATCGTGTATCCATAACACTGACCCAGGATCGAACCTTGTAGGACGCCTGCGGTGATCTGGACGTTTCTGACCTGCCTCTGTATTGTATACCAGTACGCGATTCTGAAGTAGCTTCCGAGAATCTTGTACAGTTACCCAGAAACCTGTAGGCGAGGCGGCGATAGCCACCCAACTGGCGCTATTGAATGCGTTTCTCACGTCAAGGGTGACCACTGCACAGTATCGTTCTCCTCACCTCTTGCGTTGGATTGCCACCTCAGCCGTCTTGGTGACGGACAGGATGGTATACACCGTCGACTTCCCTTTGTGGAAGCCAAACTGGTTATAAGACAGACCGCCTATACCCTTCGTGTACGTTGTCAGTCTGTTGAGGATTACCCTCTCGAGCACCTTACCGCTGTATCCAACAGACATATAGGTCTATATGCCGATGGATCTCCTGGTGGTTTCCACTGTCTTTGTAACAACACAAGGGCTGGATTTTCCAGCGTCCGGAAAACGCCTTCGTCCAGACACTTTTGCAACTCCACCCTGAACTATTTAGGATCCAGCCAGATAGCCGTCATGATAGCCAGGTTCGAGAATACCATCCGGTCCCGGCGCTTTATTCACCTTTAGCAACTTTGCTATCGCAATGAGTTCCTCATTCGGTCACCGTCGTCCTCGTCGCCGACCCCGTTGTGCCGTTATCAATGCCCACCCTTCCATCGCTATGACAGCGTTAAAGTCTGAGATACTGGAACGCTGGTGGTCATGGAACAAATCTACGGCGGCAAGGGGGGGGGGGGCATGGACTCGGGTCGTGGCTCGGAAAAAGTCCCCCAACGATCACCTGCAGCAGCTCTGATGAACGCTCGGTTGGAGCCGCCGATCCTCTGGTTTTGGCCATTACTACCCGGTAGGCGTCACCCCACGGGTTCGAATTGGCCTTCTGACACAGACCCTCGAAGCAGGCTCGCTTGCTGGCCTTTACCTCCCTCTTTAGTGTGGCCTTCACGGCGACTAGCGCCCCTCTTCGCTCGATTCTCGAAGGCCTCTAGACAGAACTCTTGCGCCCTCCGTCTTGCGTGTTGTAATTGGTTCTTCGGAGGTCGTGTCCCTCGTCCCCAATACTGCCTAACACGGTTGAGAGATGATCTCTCCGCTTTCTGGGTTTATTGAAGTAGACGCTTTCGGCAAGGTATCTCGTTTCGCGTACACCTGTCCATTGACCGTTTCAGTTCGTCACGAATAGGGTGCTCCGCTTTGGCTAATCGAGCAAATGTGCTTGCCACATCATATATCTTGTAGCTAACTTTGACATCTTCTGCTTTCTAACGTCCTCAGGGACATCGACATTTATGATGAGCAGTGAAAAACTGGATGCCTCCATACAGCTGCCAGAAGTCTGCTTTGTACATACGTCTCATCATCCATAACTAGGCAATGTGGTTTCAGTGAACATCTGGCGTAGAGCTTTCGTGCACGTGTTTTACGTACCGATATTCTGCCGTTAATACGCGATTAGGCACCGTTTGAACTTTGTACGTGTGTAGTCCTTTACGTTTTTTCGCATCTTGCACGAAAGTTTTGGTTAGATTCAGTTTCTTTGCCACATCTCGAACTGTACTGTTGGGATTCCTCTTGAAAGCTTGAACTACCCGCTTGTGATCCTTAACACTATACGGAGATCTATTTTTGCCACTTTTTTTTCCGATCGTACCGATTTAAAACACGAGACACCGTAGAATGAACCATTCCCAGCTTCCTGTCACTATCGTGTCACTATGCTTGAACCGCAATGAAGTGGTAAAGTTATTACCGTACCAACACCTGTCAATGATTCCAATAGACCTGAGATACGACCAATCGAGATGTTTGGACATTGGGCTCTGATGAAGTGAGTGCTTTCTTACTTTTCAGAGAGGAGCAAGAAGTTAAATATACCAAAAATTTCCAACAAATCTGGACCAGAGCTGTCAGCATGGTCACCAAGCAGCCTGTATCCTTGTAACTGGAGTGAAGCGCAAAGTTTCAGATCTATATATTAATTCAGAATAACGTTGTTTTTGATCTTGTGAATTTTTGAACCATATCCGAAACTTGTGAAATAAATAGTTACCTAAGAATAAACTGCTTCAAGCGTATTTTAATACAGATTTGGGGTGTCCATATTATTGCGGATACAGACCTTAGTCTTAATATTCATACTAGAACAGCAAAATAATGCAGCGCCGAAATTGCGCACAGTCTGCACATTGAACGACATTGCCCAACGAAGTGTGAACTTTGCGACTACATTCGGTTTAGTAGTCTGCAGTGCCTCCTTTCTCTGCAAAGACATCCATAAAGCCACATCGAGATAGCCGGATGACCAACGATCAGAAAATCAAACCAACCACGTTCTAACCGATGGTAGCTTATTTTCTGATATTATCAACGTACTTACTACAGGTCGAATATACAGGGTGGCAACGTAGAGATGATATACTTGAACTTTTTTTATTAAACTTTAACAGGATTGTATTTCTTGCTCATTGCACTTCAAATAACAAGTAGAAGTGTTAAACTTACATTGTGTTTAGTTAAGTTTAATTTTTTCTCGTTTATATGTAACCATGGCTCAAAGACGCTTTTAAAAATTGTTGCAATCCGCGTTTTTTTAAACGAGTCCAAACACATGTGCTTTAAGTCGCACAGTATTCCTAGCATGTATCTCCAGAAACTAAAGTCCAGTGGCTTCAAATTAAGTTCCTACGCCATTTTTCTCACCGACCGAGTAGGATTCCTTCACTCAACCAGATAATTTTATGAATTTCATAAGGTTCAACGTATGAACGATGCTTTAGAATTTCATGAGACTGACTTATGAATGGATTTTGTTTCACGCAACGTTGGTCTTGTACGCCTTTAAGCTTTCCTGACTACATGTGTTGATATATACTAGTGGGCTAGTCACGGGGCCTATAACCTCAACGTTCGAGGTTCGAATCCAGATTCCTACATATTTTTATTTTAACAAATTAGTGTATAACTTTTATGTAGAGTGCTGCCAATATCAAAAAATCATTTTGCAAAAAAATGTCAGTGGTTTCAAATTCAGTATGTGTAGTTCCTATCTGATAGTTAAACTTCGATATTAAATTGAAGCTAAATCCATGCTTTGTGCATAATAAAATATATTATGATTGGTGACTGTGCCAATTTTGGACTCCCTAAGATCGAACAAAGCTCGCCAATTAATATTATACTACACAGAAAAAAAAAAATTAATTTTAAGAAGCGCGAAAAATTTTTTCCTCGTTGAATTCCAAGCCAAAGGAGGCGTAAACAACGAAATTGGTTGTAGTCTTTGATGAACCATACAATAATGTTTGCAATTTTTCATACAACAGGCTTCATTCAGGCGTTATCTGGTTTAAATTTACATAAAATATCCCATTATTTTCTGCTAAATCTAGCATTCTCTTTATGTGCATTAGATAACGCAGAAAATTCAATGTTTCATTTTATCTGTGTAGCGATTTGGAATTGGTTCACTATTGTTAGACCCCTCGGTCTGAAATACACCTTACAACCTGCACCTCACAATATATTCTTGCGGTTTTCGGTACTAAAGGGTGTCCTTAGTTAAATTGTATCACTTTACACTTGTCCTCAAAAACAAGTCTCTCAACCGATTGTCATGAAATATTCAGGGAATAAACCGACATTCTTTTCCGCTTTCAACCATGACTTCAACATTTCTTATTCTGTAGTGACAACTTTAGGATGCTTACGAAGTTCATGCTTCATTATAGACCAATATTTTTCAATTGGCCGCAACTCTGGAGAATTAGGGGGATTAAGATCCTTCGGCACGAAATTGACACCGTTCGTCTTGTACCACCTCAGAACATCCTTAAAGCAGTGACAAGAGGCTAGGTCCAGCCAAAAAATTGTAAGAACGTTGTGTGTTTTGAGCAACGGAAGCAGTCATTTTTTCAGGCATACATTCATGTATACTTGACCATATAAAGACTGGATTCGGAAAAAATTAGACACAAAAATGATCACCAAATATTTGTTTTAAATCGGATACTTCTCAAATTTTCAGCTATTAAATAACTTGGACTATAGCTTGGACTATAGCTATGTTTTGGCATAAATTATTTATTGACTTTTCTCCCTCAAGCTGAATGCTCGTACATTTCTCTTAACAATGCTCATGAGATCTTGGGCGAGGTTTTGTCCATCTTCCTTACACAATTTATCCCAGTTTTTCTTCAAAGCTTCATCGGTTTTGAATGTTTTTCCGCTTTTCTTCAACTTCTTCTTCATTATCGCCCAAAACTTCTCGATCGGAAGAAGTTCTGGTGTAGTTGGCGGGTTCGCCTCCTTCTGGTCCACATTAACGCCCTTCGCTTCGTACCAATCCATTACAGGCTTGGCGTAATGGCACGAAGCGAGATCCGGCCAGAACAACATGGGACCACGGTGATCGCGGAGGAAGGGCAGCAAGCGCTTCTGCAAGCATTCCTCTCGATAAATCTGCCCGTTTATAGTGCCGGTTGTAACGAACGGCTTGCTGTACCGTCAGCACTCGCAGATCACCTGCCACAACAGGTACTTCTTCACGAATTTGTCCATCTTTCTCTTCCGGAACTTTTCCGGAACCTCCATGCGGGACGTATCGACAAAAAACTCGAGGCCGGGGATTTATTTTCTGTGCGCCTTGATATATGTCTCGTCGTCCATGACAAGACAGCCTAACTTGACCAGCTTCCGCGCAACTACGACACATTTCACATTGAAACTCACGCAGTGTAAACAATACACGCTGAGGTCATTTCACCAAAACTTTCGTTGAAATCAACCCAAAGGGCGAAATGTTACAGCTTATTGAAAGTGGCGCAATTTAGCTGTGGACACCCTTTACTTCCTGAACCAAAAACTATATTCATTGACTTTTTACTATCCAGTTCCTGGTAGATGCTAGACCGATAGTCCTCTATGGCCATGGAACATGGACAATGCTCGAGACGGATCAACGTGCTCTTGGTGCATTTAAACGGAACGGATCTACGATGGAGAACGTATCGAAGACAGAACATGGAGGAAATGAATGAGCCACGAATTGCATCAGTAGCTAGAAGAACCTTCTATCGTTCATACGGCTAAAATCGGCCGACTACGGTGGACTGGGCTTGTCGTAAGAATGTCTGACGAAAAAGACTGACGGGCTCATGAAGAAGACACGCACAACGAGCCAGATGGATCGATCAAGTAGAATGCGACCTGTGGACCCTTTGCAGACTGCTTGGCTGGCGAAGTGCAGCTATGGACTGAAGAGAATGGAGACAACTTCTGTGTACAGCAAGGCCACTCCGGCCTTATCCTGATTGGAAGGGTAAGTATGCCAGTTGGATTTTAATTAAGTATATCAAATCTGTGCCAAACTCGCTCCTGGCCAAAACTTTAAAGCAAGTCCACGCCAAATACGTAAAATTCGTAGTATCAGAGTTATCGTAACAACTCTGCAAACCACTCGCATATTGTAGACAGCAGCTGGTAGAGGTATATTTGCTCTATTATAAGGGATAAAATCTGTATCCACATTAATCCGGACACCTTCAAATCATTGTAACTTTTGAAATATTTCACGTAGGAATAAAAAATTATAATGAAAAAGACTATGATTGATGTTTTTTCATTTCATGTTTAGTATTCAAGATGGCGACGAAAGAAAAACCAGTGTGCGACCGAATTTTGTACGGGCGCACGGCAAATCCTGACTTGTCAATACGGGACCTTGCAAAAACATTGGATTTGCCTAAATCCACTGTTCGCGATGTGCTCAAATCATTTTCTGAACGTTTGACGGTGGAGAGGGAACCGAGAAGTGACAAAAACATTGGACGCGCTGATCCTTAACAGAGTTGGAAAGGCCGCAGGAGAAAAAAAAATGAGAAAACGATATTTTCTCTCTAGGAACTAGCAAAACGTGTTTATTACTTTTGGGTTACAGAGTTTTAATGAAAATTGATTTGACAGCTCAGATTGAGCGCGCGCACACACAGTGGTGCCTGTAGAAAGGGGGGGGGGGGCAGTAGGTATCAGTGTTGCACACTTAACACCCTCCTTCAATCACTGCTACCGGTCAAGCCGATGCCGATACGATGACGCCGGAAGGCACCAACTGGCAAACCCTTCGTCATGATGTCCGCTGGTTGGTCCTCAGAGCGGAGGTACTCAAGACGAATCCGTCCTTCGCGAACAAGGTCCTTCAGGAACTGAAGCTTAACGTCCACGTGCTTCAAGCGCCCAAAATCCTTCGAGCTCTCCGCAATTCGTATAGTGGACTGATTGTCCTCGTAAAAGGTGGTAGGTTCTTCCATGTCGAACCCAAGATCCTTCAGGAGACGTATCAGCCACATCTGACATGCCGCATTGCACAGAGCATTCAGCTCCGCTTCGGTGGACGAAAGCGACACCGTCTTCTGTTTCCGGGTGATCCAGCCGATGGTGCACCCTAGCACTTTGAAGAGACAGCCGCTAATCGATCGACGATCCGATGTATCATTCGCCCAATCCCAATCTGAATACACCTCGAGAACCGCTGCAGCTTCATCCGCTTGGTACACCAGACACAGATCGAGAGTGCCCTTGATGTATCGAAGTATCCTCTTCAGGTGTACCCAATGGTCATCTGTGGGGCAGCTTTGGTACTGGCTAAAGTAGTTGACAGCTGCCGCCAGGTCTGGTCTGGTTGCCAACGATGCATAGGTCAGGCATCCGACCAATTCCCTATACGGTTGCGCTGCCCATAATTCAAGAAATGGCTAATATGCCATTTTAGTCAAAATAGGAAAAAAGTGTTGCATGATTGTTGACACCCTAATTAAGGTACCCACTGTATAAAATTTTCAAAATAATGATTTATAGGGGTAAATGGCTTGAAAAACTAAATGGCTAATGTGTAATATAAATGATAAATTGTCTAATGTGCATGATGATACCGAGCGCAGCATCCAATGTGATTTTAATAGAGATTTTTATGGCCATCAATAGTGATGGTCTGACAGTCAAGTGGATACAAGCACCAGGTTGTTAATCCAAAGATTCTGGGCTCCATACATTGTTTTATATTATTTATGAATAGCTTAGCGTACTGGAACTTTTAACCAATGTTTTTTGTTGTACAAGATAGTATTAATTCAGATATTTCTCGGCAACAGCATAGCTAATTACTGCCCATTGTATACTCTGGCTAATTACTGCCCATTGTTTCGCTTTCGCTGGTGCTACCGAATTGTTGTACATAATTTAAAGCCATTTGTGTCACAAACTCACAACGCGATATAAGACAACGGATGCACGTTAGACAAAACAAATTTCGGATTGTCAAATTTCTTTTGCTTTGTAAATGAAAAGTTGGCTACTACGATTAAAAATCATAATATGAGAAAATTGGCTACTTCTTTTCTCGTTTCAAATCAACGGCATGATTTCGGTATCGACAACAAATATAATTAGTAGTTTAAAATTTATTAAAATCTAATAAAACTTGTTCTAATAACAAAAACACTATGATTGCATTTTTCTCGAATTCGTGTTGAAGGCACATTAGCCACTTTTCGAATTATGGGCAGTGCGTCGTTCGCCTCTCTTCGGTCCCCTTTTCCAGCTTGAGCCGCACTTTCAGTGGAGTGGAGACAGGCTTGCACTCGTCCATGCCAAACCTTCGGAGCAGATCTTCCAGAAAACGTCTCTGGCTGATCTTCATAACCTTCGCTTCAAAATCTCGATCGATGCGCATTCCCAGAAAACAGCGAATCTCGCCACCATCGGTTATCTGAAACTCCTTCGATAGGCATCGCTTAACAGCTTCGACTGCTCGCAGTGTTGATCCAGCAAGGACCACGTCGTCAACGTATATCACAAGGAACACCGCGTCCTTGCCGATTCGCTTCAAATACAGACACTGGTCGGTTGCGCTCCTGGTAAACCCCAGCCGTTCCACTATGAAGCCATGGAACCGATCGTTCCATGCTTTCGAAACCTGCTTAAGGCCGTATAGCGACTTGTCCAATCTGCATACCAGACCGTCGCCCCGTTCGAAGCCCTCGGTCTGTACCATATAAATCTCTTCGTCGAGCGTTCCATTCAGGAACGCCGTGGCCACGTCCATTTGGTGGACCACCATGTTCCTGTGGTTAGCCAGAGCAAGCAACGTCCGCAGTGTGTCGAGTTTGGCGACCGGTGAGTAAGTTTCCGTGTAGTCGAATCCGAATTTTTGACTGAAACCCCTCGCCACAAGCCGAGCTTTATAGCGATCGGGTTCGCCGTTCAGTCCCCGCTTAATCCGGAACACCCACTTGTTCGTCACAGCCGTGCGACCCGGCGGCAACTTCTCCAAGTGCCAGGTTTTGTTTTTCAACAGGGAATCCATCTCATCTCTCATGTCAGCTTCCCACTTACTCCAATCGTCCCGCTTCCTAGCTTCAGCGACGGACGTTGGCAGGTTCTCCACATAGTTCATCGCGTTGAGGGCGTACCCAGCGTATTCGACCTCGAAGTCATCGTGCCACGCCGGGGCTTTTCGTTGTCGATTAGGTCTCCCTTGCGTATTGCCACCAGCTGGCGCGTGCGCTTGTGCCCCCGCCGCTGGTTCAGCCACCGGTTCACTCGTACTGTCTTCCACGAAGCTTCCGTACTCATCAGCCGAATCGTCGGATACCGGATCTTCGGTCTCCTCTCGGGTCTCCTCTTCTGCATCACTGTCTTCTGGAATCCCATGAACCACCGGAATCTTGGTGAAGCCACTGGTACCAGGTTTTCTTCCATCCGACTCGATCATACCGTCTTCGATACAATCAACGTCACGTGCATGAACTATCTTCTTTGCTCTAGGATTCCACACACGGTAGCCGTTGTGCGTGTACCCCACAAAGATCCCTTTCCATGCCTTCGCATCCAGCTTTTTACGGTGCTCCTTCGGTATGTGCACGAACATGGGACAGCCGAACACGCGAAGCTTGCTGACATCGGGCTTCCGGCCTTCCCAGAGCTCGAACGGTGTCACGTTGGAATCCAGCGTACTCGAAGGGCTACGATTTACTTGGTAAGCTGCCGTTTGGACAGCCTGTCCCCAAAACCGCTTGTCTATCTGCGAATCTTCCAGCATCGACCTCGCCTTCTCGACTAGAGTGCGGTTCATCCTCTCACTCACCCCGTTCTGCTCCGGGGTGTAGGGAACCGTCCACTCGACCTGGATGCCCTTTCCTTTGCAGAAGCGCTCGAACTCGTTGCTTCTGTATTCTCCGCCGTTATCACAGCGAAGGCGACACACCCGCTGCTCGAACTTCGCCGTTACGTAAGCCTCATATTGCCGGAAACACTCGAAAACTTCGTCCTTCGTCGCGATTAGGAACGTCATGGTGAAATGAGTCCAGTCATCAATAAAAGTGACGAAATATTTCACCCCGTCAAGGCCAACCGGCGTCACTGGCCCGCACACGTCAGAGTGTATCAACTCCAGCACTCGCGACGAACGTTTCTTGTCACGCACCATGAACGGTTTTCGGGTCTGCTTCCCGGTCAAGCACGATTCGCACACACCGATTCGCTTGTCCGCATTACCGCCGGTCGGTTTCAGTCCGACGACCATTTGCTCCCGAATCAGTCTCTCAACGCTTCTCGTATTCAAGTGGCCGAACCGACGGTGCCACAGTTCGAGATCTTCTGAAATCCGCCCACAAGACATAAGTGATTCACTCACGCCGTGCTTGTCCGTAAAGAAATCCAGTCGATACAGTTTTCCATACCGCAAGCCACACGCGACGAGCTCTGATCCACGATGGATCCACACTTTCCCGTTATGGTACGTCACTTTCATCCCGATCTGATCGACCCTCATCACGGAGAAGAGGTTACACCGTAATTCAGGCACAAAGAGTACATTGTTTACAAAACATTCAGTGTATTTACCTTTCACTAGGGCCAACACCCTTACCGTTCCTGAATGCTTCGCCAAAATCGGCTGTCCGTTCTTCGCGACGGCGATCTCCACTGGGGATTCCAGCGGCTCCAGTTTGTCGAATAGCGCCCGATCATTCACCAGATGGTCCGAGCAGCCGGAATCTATGAACCACTGCAACCGGCTGGACTCATCTGGCAAAACTGCATAGGTCACCCCAACGAAACAAACACCACCTCCGTCCTCAGCGAGATGCGCTCGAGATTTTTGTTTCAGATTCTTTGTTTCACTTTCCCTCTTCTTCGGGCAGTCCGCCAGCTTGTGGCCGTCCTCTTTACATCCAAAGCACTTTATCACTTTCTTCTTCTTATCCCGCTTGCTGCCGGAAAACGCAGCCGAGTCACTTTTTGGGGTGCACGATTCAGCACCTATTCCCTTCCGCTTGACCTCTTCATCGAGCAGCCGGCACTTCACGAACTCGATGCTCAATTTGTCTTCCGGCATGGTCTCGATGGCCGTTACCACGGTCGAGAACGGTGGCCCCAACGTGAGAAGCAAATGACAAATGATGTCAAGCTCCTCCATCTCCGCCCCAGTCGCACGATACTCCCTAACGAGTCGGTCGAAGCACAAAAAATGATCGTGAAGCGAGCCGCCCTCGAAAACTCAGCATCCGACGCTTCAGATGCATCCGGCTGGCGATGCTCCGCCTCTCGAATACACGTTTGAGTGCATCCCAGATCTCCTTAGGGGTCTTCTTCTTCTGGACGTATTCGAGTTGGGAATCGCTAATCCTCGAGATTAGCAGCGACCGGCACTTTCGGTCCTGCTTCTGTCGTTTTTCCCGCAGTTTCTGCTTTTCGTCCTTCTTCGCCTGCGTGTCGTTTGGCTGGTCATGCAGCTCCGGGAGTTCCGCGGCTTCCGTCTCCACAAATTTGAAAAGGTCGTGCGCCTCTAGCAGCACCTGTGTGCGGAATTTCCAGGCCATGAAATTGCTGCCGTCGAACATGTACACGCGCTCGGTTTTTCCGTCTTCTTCCATCGCGAAAACACTTTTTCACTTGTCCGGGAAACACTGGGACCACAACCTAACAGAGTTGGAAAGGCCGCAGGAGAAAATAACTTGAGAAAACGATATTTTCTCTCTAGGAACTAGCAAAACGTGTTTATTACTTTTGGGTTACAGAGTTTTAATGAAAATTGATTTGACAGCTCAGATTGAGCGCGCGCACACACAGTGGTGCCTGTAGAAGGGGGGGCAGTAGGTATCAGTGTTGCACACTTAACAATCCTGTCATGAACCGAAAGGTGAAAAGGATATTAACGAAAAATCCAAATCTCGTCAACGGTGGCTCGTAAAATAGGGATGTCGACTGGTTTTGTCCAAAAATCAAAACAACGTGTGGGACTTGAGTCGTATAAAGTAAAAACAGTTCCAAATCGCAACGACAAACAGAACGTGGCAGCAAAATCATGGGTTCGACGTTTATACTGCGAATATTTGACGAAGTTTTCGTGCGTTGTTATGGACGATGAAACTTATGTCCTGGAGGATTTCAAGCAGCTTCCATGGCTGGCTTTTTATTTTGCTATGGCCAGAAATGCTACAACTGAACATTCCAGAACGAAGAAGGCATCGAAATTTCCAAAAAAATACCTTGTGTGGCAAGCAATTTGCAAGTGTGGCAAAAAGAGTAAATCTTTCGTCACTACAGGCACAATCAACAAGGAGATCTATCAGAGAGAGTGTCTGCAGAAGCGATTGCTACCCTTCATCAAAAGTCACAAAGAAAAACCTTTGTTCTGACCCGATTTGGCATCATGCCACTATGCTAAAACTTTGATGGAGTGGTTCCAAGTAAATCAAGTGAACATTGTACCAAAAACCTCAAACCCGCCAAATTGCCCAGAGCTACGACCAATCGAGAGATATTGGGCAATAATGAAGCGGAAGCTTTCTGGAAAGAAGCAAGGAATCAAAGACATCAAACACTTCCAGCAAATTTGGACAAAGACGGCTTCTACGATTTCTGAAGAGTCTGTACAAATCCTAATGGACGGAGTTAAGCGCAAAGTTCGAAAATTTTATGCAAATACCGAATAACTATGTTTTGTCTTCACGAATTGTTAAAACACATCCCATGAATCTGAAATAAACAAATACGACGGAAATAAACTGCGAAATTTACGTTTTATTCATGTTTTGAGGTGTCCGGATTATTACGGATACAGACCTTAGTTGGAAATTGTAAGAGCCTTGTGATTCGTGAGAGATCAATGTTAAATATCATTGTTTACACTTGGCTTTGAGGCATTAATTATGAACTACTTGTCCAAACGATAAACAATTATTGTTTCCTGTGTACCTAAATGGACAAACCTCATCGACGGCATCGGTGCATATCACCCTGCATGATTCCCGGAGAGCCACTTCCACGTGCTCGGGCGACTCTCCTGCTCTCAGAATATCCCACCCGGCATTCATATCTGCACACCAACCCACCACCCCATTCCATCGCATGGGCATCAATGAAACGGGGTGGCACGCATTCGTCGTGTGCAGCGTTTGTCACAACAACTCAGTATTCCCACAATTCACAACCCGGCCAGTCATTCAGTCGGTCATCGGCGGTTGATCAGACGGGACTTGAACTTCATTATCTGTAATTTGGGTGGTGCTTTTATCGCGTAGATCGCACAAACAATCGACGATACTGTAGTAGGTAACTACCTACTTAGTCACCAGCAGTGCAGTGCGTATAGGAGCATTTTAGTATAAATCGAATGTAGCTTCATATGTGTGTACATTACAGCAGTGACTAATCATTTCAGAACGGGAAAAACAAGCAAAGAAAAAAAAGTTGTGTTGGTTCCAGTGTATGGTTGAAGGTCGAAGCCAAATTTGAAGACATCTCGTCGTCTTACGCGCATGAGAATAGAATTGAAATTAAAGTGAATATTCGGTTGAACTGAAAAGTCAGTTAGGTTATTCTATCCAGGTAGAACCTAATTATGAACACTGTTTAAGACGAAACCTCCAGTTACAAGTGACCATATTGCTCTTCGAACTCGTAAGTACCAGCACGGATATAATCGAAGAAGATTAGTTTTATCGTCGATTTTTTTTACGAAATTGAGGAAATTACTCATGCATTAATCTTTCCTGTCCCCATATCGGAATATTGTCTGCCGTCGATTGGACAACATACAGTTGGGCTTATCAGTAGGCACATATGAATATTGACGAAGAAATATCGCTTGACGCTCGGTCTCGAGTTCCATTTGCGCACCCGCACCTGTGTTTGAACAATGATTTTCAAATGTTGTTGATTTTAGCCAGTCAAACCAAAGCAAGCCGGTTGATTTGAGAGCAAATGCGCCGGCCGGTGCTGTTCCAAACGCATATGGAACTTTTTTTCGTTACAAGTTATCTAGGTTACAAAGTGGATAACGCTTTTTCTACTCGGTTTGTGACAGATAAATAGAAACAGTTCAATGTGCAAACATGTTTTAAAAATGTAGTAGGCAACAGTTCAACTGATAAAATGTCATGAGAACTTTATACCAGTGCACATGTTACTGCATACAGGTATTCGATGCAGTGAGCATTTACAGCAAATCAAGAAGATTCGAAAAAGTGTTTGGCCCAGAAGATTTACTTGATCGGAACGGCCTTCATAGCCTTCTTACACCAGAAAAAGGGTACAAAGATCGCTTGGAAACTCGATTTTTAATCGAGTCCCTACGAACTGAGCATATGGCTGTGTATATGTATGTGTGTAGGTGAGCGTATGTGTTTGTGCGTTACAAATAATGTCACATCTTTTCAGATGTTCAAAAATTTACAAGATCCTACAAAAACTTGTCGAATTTCATTATGGTTGGATAAGTTCTCATGAAGATATGACAAATACAATACCTAAGAGCACATAAATTGTGATATAAAAATATACAGGGTGCTCAATAAGTTCAGAACCGGACAAGATAACTCGCACCAATCGACGCCGCTTGCATTCTATAGTGACGCATCTGGTGCGTTGTATGTCGCAGCAGATGCACCATTCTGCGCACTAGATGCGACACTATATACTCTATAGATCTAGAGCAGGATCGATTGGTGCGAGTGGTCTTGTCCGGTTTTGAACTGCAACGAGTATATTCAAAAATTACACAAGGTCTCCATTTACTATACCTTTACTCATTTAGCTCTTTAACCCATTTCAATAATCAAAATTGACGGTTCTAATAGTCAATACTATAGACAGAATGTATGAAATTTTTAATTATCTAGAAATGAGAAGAAAAATTAGTATTTTCCATTTAATTCCCACTACCTTTGCTTACCTTGACAAATACGCGTATTTCGTCTACAATGTGCAGACTTCTTCAGTGTCTCGTACTAATAACTCGACTAGTACGAGACACTGAAGAAGTCTGCAGATTGTAAACGAAGTACGCGTATCTGTCAAGATAGGTAAAGGTAGTTGGAATTAAATGGAAAATACTTATTTTTCTTCTCATTTCTAGTTACAGATATTTCACAAAACAGCTCAAACCCTCTAGGATTCAAATTTATAATGTTTATGTGATTTTACCCTCTCAAGCACTTACATAAACGGGTCGTTTAACACTATGACTGTCAATATTATAGTTTCAGTTGAAAACCGAATTTATCGACTAGTGTCGATCGATTTTGCTCTCGTTCTGTACGTTATACCTAATGTCGGATGAAACGCGCTGAAACTGAAACAATAATATTTTCATGAAATCGACGAACAATACGTTCAGGGTCAAGGGGTGTCTCACTGGAATTGAGCGCAGCAAATTTCTATCGATTTGCAGTCAATTCACAGCGAATGGTTTTCGACTACGTACTTTTGATCAATATTGCAACACACTCATTGCGTCAGAGGCACCGATTTAACCCAACCACATATCGACAAAGATTTTTCATTTGGGCCTAACTAACAAACGTAAACAATGGCTTCTTCCTTAAATTTCTCGTGGCACAAAGGCTACCCATGTAAGCCTCCAATTTTATTGGATAGGCGAGCTCTTCCTCTTCGAAATGACCGTGGTGGATTGATAAAGCGAGTTTTCAATGACGAGAAATTTGCCGAAAAAGCCATTGCTTTCGTTTGTCAGTTAGGCCCTAATGAAAAATCTTTGTCAATTTGGTTTCAAGTCTGGATCGGTAGGTAAGTTTTTCAGTTGGCATAGACGTCATCATTAAACTCAAATGTTTGTCATCACAAAGTACAGTAATCCTACAATCTTTCGGTGCAAACTTAGCGACAAAGCCTAGATCATCTAACAGTTAAAACTCATACGTGAGTTTAGGCGCTTTTAAGTGTTTGCCGCACCAAGTTCTCCCACGCAAAAAGACCAGATGTGTTTGTAGGTTAAACAGGTCATTGCTTTGGCTTTGTGTTGTGCATAAGAATTACTGTTACTGTTTTGGCAACAAAAAAGAGAAAACTGGGACGTTTTAAGATTAAACGACTATTTGTACAGTTGTAAAGATATAAGGAAATGCTTAAAAATCTTACCCATGAGATGATGAATTGCTTGCTGAATTTACACATTATTAATAAGGTTTTTTTCATTCTTGCCAGAAGATAAAAGGAATAAGACTTCCGAATTATTTTCCGAACACTGCTAGTGATAAGAAAATTGTCACCCTGGGTGTTATGCGAATGAAAGTCAGAGGGCTTCCTTGGGGAAGGTCCATTAATAATGTCACGTGAGGGAGGGGGGGGGGGGAAAACGTGACGATCCATACAATAAAATTTGAAGGTCCATATAAAAAACGTGACAGGGGGGGGGGGGTTATAAAAAGTCACTTTTTGCGTGACGTAATTAATGGACGTTCCCTTATTAGATGATATAGATAACGGAGAGAATCATTCGCCTGAGTACTTTCTTCAGAAATTATACTCAATTTCTCTAAAAAGTGGCGTTATAGACTGTTTCAGAAATTATAAGCATTCTTTCAAAAAATTGAGGATATTTTGTTGTTAAGATTTCAATAATTTTATTTTGGCAAATAATATCAGCACTGGTGTGTTACATAACAGGTTACTCTTTTTCAATCAACATCTTTAAATATAAACGAGACATCTTAATTTTCCTCGAACATGACCCATAAGCATCTGCACAGTTGCACTTCCCACCATTTTCACCACTTTTGTTTTTTTGTCCAATCCTTTTAAAATATTTCGATATCATCCGCTGGTTGTACGAATTTCCGTAGCTTTGGTTTGGTCAAAGCACAGAAAGTCTCGTTTGACCGTGTTTCCGTGTATTTCGGTTGCTTCATGTCTTTCGGTACGCTAGTGTGTTCTTGTACCATCCTAGTGTATTCATGAGGTAATGATCTGATGCCAAACACGGATACGGATACCTTTTGGATTTCTTCTGCTTCCGGCATGTCTTGAGTCCAGAAATACGCGTATCTGTCAAGATAAGCAAAGGTAGTGGGAATTAAATGGAAAATACAAATTTTTCTTCTCATTTCTAGTTACAGGTATTCCACTAAACAGCTCAAACTCTCAAGGATTCAATGAATTGACTTTTATTGAAAGTTTTCGCTATTTAAATCCTTTGAGGAGTATGAGGCGCCCCCTTTATTCATAATCATAATCAATTCAAACTAAAGAACATCAAATAGAAAATGAGAATTCACATAAATGAAGACTAACCATATTTTCCTAGAAATTAGAAGAAGAATTAGTATCTTCCATTTAATTCCAACTACCTTTGCTTATCTTCGACAGATACGCGTATTTCGTCTACAATGTGCAGACTTCTTCAGTGTCTCGTACTAATAACTCGACTCGACTCGACTTAGTACGAGACACTGAAGAAGTCTGCACATTGTAGACGAAATACGCGTATCTGTCGAAGATAAGCAAAGGTAGTTGGAATTAAATGGAAGATACTAATTCTTCTTCTAATTTCTAGTTACAGGTATTCCACTAAACAGCTCAAACCCTCTAGGATTCATATTTTCCTTATTCCAAGCTCATCCTCGGTGGCTCAATCTGAATATTGTCACTTTTCACAAGACATAAATTATAATAAGGACTAAGATACGATCTTTTGACTGCAAAACACAAATATGGTCCCTAGTTTAAATTAGTTCGTACTAGGATTCGGAGGTAGTTTTCATACGTCGTAACGCACCACAAATAGGCGATCTACCAGCTTTACAGGTCCAACCATTAACATTAGGTGTGTTTATAATTTCTGGAACAGTCTATAGTTTCTTGATCGCTACTGATCCCACATTTTTTTCTTCAAAGTTGGAATAAGCTTCTTAAGAATGTATTGCATGCTTGGTTAATTACTCCTTCCGTGTAGGCTGGATACATAATTTGTGGGAGAATTTGTGCACACTGAGTGTAGATCAATGATGAAGTATCTGAAAACAAGCTGCATGAATATACAATTGATTTCGTCAGGATTATTTAAATCTATTAAGCAGACTACTTAAATCTATTCAGCAAACAAAGTCTAACATTTCTGGTCAAACACATGTTTCAACGGCTCCGCCTAACCATCTAACATACAGGGGATGATCAAAAAGGAGAAGACTAGCAAAATTTCGTCCAGATTCAAAGTGATACAGTTCGGTGAATAATAAACCGTTTTTGATGAAACTAGAAGCGTTCGACGGGGAATTTATTCCTTTAATTCCTCTATAGAATTTTACTGTTAGTGTCCTGAATTGAACTATAGCCCGCAACTATTGGCTAGCAATCGACTATGGGAATGTTTATATACAAGCACAGAACCATTCGCTTTTACAAATTTCTCCGGAATTTTCATGATCCGCTTATGGTAAATATTTCTACTTACCCTTCGGGTTGGCTGCCACAAATCTCAGTCTCTACAGCTGGTTTCTTTCTTTATTTTAAAACAAAATTTGCAATAAGTCGTAAACTTCGCAATGGCGGTAGTGTTGATTCTCAGATGTAGCGCAGTGATAAAATTTTAAACCAAATTTAGGTAAAAAAACATTTGAAAATCCACTTTACTTAGAAAATAAGTAAAATTTATCGAAATCAGTCGTTAAATTTTACCGAAATATTAGGTTTTACTACCAAAACCTAGTTTTCGGTAAAATTAAAACGTAATTTTCGGTAATCTTATCTTAGCGTTTACGCCAAATTATTTTTAGTTATTTTTCTATTAATTTTGAGTTATTAATTTTGAGTTATTTTTAGTTTAGGTATTGTTTTGTAATATCATGAAGTCTGATGTGTCGCAATCCATAGTTTGGAATCGTTCTATATCTCGCCAATTCCCTGGGGGAACCCGGAATCCGGAACGTCACCAGGTGTGGCCAATGTGACCGAATACTCTCAGGTTGACCACCAGCGGTATTGTTTTGTAAAATCATGAAGTTTGATGTGTCGCAAGCCAGGGTTTGACATCATTCGAAATCTGGCCACTTCCCTGGGGGAACCCGGAATCCGGAACGTCACCAGGTGTGGCCAATGTGAAAGAATACTCTCAGGTTGACTACCAGTGGTATTGGTTTGTAAAATCATGAAGTTTGATACATGGCAAGCCAGGTTTGATACAGTTCTAACTCTGACCATTATACTGGTAGGGTACTTCCTTCACGATTCCCGATAATGAATCCGGAACTACGGAAAATAACGAAATGTCCGCTACTCTTCCAAAAACTAATATAAATTTGTGATCGTATGGAAAAAGTTGCATCTAATTTGGTTAAGGGTACGCAGAGTTAGGGAACGTCCATTAATTACGTCACACAAAAAATGACTTTTTATAACCCCCCCCCCCCCCCCCTTGTCACGTTTTTTGTATGGACCTTCAAATTTTTTTGTATGGATCGTCACGTTTTCCCAAACCCCCCCTCCCCCCTTACTGCGTGACGTAATTAATGGACCTTCCCTTACAGATAAATTAAAAAGGAGTTTTTCAACATAAGAAGTGTCAGGCAATTGGGTAAAAAACTTCATTTTACGGAAATAGCCATATCTCGGTTGTTTATGATTCACGATATTTAACCACTGACAGACTTGTTATGAATTTTTGTTTCTGAGAAAAATATAATATTTCTGATTTTCAAGTAACATAAAAAATAACGAGCTGCAGAAATTAGCACATTTGACATAACCTCAAAGTATCCGTGCTATCTCCGGTGCCCGGAAGTCAAATCAAATTTTGAATAAACATGCTAAAATTAGAATAAATTTCCCGTCGAACGCTTCTAGTTTCATCAAAAACGGTTTATTATTCACCGAACTGTATCACTTTGAATCTGGACAAAATTTTGCTAGTCTTCTCCTCTTTGATCATCCCCTGTATGTGTCTCCATTTGCCATTTTTATTGACTTCAACACCAAGAAAGCTAGTGGAGACATACGATGCATTTTTACTTTTCTAATGGTATGGTTCTTCTTTTGGTTTTAATGAAAATTAGGATAGTCCTTACCAATCAGACTCTGTCTGTTCACAAAAGTTGTCTCCATTCTTTTCGATCCATGCCTCCCCCATCGTCAGCCTCGCAGTCAGCGAAGAGTCCTCAGGTCGCGTTCTACTTGATTGATTCGCCTTGATTAATTCTAGCGATGTGAACGATGGAAGTGGGAGAACTGATGCAGTTCGTGGTTCATTCGCGTCCTTCACGTTCCGTCTTCCATACGCACTCCATCGTAGATCGTATGCGCCACTTTTCTGTTCAAAAACACCAAGGGCGCGTTGGTTCTCCACTAGCTATGTCTTTGTTTCGTAGTCGTAGAGAACTACCTGTTCTAATTAATGTCTTGTAGATGATCAACTTTGTAGTTCGGAGAACTATGTTTGATCTTAGCGTCTTTCGGAGTCCACAGTAGGCACGATTGCTAGCCATAATGCGCCTTTGTATTTCTCTGCTGGTGTCGCTATCGGCGGTCATCAGTGAGCCCAGATACACGAATTCGGTTACTACCTCGATTTCATCACCATCGATCTGCTTCTCCTGGTGGAATGTTATCATTGTTTTATTATAAGCTTCTTCCCCACACGTATTTTGTCTTAATGACGCATTAATGACAATGCAATGCTACTAGCTTCAGTCTAAAGTCTGATGTAAGTTTTGTTCTACTTCCAACCTTCCGTTCCACAGTCAAGCGCTGGTCAAATGATTTGCAAACACAAAATACGGTACTTTTCGTTAGATTTAGTTTCTTGACAAGATCACGTACCGATCAATTCGGATTTTGCAGCCCTGCGTTTGCGCACTTCCACTTGATTTGATTTAACTTTGTAACAAAATGTAAATGAAGACGCTCTTCAAATGACTGAATAGAGACAGCTTAGCTATTAGGGTAAATCTATAATATTGGGATTTTGTGGAATCCATTTTGATCGGTAACACCTTCACAATGAAGCCTACCTGGGCACTCAACCACATCCTCTCCAATGTTTCGATTCGTAGTACCATAAGCACAGACAAACAGGCGTAATTCTTTAAATAAATGCTCTAAAAAAATATCGATACGCAACTCACTACCGCCATCTCGCGAGTGTTTCACGGAAAACAAGATTATGTGTCAAGACTTAAACAAATGCAAGTTGAATGCAAGTTTGGTAGAATTCATGGAGACGTTGGTAACAGCGCTGTGATGAAATGTGGCGGGATTGTCGGGAGTTTCAAAATATTAGAACTGATTCTTAAATTCGTATTCGAAATGTTATTACATGCTCGTATTATTGAATGCTCTTGAAATTATATTCTAAGAGCAACCGCAAATTCTTTGATAAAGAGCTAAAATAAAAGGAGACTGTTGTGCTACCTTATGTATTCAAATGTACACTGTTAGGCAAAATGAAGTGCCCACCTCATCATTTCTAGTCTTTTTGAGTTTCACAGTATTTCTTTTTCATCTTGATTTTTATATTCATTTCAAGTTTCACTTAAAGAATGATAATAAAAAAAAGAGTCCGACTCTTCGACTCAAAGTAAACAATCAATTTGAAAAAAAAAAAAACAGTGACACAAAAAGTTCCCACTTCATTTTGGCTCCCGAAAAAATAAATTTAAGTTAAAGAACGACATTTTAATAAATAATGTGTTCTCCTTTGGCCTTCAAGACCAGTGGCAGGCACTTCGGCATGCTCTCGACCAGGTTTCTTAGGTGCTGTGGATCAACCAAGGCGTGCTTCAGGGCTTCAAAACAGTTGAATTTATTGATAACACCAGTTTTGTCAACCCTGGCATCTAGAATCGCCCACAAATTCCAGATGAGGTTGAGGTGCGGGCTTTGTGGAGACTATTCCAGCGATTTGATCCGACAAGACTGGACGAAAGTCTTGGACTTCTTGGCAGCATGCTTCGGGTCGTTGTCCTGCTGATATACGAACTTCTCTTCAAGAATCGTATTGATCAACGAAACCTCCAGAGTTTCTTCTTTTTTTGGCCTAAACGCGAATTGATTTATTTTTCATGTCGAACTTTTTTTTTTGTTATTCCATAAGTTAAACTTGAAAAAAAATATGAAAAATAAGATATCAAAAAAGATAACAGTGTGTTTACTTTAATTTGAACCGAATAAATGAAAGAAATTCAAAAAATGATTTGGTGGGCACTTTATTTTGTCTATCGGTGTAGATGGATTATATTAAAATATAATTTACAAATTATTATGTCCACCAGATTCGAACAAGTTTTTTTTTTGTGATTACTACCGTGATGAAGTGGCTAACAGCTGTTTCATGTAAAAAGACAAACAATTTTATGAAACACGAACATTTCCGTGTTGCTCAAATAAACCATTTTGACGTTTGAGGGATGCATTTGTTTTAAGTTGCATCAAAACTTCTAATTGGAAATTGATTTCTATCACATGTGGTCTATATGAGTTATAAAACAGAGATTTCACATCGCTAGAAGCTTTCTGTAAATGCGCACGATCAAACACGCATTCTTTTGCCAGCCAAATTTCTTGATTCTATCAGAAATTGCTGTCCACTACTGGGATCCTGTGATGATGGGAAGATATTTTCATTTTCAATACATTATAATTAAATTATCGTACTTTACGAATTAAAACATAATTAGTAAAGCATCCTTAATGTTGATTTAAATTGATTCGAATAAATATTCAGCCTCATACTCTGTGAGACGCCCCAGAAACGGTAAATAGAGCGCTGAAAATCGACTCCCAAGCATTATTAAAAAATACTTTATCTTTCTAATAAAACCACCTACCATCACTTTTTATTAGTGGCCGAGCAGTTTTCTTCCTGTTGGTTCAAAACGTTCCAAATCAGCCTTCGAACGTTTTTCAATAACCTCTCCAATGAATACCGTCCATCATATTTCTTGAGAAGCCCCAACTGTGATGAACGTTGGGCATAGAATGCTCTATGAATGATTGAACACGCACACTAGCGTTGATGTGTATGCTATACGATATGTGAGCAGTGCCACCAAATCCAGCAGAGATAGAAAAATATTATTAAATGTAGAATTTCATTTCTCGGTAAATATTGAAAAAAAAAAAAACTACAATTAAGAGTATGTTATTAGTTATTTAATCTATGGAAAAATAAAATAGTTCAACTTTGGGCGATTGTAGCACTCCTTAAAGAAGTGATATTGAAGTACAACAAACCCATTTCATTCGAATAAAGTCATAATAAAATAGTTTGGCAACATCAAGCGATTACGTCGATTGTAAACACGGTTCAGAATATGTGCAAGCGTATTCAAATTATTGTGAAAATTAATTACTAAATTACTAAAATACTATATCACGTATTCGTAGATTCTCGTGAGGCTAGCGTAATAAGTGAAGTGTGATTTTTATGGTTTGTGCAATTACGCAACGAAAATGTGTGAGGATATAGTGCAATAGGGGGTTTTAATTTAAAAAAAAAAACATGTTTTTTTCCATCTGTATCGATGATGGGTGTTTTTCCTAGCACAAAAATATTTTTTATGGATCTCAACTATTTTTTCTCGATTTTTAAACAAGAAAAATCTACTCATTTTTATTTTCACAAACCGACATGCAATTTCACAAAGTGACATTTACTTTCAGCAACAGGGGTCTCCCGGCACTTAATTATCAGTCACAGGGGCTCCCATTATGACATTAATGTGTTTCATGGTGAAATAGGATGATTTTGTCTTGCAATCAAAATGTTTTCATAATATTTTAAAATTGTTTTTTCCATAGTTACGCTCGTCAAAATTAAGAAATAAATTAACTGCCGGTATTATATTTGTTATTATATTTGTTATCGATCAATGTTATAATCCACATACCCCTATAATACCCTATTTAAGAGAAAACTTGGAGTCTGGCTCGAGTATATTCCCTAGTACGGTTAGATCAATACGACAAATTTGTAATGCAAAGGTAAGAAATTGTGTTGAAAATCTGACTGCTCATTATTTTTACAAAATTTAAGTCTCCGAAACGTTTTTGTAGCTTTTAATTATATTCAAGACCTAATTATAATTGCCAGGGTTATATATTCTTGGTTACTGCGTCCATTTATTGGAGAAATTATAGATCTTTTTACGTTTGAAGTTTGATGACTGCAGAATGTGATGAATATAAGTTCTATGGTGAGCATAGGTTCCGCTCCCCTATTTACGCTACAATCACGACTGTACTAGTTTTAAAACACTGGAGAGATACGTGACCTGAGCATGGAGTAGGTCCACGCAGAGATGAGTCGAAAGAGAAAGGCCAATGAAAGTCGTGAAATCTCTTTCTCGTTATTTCGGAGTGTTTCATTTTTCAAACGCAGCACCGGTCTCAGTAATTATCTTATTCTACATCTCTTTTGGTAAAACAAATCGTTACCCATTAAATAATCAAAGATTCCAAAGTCTAAGGTCCGGCGCCCACTCATGTGGCGGAAGCGTGAGATCTGCTAGCATGCCAAAATATCTTGTCGACGTTCGCCGCATGCCACAAGACTTTGACTCGATATTTTGACATGTTATGTGATGCCACACTTCCGCCACATAAGTGGGCGCCTCGACTAATAGCGCACTCTTCCGTCAACCAAGCGCACAATCCATGCGGTGTTGTGACCGAGCATTACTCATCCACGCCACTCAAACCGTCCACGATTCAGAGCGTCTCCTCCAGCCGTGTTTGTAAACACTCGTAAACTAATTACATTCATTTCCCACTTTCAAGAATGAGAGAATTACAATGAACTTGACAATGGCCAGATTACATCATCGGCGGACGACTGGGCGGCATATCGCCGGTTGTTACAGTTGGTGTCGTCATCAACCCGAACGCACAGTCGTTGCTCATTGCTTTCCAATGGTGATTTACATTGACAGGGGATGGGATTATTAACGATGTCAATATTTGGCCTTCACTTGCAGATATAGTATGTCATTACTTAGCGTAAGTTCAGAGAAGGCATTCGAACATAGGTGATAATCAAGTTGCCAGAGTGGAAAAAATCGATATGAGTTTCGATTTGCGTGAGTCAATCCGATGTGTTGTTGATCACAATATTGGGAAGGCGAAGAGCTTCTCACAGGTGTACCTCGTGCTTCGTTTGTAACGGTAGATAAGAATGTTTACCGTGTGTGGCCGTCATTGCGCTGAGTAAACCAGACCACTTTCGACACATCCATCCGGTTTTATGACACGTGATTTGATATAAGTTTAATAGAATTTTTTATCACCAGCGATAGTTCAGTGAAAACGTTATCAATATTTTACGAACAAAACCGCGCACCATATGCAGTTGTAATCATTCACCAAGTAGAGGGCTGAGTTGCCAGCTAAATTTTCAAAACAAAACGTGCTCTATTGAGTGAAATCAGTGGCTATGATACTTAGGTTAGAAATCAACGATCCGCCTTCAATTGATCTCTTGCGCGTGCAGCTGCTGGTCAGCGCGATTCATGCAGCATATCGATTAATATCAATTAGCATCAATTGGACCAGTGACGGTTGGTGATTGCTGGAATTTTTTTAGTTGAAACTTCTTCACCTAGAAAATTTGTTACATCTTAGTTCAACGTTTGTTGCAGTTTCAACCAAAATGTGTGCAATTAATCTCCAGCTGTAGCGAATGTTTAAAATAGTTTCCCGCGGTTCAAAACCAAAATATCATAAATTGTTGATTGTAGTCAACTTGTAGTGGTCGCCGGAGTGGAAGAAAGGGAGAGTGGGATTGAGGGTGGGCGATGTTGGCGGGCATGCCTATATGCACAAGGTGACACAGTTCATCAATTATTAACCCAGTGTAGCGGCTAAATTACTACTTCGATATGGAGCGAGCAAAGCGGGTAGGGCTATTAAAACAAAATTGTATTCGGTGTCGAAAGATTTCGATCGTGATTGGGACAGTTGTTAGTTGGGCGTAGGGTGAATGCACAGATTGTTGAACGTATCAAAGGGCAAGTCGGGTCAGATGATAATTATATTACTTTTAGATTCATTTGAAAGTATTCGGGAGCAAAAATTTGTCAAGTAGAGAAAGATAGGATTGCGGTGATGATACTGAGGGTACACGGCCAACAATTTCAACTCAGTTTTGAGTCGTTTTTGACTCACTTTCGTCATTAGTGGAGTCACTCAAATTTGAGTAAATGTGACTGGTATTGACAAGTCGACAAATCAAAAACATCATTTTTGATTTGTCAACTTGTCAATCCCAGTCACATTTACTCAAATTTGAGTGACTCCACTAATGACGAAAGTGAGTCAAAAACGACTCAAAACTGAGTTAGAATGGCAGGTCATGTACGGCAGTCTGAGAATCGAACAAAAGTTATTGAAATTGAAAATGCCATTAGATCGGTAGTAAACGGGAACACTTTTACCAATCCTCACTATGTAGGATAGGCTAGGTTTATTTCTTGTACAAAAAAGGTTTATTAAGAACATGTGAGATCAAGTCCCTATCACTTTGAAGTTTTCTGAACACAAACCTCAAAAACTATTAGGACTTCAGGCGAGAAATTTTCCATTGGTTTGCAATTTGAGCGTTGTTTGTTTCGTTTTGTTTGTGATTTTTAGTCTCAAAAACATGAGATTATAAGTTAACCTTGAATTTATTTTTTTCCAATTTACTGTGTAAATTTGTAACAGAAAAAATCAACGCCACCTAGTCTAGGTTTCACCAAACTAAAATTGACAGACAGTCAACGACTATCAAATCTTGAGGTGCGCAGGTGGTGCCATCAGCATACATTTCACCGAAACTTACTAAAACGAGCTGTAATTTTAAAATGGCAGTTACAGAAATTTATACACGGAGGGCACTCCAGCTTTGATGTCTGTTCTGTGTGCCTATAACGTTTGCATTAAAAAAATGGACTTTTTTTCGGATGGTGATAAAAAAATGCTAAGACAGGTAGTTGCTTTTGATAAATTTCCCATGGAAGGTAATTATTTAAGCTTACTTGCAAAAAACAAATCTACGCCCTTGCGAGCGTCCTTCCGGCAGTTAACCGGAACATTCGCCATGGCGGAAGAAAACATGCGTGTAGGCATGTTTTTGAGTTCTTTCTTCGTTTTATTTATCAATTCCTCCTCAGTTTTCGCGACAAAATTGTTGGAGTAGATCTTACGTTTCAGGTTGGCCCAGAAATTCTCGATGGGACGCAGCTGGAGGACGTTGGGCGGGTTCGCCGACTTGGGTACCACATCGATATTCAGCCGCTCCATCTCCTCCAACGATCGCTTCGAGTAGTGGGCCGATGCCAGATCCAGCCAGAACACCGCATCTTTGCCCTTATAGTATGTCTTGATGAACGACGAACTTCCGGCAGGTATTTTGTACCATAAATTTCCCCGTTTACGGCCAGTCCGAAGCGAAAGAAGAGTGGCATTAACATCCCTTTCTCGCTGATTGTCAGACACAGCAGCACAATCTTGGGGAACTTGTTGTGTGAAATGAACTTCACCTTGGAGCTCACTTCCTTCGTGGGGAAAGTAAAATACGAAGTGCCCAGCCAGTCGTTGCCATCCAGGGCGAGATAGGTCTCGTCGTCTATCACCATCGGCATGTCGCGATTCGTCGGGAAATTCGAATTGACCATGTTATTTGGCTTCGCCGACGCCGTTGATATCGTAGCACGTAACTTTGAGACGATGGTGGAAACGTGCATCAGACTTAAGGCTGAAGCTGGTAGGATTGGGCTTGTGATTAATGCGTTGAAAACAAAATACATGAAGGGAAGAGGCTCACGAGATGACAATGTTAGCCTCCTAGCACGAGTTCAGATCGACGGTTATGAAATCGAGGTAGTAGACGAATTCGTGTACCTGGGCTCATTGGTGACCATCCGATACCGACCCCAGCCGAGAAATACAAAGGCGCATTATGGCTGGCCATCGTGCCTACTTTGGACTCCGATGGACGCCAAGATCTAACAAAGTTCGCCGAACCACAAAGTTGACCATCTACAAGATACTAATTAGACCGGTAGTTCTCTACGGCCACGAAACATGGACATTGCTAGTGGAGGACAACCACGCCCTTGGAGTCTTTGAACGGAAGGTGTGCTACGTACCATCTACGGTGGAGTGCAGACGGAAGGCGGAACGTGGAGGAGGCGAATGAACCACGAATTGCATCAGCTGCGGGGAGAACCTCCCATCTACACATCGCAAAAATCGGTCGACTACGATGGGCTGGGCATGTCGTAAGAATGTCGGACGACAGCCCTGTGAAAATGGTTCTCGAAAACGAACCGACAGGTACAAGAAGAAGGCCACGCGCAACGAGCAAGGTGGTTCGATCAAGTAGAAGGCGACCTGCGGACTCTCCGCAGACAGCGAGGCTGGCGAGTTACAGCCATGGACCGAATAGAATGGAGACAACTTCTGTGAACAGCAGAGGCCACGCCGGCCTTAGTCTGATTGGTAAGGTAAGGTAACCTCGAAGGCCCTAGAGTGATTTCTATTTTTTTTTGACGTTCTCTTGTTATTTATTCTGCCCATCATTGTAGCTCCCCTATTCTGCTTTGATAGTGTCAAATAGCTGGGAGTTGACCTAGTTCATTTAAAATAAATACCAGCCCATTCACCTAGATGGCAGCACTGTTTTTTTTCCCACAACAAGGTATGTTTGACCAAGTTTTTGCACTTGGCGAAGCTAATGCATCATTATAATTGGAACTTACGGTTACAAAACATGAAGTTATAATTAACCTAACCTATAGCACAGAGAATAGACATCCAGGCTCGAATATTTATTTTTTTCCAATTTACTGTGTAAATTTGTTAAAGCAAAACGTTGGAAAACAATCAGACAATAAAATATACCGCATTAGTCAGTTTTGGGCATATTTATATCATTCAACTTCATAAACAAAAGCTCACACCTTACACTTAACTCCACTAATTTGGTTCTGTACAATATGTGTATGCAGCTTCTTCTGTACGAAAACCCACGTTCTCTTCATGTCTTCCTCAGATTTGACCTACTTGGGATGCTTCCGAAGTGCCTGCTTCATAATAGCCCAGTATTTTTAGATGGGCCTTAGTTCCGATGCGTTTGGGGTGTTCATGTCCTTGGGTCCGAAAGTAACCCCGTTGGCTTTGTACCACTCCACGGCAACATTTGAATAGTGGCACGAATCTAAATCCAGCTAGAAGATCGTTGGGCTCTCGTGTTGCTTCAACAGAGGTAGCAGACGCTTCTATAGACGCTTCTATAAAAGGTGTCCACGATGAAATTGCCACACACAAAATTGATTCGCAAAATTCGAGTTTTCATCCGATTGCCATCAAATTTTCAGGGATTGAGAAATAACTATTAAACTTCATTTTACCATTTTACTCGTATTTTATTTACAGTCCATACGCAAATGCCCGCACCTTGGCCTTAACCCCGGCCATAAGATTCTGCACAACCTGTGAATCAACCGTTTTTTGCATGTAAACCCATACTTTCTTCAGTTCCTCGACTGTCTTCACTACCTTAGGTCGTTTAAGAAGGTGCTGCTTCATAATCGCCCAGTACTTCTCGATGGGGCGGAGGTCCGGAGTGTTGGGAGGGTTGAACATTTTCGGCACGAAATTGACCTTATTGTCCGCATACCACTTCAGCACGTCCTTGGAGTAGTGGCATGAGGCCAAATCCGGCCAGAAGATTGTTGGGACGTTGTGGGCCTTAAGGAGAGGAAGCAGCCGCTTCTGGAGGCATTCTTTTATGTACACCTGTCCGTTCATCGTGTCCTGGGTCACGAAAGGTGCACTCCGCTTCCAGCACGTGCAGATGGCTTGCCAAACCAGGAATTTCTCCGCAAATTTGGACATCTTCTGAGTGTGAGCATGCTCCGGAACGCTGAACTTATCCTTGGCCGTGAAAAAAAGGTTGCCGGGGATCTGTTTGAAGTCGGCCTTCACATATGTTTCGTCGTCCATGATGCAGCATTCAACTTTCGTCAACATGTTGAGGTACAACTTCCTGACACGGGTTTTGGCGGACTTGTTCTGCTTCTCGTCGCGATTAGGGGCCTTTTGTACCTTGAACGTTCGAAGCACAGCCTTAGTTTTGGCCTTCTGGACAAAACTTCGGCTTAGGTGCAGCTTCTTAGCCACATCCCGAACGGAGGCGTTCGGATTTCGGTTGAAGGCCCCAACTACGCGGTTGTGATTTTTGGTGTTGTACGGAATACTTTTTCCTTCACTTCTGGGCTTCCGATCGGTGGTCAACCGTTCCTCGAACCGCTTAATCACTCGCGACACCGTGGAATTCGCGATTCCCAACGTGTTAGCGATGGAACGATGCGAGAGATCCTTGTTCTCGTGATGAATGCGCAAGATTTTATCACGCACGAGCTGTTCTTTCGACTCCATTTTCGCGAGTTTTGATCACAGGACTTTAAAACTTGCAGGATGTAAATAATGTACTATGAACTAAATCCACCCAAATTTTCATTAAATTCTACCCTACGGTTAAAAAGTAGGAGCAATTTCATAGTGTGGCAATTTCATCGTGGAAACCCTTTAGACACTCCTTAAGGTAGATCTCCCCGTTTACAGACCCAGTAGTCACAAACGGCACACTCCGTTTTCCAAATGAGCAGATCGCTTTCCAAATCGTGTATTTCTCGAGTACTTTCTCAAATAGACGTATCTAATTTTGTAAACAAAGAGGGGAAGTAAAGGGTGTATTCGATAAAAATGGCACACAGAAAATCTTCTGTAACTTTTGAATCGTATGAGTAAAAAACCTAGAAATTTGAGTAGATCTTATCCATAGTGTATTATTTACATCTGCCAAGTTTCATAGTTATACATTCAGTAGTTCCAGTCATGTCGTCGAAACAAGAAATTGTCCGTGAGAAAATTTTGTGCACTCACAATCAAAATCCAGGGGCGTCCCACCGGTGGATTGCTAAAAGGCTTGGAATTGCAAATACAACTGTGTCTCGTGTAATAAGAACCTTCAAGGAGCGTCTGAGTGTCCAAAGGAAGGAAGGGAGTGGTCGTAAAAGTGGTCCAATGGACAGTAAAATGGCCAGGAAAGTCGTACAACAATTCAAGAACCGTCCAAACATGTCAATTCGAGATGTCGCTAAAAAGTCTAAGGTGTCAGTCGGTTTTGTGCAGAAAACCATGAAGCGTGCTGGGTTACATGTTTACAAAGTGCAAAAAGCCCCAAACCGGAATGAAAAACAAATCATCACTGCGAAAACCCGCGCCCGGAAACTTTACACGAAGCTGTTCACCAAATCCGGTTGCATCGTGATGGATGACGAAACATACGTCAAGGCCGACTTCCGTCAACTTCCTGGGCAAGAATATTTCGTTGCCAAGTCGAAGTTCGATGTTCCGGAGGGGGTGCGAAAGAAGAAACTATCGAAATTTGCAAAGAAGTTTCTAATCTGGCAGGCGATTTGCGGATGTGGTGAAATAAGTACTCCCTTCATCACTTCCGGAACAATAAACGGTGCGATTTACACGGAAGAGTACCTTTAAAAGCGTCTCTTGCCATTCATTAAGAAGCACAAAGGATCAACTCTGTTTTGGCCTGATCTAGCATCCTGCCACTACGCTCGAAACGTATTGGAGTGGTACCGAGCCACGAGTCAATTTTGTGCCAGGATATGTACCCACCAAATTCACCGGAACTTCGTCCAATTGAAAAATTCTGGGCAATTATGAAAACGGAACTTCGCAAACATCCCAAAACTATAAAAACAGAGCTAGAATTGAAGAAAATTTGGGTAAAAACAAAAAAAACACTGGGAAAATCGGTTGTACAAAATTTGATGGGTGGAGTGAAAAGGAAGGTGCGGGCATTCGGGATGGGAGACGAAATTGAATAAAACAAATGTAGTAAATCAAAACTCATTAGTATTTCTTCATTCCCTGAAAATTTCAAGAAAATCCGATAATCAGTTTAATTTTGATGAGTATATATGTGTGTGCCATTTTTATCGAATACACCCTTTAAGATTAAAATGTAAATTTCTCAAAACTCTCAGCACCCTTACGGAAAGTAGCAACACCATTATGTTAGGGATATGTTATTCTTTGTGTTGGTGACCCTTGTTTGCATGAAAGTTCTAAGGCTTACAAGAATTTAGTGTTTGAATTTTACTTCCCCTCTTTGTCAACAAATTCAGATTCGTCGATTGAAAAAGTACATAGAAAAGAATAATTAATTTTAACAAGCGCGTAAAATTTCCCCTCGTTTAGTTCCTACCCAAACGACATTGTTTGCAATCTTTTATGCGCCATACAACAATGTTTGCAATCTTTCTTACAAAAAGCTAGATTCAAGCGTTATCTGGCCTAAATTTACATAAAATATCCCATTATTTTCTGCCAAACCGAGCATTCCCTTTATGCGCATTAACTAACGCAGAAAATTCAATGTTTCTTTTTATCTGTGTACTCGAAATTTCATGGCAAACTTGGAAAGTTTCTGCTTCCTTTCTTCCTCCGGAACATCGAACTTATGCTGGGTGGTGAGGAACAGTAGCTGTTGGAAATCCGCCTTGACGTAAGTCTCATCATCCATGATGAGACAATGAGGCTTCGTAAGCATCTGGGTCTACAGTTTCCGGGACCGTGACTTTCCCACCGTATTTTTCCGTTCGTCACGATTTGGAGTCTTCTGCACTTTGTACGTTTGCATTCCCTCCCGGTCCTTGGCTCTTTGAACGAATGACTTGGACAGATTTACCTTTTTTGCCACATCCCTGACCGAAGCATTGTGATTCTAATCACTGATAGAACATCCATTCTGACCGCATTTCTCCTTCCGTTCGATTCCTCAGAGTTCCGTAGTAACGTTTAACCATACGACTCATCGTTGACTGCACGATTCCCAGTTATTTTTCGATGTCCGGATGGAGAGTTGCGGATTTTCCAGGTGCTTGCGCAAAATCAATTCACGACGTTGCGTTTCGGGTGATACAAATTTTTCCAAATTGCGGAAAAACTGGCAGCGAAAAAATACAACATCTAAAAACACTCCAAAATTCTTCTGCCCAAATTTTCATGAAAAAATATCCAATGGGCAATTTTCTACAGCGTTTTTTTGCTATGCAATTTGATGTGGGCTACCCTTAACATACAGGGTGCGGTAGAAAATAATGCGAAAATTTGTTCTATTTCTTTCAAATCCCATTTTCAACTAATTCAAGCAATAATATCAACAATTTCGAGTTATTATCGAGCAGTTATCTTTATAAAGTCCTTCTAAACAATTTTATTCAATGTGTCCTCCACTTTTATTAATAACATCCTCGAGCCGACGCCGGAAGCCAGAGCATGCCTTTCGGACGTAGTCCTCCGACATTGACTGCCATGTGCGGTTGGTTGACTTCAGGGTTTTTACACTAGGATGTTTTGCAGGCTCGTGCTTCAGCATATGCCCAAATCGAATAATCCAACGGATTAAGATCTGGACTGCTAGGGGGCCACAAATCCTTCGGCCAAAACTTCATGTTATCGTTCAACCATTGTCGGGTTCGAATGGACGTGTGACATGGCATTCCATCCTGCTGTAGGATAACGTTTTGGTCTTCAAGGAAGTTGGCCTTCACCCAGGGAAGCAATTGGTCCTTTAAAATACCGATATACACTTTGGTATTGATTTTAACTCCAGCATCAATGAAAACAGGCGGGAGTTTCAAACCGTTGGACGCCACCAAGCCAAACATCATGACACCAGCCGGATGTTTGGTTTGAAATTTGAATTTCATTGCTTCCGGAACGTTCTCCATTTTTTGCGGTGAAATGAACCGGTCCGTGCGGCTGTTGGCCACAGCATCGATGCTGAAAAGCTTTTCGTCGGAGAACAGAATTATCATTTTTTCCTTCTTCAACAAGGAAAGCAATCTCTTGGAACGAGTCACTCGTAGCTCCTTGACCCGGTTCGTTATCAAGTGGTGTTTCACTCTGGCTCTGGAAGATGCATGCAAGTCTTCTTTGATGATTCTCCGCATGGATTTCTCCGAAATATTGGCTTGCTTTGCAAGTTTTCTTATGGAACGCACCGGGTTGCGAGCAATTTTTGCACGGACCGATTTGATCACGTTCGGCGTGCGTGCACCCTATCACCTTGGCAATCTCTTTCGGCTTCTTCTGGGCGAGCAACAAACTGGTGATCACTTCTTTCGCGAACATTTTGACGAATTTGCAATAAAACAAATAGAATGTTTGGATGCAGCACTTGAAAGTAAACGTAAGCAAATACACTTTTGACAAAAAATAGTCACTAGCTACACGAATTAACCCAATACTCAAGTTTGAACATATTCGCATTATTTTCTGCCACACCCTGTAGCCCATAACACGCGTCGTTCAAAAACACCTAGCGTACTCTGGTTCTCTTCGAGCGCCGTTCACATCTAATGTCATCTCTGGACATCTTTCGCATATCAAATATACGCACATTGCATGACTTCCGTTAAAAATCTTAAAGAAAATTTCGATTGCAAGGCATCTTGCTTATACCAATCATACCCGTAAAACAATAATTCCGATAGAAAATCTTTGAGAAAATTCAACCACATTTGATCATGATGGATCTCAGTCTCGATCACTAGGCATCTTCCCCTTATTAAATACACCCACCCTGCATAAGATGATTAATTTCAAAACAAATACAATATTGGATTTCAATATCCTGCTGGATATCAATCTTAAATCGCTGGAACTCTTACGTATACTACATAAATGTATATTTAATATACAATATTAAATCAATGAGGAAATGCGGATATTTGCGGATCTCAATTTTTGATCGCAAATCATCTTGTTCATACCAAATATACCCATAATCTTCCGATAGTAGATATAAAAAAATGCAGCCACCTTGAATTTCAAAATCATGATGGCACCCGATAACAAATCTTTCAGAAAATACTTCTATAATGATTTTTTTCAAACCCGGAAGCTGCTATTTTGCATTTTAATATGTGTTGGTCTTCGTTGTCCGGCTCTAGCTTGATTTCGGGGAATCATTCCAGTTCTTAAATCCTGTTGACTACCATATCCTTATATTTATACGAATAATAAAAGATTAACAATGAGTTTAACGCGTTAACGTTGCTTTGATCCACCGCTGAGCGTTAACGTTACACAGAAACATTGAATTTTCTGCGTTATCTAATGCACATAAAGAAAATGCTAGTTTTGGCAGAATATAAGGGGATATTTCATGTAAATCAAAATCAAATAACGCCTGAATCTAGCCTCTTGTATAAAAGATTGCAAACAATTTTGTTGTTTACGCCTCCTTCGGCTTGGAATTAAACGAGGGGAAATTTTACGCGCTTGTTAAAATTAATTATATTTTTTTCTGTGCACCGTACACCATCCTTCGTAGCCTTGAGTCTTGTCAGTTTCCTGGGAAAATCGTTCTTCTCCATAATTTTAGTCAAATCGCTTGAAAAAACTCAGGTTTGATTGAAATATCTCAACTTGGATAAAACTTAAAAAAGTAGTATTTCTACTTCCTATCACTGTTTATTATGTCCTCAGCGTGTCAACACTATTCCACCTATTGGTGAGTCTACCCTTCATATACAACCATTTGTTCGTTCACGTGCTCCAGCCGTGATCACGCATGGCAGGGGAGTCGTATAGAACGTGCTTCAATTTCACGATTGAATTGAGCCCGCGTTGGCCAAAAATAAGTGACCAGCACAATAGTGATGGGGCAAGTGAAAACAAAAGCGAGTAGTTGTTATGAAATGTAAAAACACGAAATGTTTGATGGGCTTTCGCCGGCTCGTCACCACCGACTCACGAGAGCGAGTAGTTGAGCGTATGTCGAACCACACGACATTTGTGCAACAAGAATACTAATCGATTTGTCATAGTACATTATAGGCCTCGTAATGGGGTTTTGTTTAAATCACATGGCTGGCAGAGAGTGATTTATGAGGTGCAATCACATCAACCAGCAGGGATGTCGAGTAACTGCTCATCCAGTGACATATTTCGTCTCTCATCTCTTTTCTCTTCTTGAGCCAACAAATCAGGAGCAGTTCTTAACCCCCTTTTGCCTCACCCCAATTATAAATGAATAAAAAATATTGCCCATTGCACCATCGTCTCTCACGTGCTGAGTCATCCGGTCATGTGGTCGGCACATGCCGCATTAGATTGTTTTATTTTGGAAAAAAAAGTGTCAAATTCCTTATCGGTCTTCATCGAGTTTGATTCATTACCTCAAAATTGAGTCGATGTTTACAAAAACAGTACATATTGGTGACGGTTTGCAGGTTGCGCAAATCCTTTAATTTTTTTATGGGAATACTTGTTGTTATAACGTATGTTGGTATTAGTTGACTAAATAATAAAACAAATTAGTATGTAAGATCCATGACAATGACCCACGGCTATGGTGTTGTACCGGTTTAATAGTTATAGGTTGGTTCCTATTGCTTCCGATAGCAAGCATCATCATAGAGTGTGTAGTCTTTGAATGAATGGATTGATGGGCAATTATCTTTAGTTTAAATTATTCAAATATTCCACTTGTTAGTTCTTTACTTCTCTATTATGACTCCAGCTTGAGCTTAAGATCTACGTAAACATTACACTACCGTGGTAAAGTGTAAGAACATCTTCGAAAAAAAAAAATGGTTTTTTAACATTCTGATGGTTTTTTATTGTACGTAAGTCTTGTAAAGCCTGTATACGTTATATTTTGGACACCAAAATTATAGCAGCAAAAAAAAATTAACACAAAACCGATTGTTTATTTCACAATAATATAACTATATCTGCATTAGAAACAGTTGATTAAGAAGTTAATCCTTCTTTCTGTAAAATTATCGAACTTTCTGTGGTACAGCCACCATCAGGTTCCGTACGGTATCCTCAGATACGCCCACCGTGACGATTCTCCATATTCTCTTTCTTCTTGGTTTTGAAGAGTTTCAGCTTCACTAGAGCCCAGTACTTCTTTTTTGGGTGAAGTTCTGGACAGTTTGGTGGATTGGCTGTTTTTGGCACGTATTTGACCTCTTGTACCTTATATCATTCTAGGACAGGATTCGCATAGGAACAAGAGGTCAAATCATGCCAAAACAGACCTGGATAGTCGTAGCTTCTAATAAACGGTGCAGCCCCTTTTGTAGATATTCTTTCTCGTACACATCGTTATTGATAGTGCCGGTAGAGACGAAACTTCTAGATTTTCGACCTCAACTACATATGGCCTGCCAAATCAAATACTTCTTCGGGAATTTGGACGCCTTCTTTGTCCGGAAATGCTCGGCAACGGCGTTCTTTGCATTGCGGTAAAAAATCCAGACCTGTAGCACGATTTTTTGCTTGTCATCACGTTGTTTTTCACTGTGTACGCCTTCAGGCCTTGCCTCTGATCCATTTTTTGTTTGTATGATGTTGACTTCCCAACTAATGGCTACCACCTTCTTGTAAACTTGTCGGGAGCATACTTTTCGATTTGTTCCACTTCCAACCTTCCGACCCACAGTCAAGCGCAGATCAATTGATTTGCAAACAAAAAACACGGTATTTTTCGGTAGTTTTAGTTTCGTGGGAAGATTGCGTATGAATTTGGACAAAATGTCCAAGTCGAATCAGGTTTCTTTCTTCAATGCGTCCTACTCGTGCTTTAATGTTACAGCGCGGATGCCTTTCGACCAATTTTCGAAGTGTTTCAACTGCTGGATAGACCCAAGTTGCTGTAAGACAGTCGAATAACTGTTTTTCACTGGTCATGAGCATATTTTTCACCTGTCGGTCGAGGTCGTTCCATAATATTTTGATCAGGTTGACGTCAGGGGACTGCGGTGGCCAATCCATGATTTTGAGCATACCTTAACCGGATCATTATCTTGTCGAACAAAGATAGGCACTTCGTTGAATAATATAATAATATAACATACTAGCGCCGCCTGGATCCGGTGGTTCTCTTTGGGCATGAGACGTGGACACTTGGTGTTTTTGAACTTCGCGTGCTTGAGACCATATTTGGCGGGGTGCATGAGGACAGTGTGTGGTGGCAGAGGATGAACCACGAGTTCGCCTCACGCTACGGCAAAAACAGTATCCCGAAACTGTAGAAAGCTGTGCCGGGCAACAATCCTGTAAAGATGGTGTTCACCAACCGATCCGGTCGGGTACAAGAAGACGTGGAGCACAGTGAGCAAGGTGGGCAGATCAAAGCCCCATGACCAGACAAGTGTAGGTGATCAATGAGTTTGACGAAAACAATTGGCGAAATGTTGTATACGAGGTTTCTACATTGTAGTTGTCGTAGAAGAGTGTAGTAAAAAAGTAGTTAGCAACATTGATTTTCGAAAACAATAGTGAAACACAACACAATTTTCGATTTATTAGAGAAAAATAACCTTTTGTTGCATTTCACTGTTTATATACAAAAATAAAAATCATTGTTTCTGTAAAGCGCTCACGCTTTGGACTTGAAATTCATCATTAAATTCTGCACAGTGGCTTCTGTGCCTTTCCTGGTGGCTGATATCCAGTTTTTCTGGAACTCCTGCATCGCTTAATCGCTCAAAGTGGCAGAAGATCCGGACAGTTCGGCGGATTGGTGTCCTTTTTCACGAGCTGTACATTATTGTTTGCCAACCACTGTAGAATCTACTGAGCTTGAGAGGGTGGAAGCAGAATCCGGCCAGAGAGAGGAGGAGCCTTATGCTTTCTGTGCTGTGGTAGCAATCGCTTCTTTGAACATTGTTCCTCGTACAGCTTGGCGTTAATTGTACCGTGAAAAAAGAGACGACCGCAAACTGTGGGTACAAATCACACTTTCTACCCAAATTTTTCCATCGCCACCGTTGTGTCCTGGTCCTGGTTCACCGATTTCGTATAATACTGCGGTGCAGGCAGCGCTGATGAATCTTCCTTGGCGTAGGTTTCATCGTCGATCAGGATGCATCCGTATTTGTTCTTAAGAATCCAGATATACAGTTTTCGCGCTCTTGTTTTTGCCCGAGCTTGCTGCTCCAGGGGCTTCTTCGGCACCTACTGTTCCTTGTACGTTTGCAGGAAGTTCCGAGCATTGATCCTTTGAATTATCCCGATGCTGGTGTTGAATTGCTTGGCCATGTCACGCGTCAACGCCCGTGAGTTTTTTTTATGTACTCAGCCACTGTCAAGTCCCAATCGGGCTGGCTGGGACCCAGTTTCCTGCCGCATCGTGGAAAATATTTCACGGAAAGGGTCTCACCGACCCTTTTCGACTACATTTTTGACACTGGTTTGGTTCACTTTCATCCGTTTTACAATTTGGTTGTACGTGACACCCTTTTCCGAGCACCAAATGTGCAGAATTTTCGTTCGTGTGCCCAGATCAGTTCGACTCATCTTTGAAACGATCGAATTGCTGTACCGAAACCAATCGATTGCTGAACTGTTTTTGACATGTAAACAAACATGTCGTCGCAAGACACACTAAACTAAATTGAAGCCACTTTATAGTAATAACTGTTTGAATATTACTAACTACTTATTGATACACTCTTTAAACCAATAAAACGAATGGATGAAATGTCTTGAAACTTTACACTTTACATTTATCATGTAAACTTGTAGGTTTTGTGACGTTTTAATATAGCAACGTGGCAAGAATCTATATATGAGCTCAAAACTGCTGTTGCATTCAGTTTTGAGAAACATAGTTTTAAATTCACATAAGCACGGCTAAATATCAAAAATGCCCGCATTTCATTTTCACTCTGCCCTTTGAGTATGGGTTTGTATTCTATAGAATGGACCTTCCTGAATTCATTGGTGCTCACCGAATTTTTCTAAGACGTAATATTGAAGAAAAGAAAAACAGTTTTTATACAAAAAACTATGAACTTTCATGAAATTTATAATTTTCCGACTGGGATGAAGGAACTTATAGTCTTATTTCAGCTATGCAGCCTTAAAAGAGACTGCAAAGCCGAATCAAGACCATCAATTTCATGAATATGTTGTGTTTCTTTTCTGAAAAGTTGGCCTTTGAAGCTGCTATCTAAACATTGGGTTTAGATTTAATGGAATGGACCTCCCTGAATCCATTGGTGCAGGCTTTTTCCGCTGAGGGGAGAAAGAGAACTAAAATGATGCGACCTATTGGACATCAAACGATCTCATGGAGTGATTTTGCAAGAGGGATCTTAAATATCAAGGAGCGGCAAATATTTAAAACTCTTAGAAGTAGTGTCCACCTTAACAATTGGCGTAAGTCATTACGCCTTCACCAGAATTATAGTAAATGATAAGCAGAAATTCGTGGATTTCTCTTAAAATATTGCCCATTCTACCAAAAAGTCTACTCAGAAAAAAATCTGAATTTTCATTGTGACATAAATATTGGAGCATGTTAATTTATATTTCATTCCATACAAAGCAGTTACTTGCATGAAATACTTCTAACAAAGATAAGCTATTGCATGCAATATCATCGACAATGTTTATAATGTCCTAGAACATTACACAATGTGTAATGCAATTTTTTATGTATTGTGACTCTCCATTTATGTGCTTGATATTGAACAAAAATTCACACTGCTTTATCGACTTATGTACATTACATTCCTTCCAGAGCGAACCACTCTCACAATGAAATTTTCAATTAAAAGTGAGTTCCACCATACAATCCCAAGTTGATTTTTCACCAGCCAATACGAATGAACGAGCCTCGTCATGATGAGTACTGTCAGAAGTAAAGTAAAATACCTGTTTCCGAGCAACGAAAAGGATAGATCGATCCAGGCTGGATATTATTCGATCAAATTTTACCAAAAAGGGTTGATTGAAGCCTTCAATTCAATAATGATCTGCACCACATATGGTTTGGATGTAACTGCATACAGTTTCTTCGTGTTAAGGTTTGGGCCAGTGGCACACACCGTGTAATGTTCAACCATAGAAAATCCTACTAAAAACTGCTAAATATTATATGTATAATAAAATTAGCATGCTAGATGAGCTCTGCCTTCATCCTGGTGAAAACATTCGGTGGCATTTGAGTTCAGCATTTCTAGTAAATTATTATAGATGAGAATTTGACACTGTTATGTTGTGCCACCAATAAAACGAATGATATGTTTCGGAATATTACACGATTTATCATGTAACTTATAGGTTTTGTAACGCTCCATTTATAACATTGAACTGAAATTTACATTTATTTTTCGAACTGTGTAGTTTCTAAATAACCCAAACAAACCGATACACAACATCTCTCGATTTAAATCGTGAAGCAACTGTGATCATGAACTTAACACCGAAAGAAAATCTGAATTTGAATTTGATGTAAACATTAGATCAAGTAAAATTGTATTTCCTTCCACACGAAGCAGGTACTTGCATGAAAAAATTGTTATAAAGACGAGCTTTTGCGTACAACATGTCCTAGAACGTCGCACGATTTATTATGTTGATTTGCTAGTCTTATGACACTCCATTTATGTGCATCATATTGAATAGAAATTCACACTGCTTTTGTGAGCTGCGAAGAGCAATACAAATACTTAAAAATTATTAATTAGTTATTGACAGCTGAAAATTGTCTAGCAAACAAGAACAAAGTTCTTGAATATGAATGCATACGTTTACGTTAAGAACTAAGGAGTTAACACGGAATTATTGCAACACAGTTAATATACCGGTAAATTTACCATGTATTTACCGAATCAAAACCAATTTTACAGGGCAGTTTTATTCACGCAGTAAGCTCAATTTACATACATCGGATTAGTTATAGGAGGTTGTTTGGTAAAATTCTCAACACGTACGCTTCACACCATCCACAAGAGCTTGTACACAGAAAAAAATCTTGTAGTAAAAACTACCATTTTACCCGACTATGCCTATCTTTAAAACTACCATGAAATTTCTGTCGAATTTACTACGTTTATGGTAAAACCTTCATCGTTTGTGGTATATTTGACAGACCTCATATTGATATCAACCGCACCATGGTTGATCTAATCGCAGGCATGGTTAAATCAAATGCATTTATAGTCAGCTGAAAATTGTTAGTGATTGCGCTTAATTTAACCCTCTAAATGGTAGTTCGTACTGCGGCTTTTTTTGCGTGTAGAGTGGTTTCCGGTACCGTTTTATCATCTTTCATCCACTTCTTACGCATGTCCTTTGCATCCTTTACTTTTTCTTTGGACTTTCTGAGCTCGCTTCATCATGGCCCAATATGTTTCGATTGGACGTAGCTCGGTGCAGTTCGGTGAATTTTGGATAAAATACACCGAACTAGCCTCATACCATTCCAGCACGCTTTTAGAAAAATGGCATGAAGCTGCTTCAAAAATGTCTAAATACGTTTTTAGAGGCATTTAGTCTTGTAAATTTTACCATTGATGATGCCTGTTGTGACGAAAATTCGACTTCCTTTCTGCAGGTGCAGATATCCTATTAAATGAAGTATTCCGAAGCAAATTTCGACATTTCGTTTTTTTTTAAATCAACTTTGAATTTATCTTTCCCTGTAAATATTTCCTTTTCTGGCATTTGTTGTTGGCCAGCTTTTACGTGAAGGGTGTCCCACATCAAGTTGAAAACGCTGTAGAAAACTACCTAAATAACCGATCCTTTTCAAACTTTCAGACGTTAAAATATAAACCGTGGGTAAGCTTTTAGCATATTTATTTCATGTATAGCAACAACAAGAACGCTGCGAAAACCCATGTCTTCCTCAGATTTGACCTATTTGGGATGCTTCCGTAGTGCCTGTTTCACTCCAGAACAAAATTTGAATATTGGCACGAACCAAAAACCCTCCAAAAGATCAAATGGCCTGCGTGTTGCTTCAACAGAGGAAGCAAACGCTTCTATAGACACTCGTTGAGGTATATCTCTTTGTTTACAGTCCCGATAGTCACGAACGGAGCACTTCGTTTGCCACATGAGCAGATCGCTTGCCAAATCATGCATTTCTTGGAAAACTTTGAAAGTTTCTGCTTCCTTACTTCCTCCAGAACATCTAACTTGTGCTGGGCGGTGAAGAACAGTAGCCCCAGATGCTTCTGGAAATCCGCTTTAACGTACGTCTCATCACCCATGATGAGACAATGTGGCTAAGGGTGTACAGTTTCCAGGCCCGTGAATTTCTCTCCGTATTTTGCCGTTCGTCACGATTTCGAGCCTTCTGCACTTTAAAGGTATGCAGTCTCTCCTGCTCGTTGGCTCTCTTAAAGGAAGACTTGGACAGATTCAATTGTTTTGGCCACATCCCTGACCTAAGCATTGTAATTCCGCTTAAACGCTTCCACTACTCGCTTGTGATCCTGATCACTAATAGAACATCCATTTTGACCGCATTTTTTCTTCCGTTCGATGCTCAGAGTTTCGAGGTTACGTTTAATCACACGGCCGTTGATTGCGCGATTCTGAGTTGTTTTCCGATTTCCCGATGATAGAGTAGAGGATTTTCTAGGTGCTTGCGCAAAATCAATTCGCGAAATTGCTCTTCGGGTGACGCCAATTTTCCAATTTTTGAAAAACTGTCAGCGATAAATATGAAACAACAATAAAAACACTCTAAACTACTTCTACCCAGGTTTACAAGAGAAAATACCCAATGGGTATGAAGCAATTTAATGTGGGACACCCGTCACACAGCAACTGTATCTGGTTAACATCTCCGTGTAGAGCTTACTATCACGGGTCTTGGTAACAGTTTTTCGCGATTTGGAAAATTTTGAACCTCGTATGCATTTTATCCAGCTCTTGCCTTGACCTTCTGGACGTAAATTAGCAAGAAGCCGATCTTTTTGGAGCATTGGATTTCAGCTGAAATTAAACTTTTAAGCTTTCCCTCTGTCTTTCGAAATGCTGCTCACGGTTCTCTTACTGCTCCGTGGTTGTGACCTTAAGTCGATCGTCGGAACCTTTGAAATACTCTGAAGAGATGGTTGAATAACAGATTTGATTTTTTTTTCTCCAAAGCACTATGAAACAGTTTCAGGGTTCTCATGTGAGTTGACTCACTTCCATTTTGACGGCAACAAATCACACAACTATGCAATTCACATGTTGTAAACAATACTTTTCAAAGAGGAGCTGTGCAAAATTTGTTAAATTTCTGTCAAGTGAGAAAATAGTTACAGTCAGCTGTAAGTGTTGTAATAATTTTGTGTTCACCGTTCATCGCGATGAAAACGTCAATTTATGTCTCAATGTTATTTCCTACGATCTTGATTAGGCTTCCTATGTGTTTTCGTGAAATTTTAAACTACAATGTAGCATATATAACTAACATGTATATTGGAGCATTTTGTTCACATTTGCCCATTGATCAAAATTCTTCATATCATCATCAAATGGCTAGACAGCCTACAGTGCGATAAAAATGTACACAAAATTCACTCACCACTGCTGATAAGCAATGGGATTCTACTGAAAGGGGGAAATTCTGAGCAAAGTCGGTTTACTGCATGATCACGGTCTATTGCTCAGCTAGCATAATTCGAGCGACGGTTGTTTAGGCACCGCAGGTGTAGATGCAATCTGATAACTCTCAATTACTCATTTGGCCTTTTGACAACTTGAACTATCATTTAACATTTGTTCGGCGGGATAAACGTTCGAGATACTGTTATCAGCAGACGGTGCTGGTTGTCTCAAACTCAGGATGATGGGAGCGATAGTGATACGATATTACATGCTCTATCATGACATTTGAGGTTGTGCAATATGAAATGAAATGATAACAACACTGTTATTGTTCCCATAGTTGCATATGAGATTCAAAAATTCAAATTAGCCACTTTTGACTTTTTTACGTGTTGATACTATCCTATGGTTATGTCCAAGAACATGGATTTCAGTATACGTTAAACCGTGCTCTGAACCTTACACACTTAGTTTTTTTTACTGAGGTCGGTAAATTTGTGCTGAGCTTTCAAACAGCTGAAAAAGTCAGTAAACTTTGAATCATCAGCATTTTACCGAACAGGTTGTGTGTGCATGCCTCTTACGTGCCTAAATATACAGTATGTAAAAAGAATTTATCCAACCCTACCGACAAATCGCAATTTATTGTTTGGCTGTTCAAAAGTGCGTTGTTTATATGAATGTTGTTTTATGATTTATTCTGTTTTATGTGCCTATCCTTTTGCCATCGAATCCACATGACATTTTTCTTCGATTGGAAATCTATGGTGCGATCAATAAAACGATAGAAAAAAATACGCTTAAAATGTTTTTCCACCTGAGTATAGTTAATAATATTTTAGAGTGCATCAAGCGATTTCTGCCACTCTATTGAATGGAAAACTTGTAAACAACGCACATCTCGTCGTTTGGTGCATTTGTATATCAAATTTTAAGTGATTTCGCTTGAAAATGCCCAAAAACCCACAAACTTCGTCAAATGTCCGAAAATAGATAATATAACATCATAAGTGCGGTAAAAGCTATAGTACAATCATAGACTAACTCTAAGACCAGTAGGTCCCGAACAAATACGATTTTTTTCTTGGCTCTGTCAGTACTAGCACATCGATCCCAAGCTCGGTCCAAGCTTAATGATTCGCCCCTAATAACGTAACTCTCACCAATACACTCTCAAATATTATATCAAAATAACAGAGCAAATCAAAACAAATGCACAAATATGTATAACAAGGTGTACTTCGGACCAAGGGGTTCTACAACAGTGAACCAATTTCAAATAGCTAGTTGCATATTGATTGTTGGTACAATTGCTGATATTGTACTAGTTCGTACGCTTGCTGAAATGGTCCAAAGGTTAAAGAAATTCGGTCCATATTACCAGCGGCCCGATCAGGACGTCCGTTGCAGACAAGGTCTCGAATCACACCTCAAATAAAGTCCGATTCAAAGTAAATTTAAACGCATTCAAGTGATCATAACTCAAGAATTAAACTGTCGCACTTTACTTGTGATAGATGCCATCATGATCTGCACAATCGCTGGTGACACTGTACCGGCGAACTTATTCCACTTTAAACACATTTGTTGTGCATTGGTCTCTTCTTTGCCGCATCGTCGAGGTTTCGCTTGACAATTGCCCAATATTTTTCGATCGGTCTGAACTCAGGGCAATTCGGAGGATTAACCTCTTTGGCGACGAAATTAACATTGTTTTCGCTGGCAGCTGGCTGGATCCGGCCAAAACATAACTTTGGTCTTGTGTTGCCGAATGAAGGGTAAAATCCGCTTTTTCAGACACTCTTTAATGAAGACCTTCGAATTCATTGCGTGCGATGTGATGAAAACCTTGGTTGTAAGGCCACAACTGCGGATTTTTGCCAAATCATTAGTTTCCGAGCAAACTTTCACCAAAAAAAAAAATATACCTGGAACCGATATCCGCACGACCAGTTGCCAGGTAAAATTTTCGTCCGGGGATTTGTTTGTAATCCATTTTGACATATCTTTCGTCATTTATTAAAATACTGCCATCAAATTTCGTCAAAACTCGTTCCTATAGTAATCGTGCTCGCTTTTTGGCCACTCAATTTTGTTTCAAGGTTTACTGGCACAAAAAGACTTATATCCTTCTCTTGAAAGGAGGTTACTCACGGTGGAAAAGTGGGAATCGTATTTCTTTGCCAAATCACGTATGGAGACACCTGGGTTGCCTTTCACGTACCTCAACACCTTTCTCCTCAGCTCTTTGACCCTAGTGGCACTTTTATGATAGATGCGCTGTCCTCTATCCACACTCAGAGTATCCTTGTAACGTTTGATTACAAGACACACCGTTGACTTTGGGGATTTTTACACCTTTGCTAATTTTGAGGCAGACCACGAAGGATTCTCTAGAAACAGCTCAAACTCTCTAGGATTCTCTAGATGTTTGTGCACAATTAATTTTCTTTTCTCATGTTCCATGATTCGTTATTTCGAGATGCGTCGATCAATAGAGAATTTTTTCGTCAATGAAACATCAACAAATGCCTGTCAAACGGTTTTTGTTCCAATCACCAGGGACGCGCTAATGTATTAAACCACGCGTTAAGATTTACTTTGAATCGAGCTTTAGTGCAAAATAGGCTTCATGAACATGGTCTAATGGGCAGAGTGGCACTTAAGACGCCATGGTTTTCCATGAAAAGCATTAACAAACGGCTTAAGTGGGCACAAGAGCACATTTCATGGACAATTGATGAGTGGAAGAAGATCATATGGTCTGATGCGACTAAAATGTTTTGGGATTGATAGTATCACAAAAAAATAGTGGAAGACCGGTGAAAGCTTGAAAGAGGCGTGTTTAAGGCCGATAAAAAAAGCTTAGACAGCTAACATACGTGCAGCCATGTTTTTGAGTTATTGCTTTGTTTTATTTATCAATTCCTCCTCAGTTTTCACGACAAATTTGTTGGAGTAGATCTTACGCTTCAGGTTGACCCAGACATTCTCGATGGGATGCAGCTGGCGGACGTTTGATGGGTTCGCCAACTGGGGTCCACATCAATATTCATCCGCTCCATCTCCTCCAATAATCGCTTAGAGTAGTGGGCGAACGCCAGATCCGGCCAGAACACCGCGTCTTCGTCCTTATGGCATTTTTTATGAATGACGCAACTTCCGGCAGGTATTTCGTACTTTAAATTTCTCCGTTCACGGCCAGCGCGGAGCGAAAGAAGAACGGCTATGACATCTCCTTCTCGCTGATTGTCAGCCACAGAGCACCTTTTTGGGGAACTTGGTGTGTCAAATGAACTTCACCTCGGAGCTCACTTCCTTCATGGGGGAAGTAAAATTCGAAGTGCCCTGTCAATCATTGCCATCTAGGGTGAGATACGTCTCGTCGTCCATCACCACCGCCACGTCGCGATTCGTCTGAAAAATCGAATTGACCATCTTATTCAGCCGCTGCCGCTGCGTCATTGCCTGCAGCTCCGAAACCGGAGAAAGTGGACGCGACTTCCGCTTCCTGACATGTATGTTCATGTTCGCCAGGTACTTTTTCAGAGTTTGGCCTCCCGGCCAAGTGCACGTAGCGATGTAGCCAGTTTTCCCTCGGTCTTCCTTTTCAGCATACTTCGGAGCTTCTTGTCGCTCAGGGTCGTCGGCCGTCCGGCACCGGGCTTTCTTTCGATGCTCTGATTGTTGTCTAATAGTGCCAAGATGTTGTAGATGCCAAAACGGGCGTATCCGGCGTCCACAAAGTTCCACACGATGTCCGTTTTCTTTGAACACGCACATTCTGAACGAAGTTGCTTCACTGTTTTTGCCATCACTGTTAGAGTTTAACTGATAGAGTTGTCAAATTTTGTCTGTTGACTCATGAGTTACTATGATTGATGCTGCATGGGTAGTTTTGTTAGGATGAAGGTATGCAAGGTATGAAGGTGAAAAATCGGGAATTTTTGCCCATTTTTTTTATGTTAACGTTATATTGACAATAAAAGTCGCTTATTTATTATTAAGATATTAAAGCTTAAAACTTAACCACTTTTCAAGACTGTGACAATTCTTTTTTGTTTAAAGTAATACCCCTGTATAAAAAAAAAGAAAACAGTTGTATTGAATTTAACTTTATTAAAGGGTGTATCGATAAAAATGGCACACACATATATACTCATCAAAATTAAAGTGATTATCGGATTTTCTTGAAATTTTCAGGGAATGAAGAACTACAAATGAGTTTTGATTTACAACATTTTCTTTTATTCAATTTCGTCTCCCATCCCGAATGCCCGCACCTTCCTTTTCACTCCACCCATCAAATTTTGTACAACCGATTTTCCCAGTGTTTTTGTTGTTTTTACCCAAATTTTCTTCAATTCTAGCTCTGTTTTTATAGTTTTGGGATGTTTGCGAAGTTCCGTTTTCATAATTGCCCAGAATTTTTCAATTGGACGAAGTTCCGGTGAATTTGGTGGGTTCATATCGTTTGGCACAAAATTGACTCCGTTGGCTCGGTACCACTTCAATACGTTTCGAGCGTAGTGGCAGGATGCTAGATCAGGCCAAAACAGAGTTGATCCTTTGTGCTTCTTAATGAATGGCAAGAGACGCTTCTTAAGGCACTCTTCCGTGTAAATCGCACCGTTTATTGTTCCGGAAGTGATGAAGGGAGCACTTATTTCACCACATCCGCAAATCGCCTGCCAGATTAGAAACTTCTTTGCAAATTTCGATAGTTTCTTCTTTCGAACATCCTCCGGAACATCGAACTCTGACTTAGCAACGAAATATTCTTGCCCAGGAAGTTGACGGAAGTCGGCCTTGACGTATGTTTCGTCATCCATCACGATGCAACCGGATTTGGTGAGCAGCTTCGTGTAAAGTTTCCGGGCGCGGGTTTTCGCAGTGATGTTTTGTTTTTCATTCCGATTTGGGGCTTTTTGCACTTTGTAAACATGTAACCCAGCACGCTTCATGGTTTTCTGCACAAAACCGACTGACACCTTAGACTTTTTAGCGACATCTCGAATTGACATGTTTGGACGGTTCTTGAATTGTTGTAGGACTTTCCTGGCCATTTTACTGTCCATTGAACCACTTTTACGACCACTCCCTTCCTTCCTTTGGACACTCAGACGCTCCTTGAAGGTTCTTATTACACGAGACACAGTTGTATTTGCAATTCCAAGCCTTTTAGCAATCCACCGGTGGGACGCCCCTGGATTTTGATTGTGAGTGCACAAAATTTTCTCACGGACAATTTCTTGTTTCGATGACACCCTTTATTTACATAAATGCACATCTAGTTTCTAATTTCTCATTAATTGAACGTAGTTTTTGAATGCAGGCCATCAAAAACGTTGACCGTTTGAACTCAAAAATGATGACACCTCATCGATATTTGCTTGTTTGAAAGCAGTTTGCATTCTTCTGTTACAAGCTAATCCCATGACCTGTGTCATAGCAGACCCGTGTATCGTGTATTATCAAACACGGATCAATTTGTCACCAAAGCATTGCCACCGGACTCTGAACCATTGGCCAGCCCAGCCACAACTGCCACGGCTGCATCTCGAACAAACACCCAACTCCCCGCCCCCACCCTGTTATAGATAAGATCAACCACTCCTGCGGTAACATGATAGTAATTACAGCAAATGTGTTTACACTTCAACCTCATACTATCGAACCCTGCGATTATGTGATAATCTAACCTGCACCAATTGGTTCTATCGATTATTTCTTTCTACCGCAGGCGGCCGAGCTTTCTACCGACCAGCTAATTGCAACCTCATTCTGCCCAGCACGATGGCACCAGACATTGCAGATCCTACCCTGGCTGCCGATAATCATCATAGCAGCAGCAGTTCCACCACCTCGCTTCAGCAGCGGATAGTTAGTTCTAGTACAGAGAATAATCTAGTCAGCAACGATGACAATAACAACCAAATCGAACCAAAACAAAACCATCGCAGTGAAGAGTTTCGGCCGCAGATTCGGTGGCCTGACTTTTTCGCTCAGCTGTTCCTGCACGTGGGCTTCTTGATAGGCCTGTGGCTTGTTGTATCGCTTCAGACCAAATTATACACCGTTCTGTGGAGTAAGTTTTTCTTTGGTGGTGACATGAGGATATTTTGAACTAACAGAGTCTCGCAACTTTCAGCCGTGGCACTGGTATGGGCATCCGGTATTGGAATAACGGCAGGAGCGCATCGCCTTTGGTCTCACAAGTCGTACAAAGCGAAATGGCCTCTACGGATATTTCTGATGTTTCTGTTCACCATTTGTGGTCAGGTGGGTTACTTTTTAACGGATTCTGGTATCAGCTAACAACGTTTAACTTTTATTTTAGCGTGACGCGTACACGTGGGCCCACGATCACCGAGTGCATCACAAATATTCGGAAACGGATGCCGACCCGCACAATGCCAAGCGAGGTTTTTTCTTCGCCCACGTTGGATGGGTCTTCATGACTCCACATCCGGAAGTAGTCGCCAAGCGGAAGATCATCGACATGAGTGACCTCGAGGCGGATCCGATTGTGATGTGGCAGAAAAAGTAAGTTGCGATGGCCCTACCAATATCCATACAAATAATCTTGATACCTGTAATGTTATATACAGGGTGCGGCAGAAAATAATGCGAAAATTTGTTCTATTTCTTTCAAATCTCATTTTCAACTTATTCAAGCAATAATATCATTATTTTCGAGTGCAGTTATCTGTATAAAGTCCTTTTAAACAAATTTTTTCAATGTGTCCTCCATTTTTATTAATAACATCCTCGAGCCGACGCCGGAAGCCAGAGCATGCCTTTCGGACGTAGTCCTCCGACATTGACTGCCATGTGCGTGTTATGGTTGACTTCAGGGTTTTCACACTAAGGTGTGATGTTTTGCAGGCTCGTGCTTCAACATATACCCAAATCGAATAATCCAACGGATTAAGATCTGGACCGCCAGGGGGCCACAAATCCTTCGGCCAAAACTTCATGTTATCGTTCAACCACTGTTGGGTTCGATTGGACGTGTGACACGGCGCTCCATCCTGCTGTAGAACAACGTTTTGGTCTTCGGAGAAGTTGACCTTCACCCAGGAAAGCACTTGGTCCTTTAAAATACCGATATATACTTCGGTATTGATTTTAACTCCGGCATCAATGAAAACAGGCGTTTCACTCTGGCTCTGGAAGATGCATGCAGGTCTTCTTTGATGATTTTCCGCATGGATATCTCCGAAATATTGGCTTCTTTTGCAAGTTTTCTTATGGAACGCACCGGGTTGCTTGCAATTTTTGCACGGACCCATTTGATCACGATCGGCGTGCGTGCAAAGCGCGGACGTCCGCTTCCCGGCTTCCGCTGCATAGGACCTTCCTGCAGAAACTTTTTTATGCGGTAAACTGTTGCCAAATGGCACCCTACCACCTTGACAATCTCTTTCGGCTTCTTCTGGGCGAGCAACAAACTGGTGATCACTTCTTTCGCGAAAATTTTGACGAATTTGCAATAAAACGAATAGAATGTTTGGATGCAGCTCTTGAAATTAAACATGAACAAATACACTTTCGACAGAAATTAGTCACTAGCTACACGAATTAACCCAATACTCAAGTTTGGACATTTTCGCATTATTTTCTGCCGCACCCTGTAGCCTAAATAAAGCTACTTATTCCTACTAAAATAATTAAAAATAATGCTATATGTCTTTCACGAATTCTATCTGATTCTTTCAACTTGATGATTCAAACAGGTTCGAATCAGGATTGTCTTAAAACTGCTAAAATGGTGCCTATTTTGAAGTCAGGAGATCGAAGCCAAACTAATAATTGTAGACCCATGTCAACCTCGTCAGTTTTCAACAAAATACTCGAGCAGCTTCTAATCAAACGCCTGATAAATTTTAGACAGACATAACACACTAAATAGTTTGCAATATTTTTTTCGTAATCGAAGTAGTTTGGTAGTACCACTGCAGCTATAGCTGAGCTTGTGGATCAAATATTAGAAGAAACAGATTCAAAAAAAGTTGTGGTTAACTTGTTTCTCGATCTGAGAAAGGCATTTGACACTCTTAACCATGATATTTTACTTAAAAAATTAGAACAATATGGCATCAGGGGCATTACTTATAGCATTAGCCGTTGTTATTTGAGCAACAGAAATCAATCAATCAATTAAAAAATGGGATTTACGACTGCTACAATAATATTTCTCGGTTAATCTCCTTTCACTAAATTTGCAATATATCAAGTATAGACTGTTCCGATAATTATCAATACACTAATGATTAACCGCCAATTCAAAATGCGTGCAGTATTCAACTGTTTTTGGCTGCGACCCGTTGTTTACATCCAAATTAAACTGATGTTATTTTTTTCAATTTATCGCACCGAAGTTTGAAAATGTGTGCTCTTTCTACCGAGCTAAGAAAACGGATTGTGCACAAACGGTGCACTGTCAGTGGTATTTCGATCAGAAAACTGGCTAAGAAAGAAGGTGTGAGCGTCGGAGCAGTTCAAACCGCATTATGGAAGTATCATCAACAGTGCTCTTTCGTAGATTTCCCGAGACGGGGTAGATAACCCGGTCCCGCTGACCCTACAATCGGCAGAAAGTTAAGGGACTATTTCAAGCGTCATCCTTCAGCATCATTCCGAGATGTGGCGCAAAAATTAAATACTTCGACGACTAACACGGCGAGACAATTTTACTCACTTTGAGAGGCCACTTTACTCAGTCGCGTGGGAATTTTGACTCAGTTTCGTAAAAAGTGGAGTTACTCAGTTTACGAGTGACTTCACCTTTTACGAAACTGTGTCGCAGCTCCCTTCCGACTGAGTAAAGTGGACACTCACACTGAGTTCAATTTGCGGCCGTAAATATTATACGTGCCAAGCAGAGAATGAGCCTGCAGACTCGTCGGAAGCAGAAGCAGTCAAAACGAAGCACTAAACAGGCTGAATCTGTGGAACCAAGAGCTCGAAAGCTATCTCGTCCATTCATTACAACAGACACAATCACTGATCAAACCGACGTGAAGGAGTTTAAAGGTTGTTATCCTTGACCACACAGCTTAACAAGCCTGCAATCTTTTGGCCTGATCTAAAATGGCTTCCTGCCATTAATCTAAAAATGCACTAGAGTGGTACAAAAGGAACAATGTCTTATTTGTACCAAAAGAGATTAATCCGCCAAACTGCCCAGAGATTCTCCCTATCGAAACTTTCTGGGCTTTGACGAAGGTGAAGCTGAGAAAACACATGAAAGCAGCGGATAGTGATGAACAATTTAAGAAAGATTGGATAAAAGTGGTGAAAATGGTAAGAGAAAGCACTGTGCAGAAGCTTATGAGTAGTGTTAGGGGAAAAGTTAGAGAACTCGCCTACCCTAGGAAAAATCAAGCAAATTTTAATGAAGATGGAATGAAACATTGTTATTTACTATGTTTTAAAATGAAATAATCAAAAATCACAGAACAGTCTTGTTAATATGGGAAAAAATGTGTATTTATATTTTTCGGAACATGATCTTCCGATCGTCAAGGAAAGTTCTTCCGCAAGTTCCTATTTTAGTTATGAACGCCGACATAATTTAGAAAATTGATATCAGCACATATCTGGATTCTACATTATCTTGGTACTTTCACATAAATAAGGTCGCATCTAAAGTTTCCTCAATGTGTGGAATTTTAAGACGGGTTTGTAATTCTCTTCCACGAAAAGCTATGCTTTATTTCTACTTTGCACATATCCATTCTCATTTGAACTATTTAATCGTTTCATGGGGTGGAGCTTATGTCAAAATTAAGAAAAATTCAAATCTTGCGGTTTCATAATCTAGCATTTTAATCTAGCGTCACCTCAGATTCACAATACTAGGCAAATTAAACATCTTTCAAGATGTCGCACGCATTCGGTTGTTGGTCAAAAACGGACATCATTTGTAGGTCCCACGAAATATAATAACCTACCAAGAGATCTTCAACAATTAACAAATACTTTCTAATTCAAAACAGAGATAAACTACTTCTTGCTGGAGTGAATTGTTCAATTGTTAATTTAATATATTAATAATTTATAAGGTTTTGAACAGTGTGTCGAATATTCTCTTTGTGTACCTAAAAACATAAGATAACCTTGACGAGTGATACACCCAGGCCTTTGACAAGCCTATATCAATAGCAGTGATTGAAAGTAGACAGGATGTCCTGGGCTCAAATTGATTTGGGCCCGCTGTCAGCTGTCAAATAGAAGTCTAAGCATTTGTTTTGGTTGTTTGTTTTGATGTAAAAAACCACAGAAAGCGATCTTTCTGCTTTGTATGACGTGCACAACGAAAACGAGCAACAACTGACAAAACTTAAACGAGCTACGACAAACACAACTTACAATGTTGACATTATTTTGACAGCTGAGCATAGGCCTGGATACACCCGTTATTCTCTCACTATGCAACAATGATATGCCCTAGTAGCACACTTGTTGCCATTCGGTTGGGGTAACATAGATATGACTTGCTCAAGTCATAATCAAGTTACTACAACTAATAATGACCGAATGTGCTANAATGACCGAAGTGTGCTACTTGGGTGTTGTAGCTTGAATTTATTGCAACAAAACACGAAGAAAACAACAAAATGTTGCATCAATGATGGGAAAGAGACGAGTTGCTGTAAGAAAATGTTGTGATTCGCACACATGTTGCAACGATCTTGTTTTCCTGTAACAGCGACAAAAAAACGTTTTGTCATTATTGCAATACCCTACCGATAGCAACAATGCTTTATCAGCAACATGAAAAATAGCGACAATCAGTTGTTGCTGTCGAAATGATCTTAATAATTATGAAATTTATTGTGGATAGACTTCCACCTGAAGAAAAATGCCTGTATGAAATCACACACAGAACAAAAGCGAACGATATCTTCTGCCAACTTGTTGCAAATTGACTATTTTATCACGGCAAAATAAAAAAAAGTGCATTTAACGCCTGGTTTTCAATCCAGAACATAAAGAAGTTCAGTACAGAGGATCTACAGTTGTAACTATAGTTTTTCCGATTACACAATGCTGCGATATCTATTCTACCATGTTTATTTAGTCTTATGGAAGATCAACAGATATAATGAGATAATCTGATATGCATTCAACCTTGTTAACTGAATCTTTCGGATGGTCGACAGAAATTTTGAGATAAACTGGGACGTTCTAGGTAATCCAAGCTGTTCTTGGGTTCTTAACTTAGGATGTACAGTTGCAACTGTAGCATTTTAACTATCCAAATTAGCGATATGTAATCAATAAAGTTGATTGCATCTTTTGAAAGGTCAACCGATACTATGAGATAATTTGGGATATTCTAGATCAATCAAGCTGTCCTGGAGTTCATAACTTACGATCTACAACTGTAACGGTTGCTTTTTCAGCCTTACTAATTGCGATATGTATTCAACTATTTTGATTGAGTCTTCTGGAAGGTCAACAGACATAATGAGATAATCTGGGATGTTCTAGGTGATCCAAACAGTCCTGGAGCTCAGATCTTGGGATCAACAGTTGTAACTGTAGTTGCACCGCTATTCAAATTTACGATATCTATTCAACCATATTCAATGGATCTTCTGGGAGGTCCATTAGTTCATAGATTAGGATCTACCTTTGAAACTGTAGCTTTTTCAGGTGTGCAAATGTACGATATGTGTTCAACTATGTTCATTGGATCTTTTGAACGAGCAACCAACATTATGAGATAATCTGGGATATTCTAAGTCATCCAACCTATCCTGAACATAGGATCTATAATTGTAACTGTACCTTTTTCGGCTACACATAGTTTTGATACGTTTTCAAACATGTTTATTGAGTCTTCTAGATGGTCAGCAGACATTATGAGATGACCTGGGATGTTCTTTATCAGCCATACAGTTCTGGAGCTCAAAAATTAGGAGCTGAAATATTAACTGTAGCTTTTTAGGCTATACACATATTGGATATGTATGCAAACATGTTCAGTGGATCTTCTTTTAGGTCAACCGACATTATTGGATAGTCAATCCTCACAGAATATTTTTTTGGCACATTATGGATATGAATCACTCAAATTGGTTGTTGGTTATAAACTTCAAGAATGCATCTTGAAGTTAAAAAGTTATGATTGAATACATATGTCGAACAAAACTGATGATTCTCGATAGGCTTTTAGTTCCGATTTGGCTGAATCAATTGTAACTGTATCTATTTTAGCAAACTTAGAATAACCAATACTATCCCAGATTATCACATAATATCTTTTGACTTTCCAGAAGATAAAATAAACGTGGTTGAATGCATATCGCAACTTTGTATTGTTGAATTATCTACAGATACAATTGTAGATTCTAGGTTTTGAGCTGAAGAGAAACACCGAAATACAGTACATTTACCATCACTGACCCAGATCGTGTCCAGATGTGGCCAATATAGTTCTTGACACTTGATTCTACCACTATTGCTCTTATTTTGGATTTCGTATGTGATTTGGGGTGTCGCATGATATGTTCTGCTCCAAGTAAAAAAAGAAGGCTTTTCCCGGATGTACCAAGAACATGCCAATAAAGTTTTGGGCAATTATCAAATTTAAATATAATTAGAGATGTCGCATGGAATGTTATGATTCAGAACAAAAACTGGACACATCTCCATAGGTACCCGCAACATGCCCGGATGTGGCCAGCGTTCTCCCGAGCACTCTGTATGGCTACCATTCTACTTGTAATCGAATCATTATGTGATTTGACGCGTCTCACGATAGCTTGGAAATATTTTAGATAATATCTTCAGAAGTAACCCATACCCACCGGAAACACATTTTTACTCTCCGGGTGAGAGTTCTTGATGTGGCGCAAGCAATTTGTCACCAGAAACGTTTTTGGACTGAACTTGCAATTAAGACACATTTTCGTTGTCCTCTTTAACAAATGTAGAATCCATTTTTTATTTTTTTTTAAACAACACAACGCAACAAAATGCACTGAGGAAATGCCACAAGGAACGGAAATTACTGATCGCCCGAATATTGGAAGAATATTGCGATTTGAAGTGAGAAAGTTTATGTACGTACTATCGAGGTATACCTGTAGTTTAAATGTTGCATTTAATCATATAAACACAGTTGAAAAACTTCAGCCTTGGTTACAGTTAAGCTGAAATATTTTTTTCCCTCTATTATCGAGATTTTCAGTCATGGGCTGGTTCATCTCCCGTCGTAGTCACTCCTTTTTTGGGTATTTTCGTAACTTGTCCGGGGATGAGATTCGAACTCGTGACTTTGGCGTGAGAGGTATGGATGTTAGCCACTATGCCGGGGCCGGCCCCAAGCTGAAATAGTATTTTATCACAAGCCAACATTTTATTTGAATTGATGCCTATATTGATTGGTATAACTACGTATTTTTGATCCTCTTTTTTAAGTGATCTTTATGAAAAATTCTGGTGTGAAATGAAGTGCATGAATCAGAGAATTGTTTGTTCCTGTAATAATAAGATAATAATGGTCAAAAATAAAAAGAAAAAAAATGTTTTGGCTTTGGTAGTACCAGCGCATCGGTCCCAAGCTCTGCCATAACTAAATGAATCCCCCTAAAAACATAAATCCCAACGAACAATCCGTTAAATATTCAGTCAAAATAACACAGATAATCAGAACAAATTGGTTCACTGTTGTAGAACCCTTTGGTCCGAAGTACACCTTGAAGCCTTGTTATACATATTTGCGCCTTTGTTTTGATTTGTTGTGTTATTTTGACAGAATATTTGAGAGTGTTAGGGGCGCATTATTAAGCTTGGAACCGATGTGCTAGTACTGACTGAGCCAAGAAAAAAATCGTATTTGTTCGGGACCTACTAGTCTTAGAGTTAGTCTATGATGATACTAGAAGCCAGTTCAGAAGATCACGATTCATAGCCTTTCTTGGTTGTTATAATCAGGTGTTTTATAAGCAGAGCCAAACCAATTAAAATGATTAACAACAAAAATGTTTCGGTGAAAAATTTCTTTTTAGAGGTTTGTTCGTATAAAACGCTCTCTATCTTTAGTTGGGTGAAATAGACGATTAATATGTCTTAAGGAAAGTTTTTTGTTTTGACTTTTGCTACAATTTTGCTCATTTCATCAACTGTCTATCTCAAAATCCCAAAAAAGTTGAATTTTTATCTCACTTTTAGGGGGATTGATCACACAAGCTTGTCATATTTATCTACTTTGCCAAAGACACCATCGCTCTAGCTCCACTATTTAGGGTGTTATGAGTTGAGAGCGTTAAAATCGACTATTTTAACACTGTGCCATGCCATTGTTCTACTATTGTAATAAATACATTAGACCATAGCTGGAATCATAAGTCACAATATATCCCTAAAGTTGAGTCTACGATTTTCTTGTGAATCATTGTTCATATTTATATGTGAACAGTTCATTTATAACGTGTGGATATATTCTGTACATCTAGGATGCAATAGTAAGCATATTGGACCAATTTTGCCAAAATTAGCTCATTTGAAGATCGTCTAACTCAAACTTGAAATTGACGCATTGACCCGTTACCCAATTTGTTCTTTTTTTATAATTTATCCATTGCTCTTTTCAGATACTACATCCTGTTGTTCGCACTCCTTGTCATCGGACTACCCGTCCTGATTCCGTATTACTACTGGTCCGAAAGCCTATGGGTCGCATTTTGGGTGTGCTTTACAGTGCGCTTCACAACCACCCTAAACATCGCCTTCTTCGTCAACAGCGTTGCGCACATGTTCGGCAATCGTCCGTACGATAAGTAAGTTCTTCATGCTTGGTTTCCGTTTGAGACAAGAACGATAATTGATCCTAAAATTGCCTATTACAGGAGTATCAGCCCCGTGGAGAACCTCGCCGTCGCAATCGCGGCCATGGGAGAAGGTTGGCACAACTACCATCACGTGTTCCCGTGGGATTACAAAACGGGTGAACTTGGTAGTTATGTGTTCAACGTAACGACTGGAGTCATCGATGGGTTTGCCCGGCTTGGATGGGCTTATGATCGTAAGTAAAAGATATTTGGTTTATAATAATCTATGTTTCAAGCAGTAAATCAACATTGGCTGATGAATTTTCAGGTAAATCAGTTCCTCCTCAAATCATTGAACGAAGGGCAGCCAAGTACGGTGATGGAACGCGCTTCCTGACCGACGAGTTTGCTCATAAGGACCCTGTCTGGGGTTTTGGTGATAACGATATTCCTAAAGAGGACCTCGAAGACATTCTGAGGATGCAAGAGTAGAAATTTAAGAGCCGATAATAGATTAACGTGAAATATTGAACAACAGAATAATATAAGAGTGTAGTAAACGCAAAACCTAGTCCCGATCAAAATCAAAATGTTGCATTAAATTTTCGATGAAAGAAAAACCAACGTCTCGATGTTTGAATCAAGCGTCCGAATAAGGTGTTACAGCGTTACCGTCTTCAAAAGCTGAAAAGCTTAGCTGCGTTATGAAAGCTCCTCGCTTGTACGCCGTTGTCGTCATCATTAGCGATGTCAGTAAATCATCATCACTGAAAGCCAGTGCAAATCGACCCTGCAGCTTTTGTTTCCACGATGCATTAGCTCACACATGATCGAGTTCTCTCGTTCATCAAGCCAGCAGTGGGATTAGATAACTCATTACTCGTTCGCATGGTTAGCTTGAGAACGGCTCAATCTACCCGGGCGATCTCGAGCGTACCTCGACTCTGGTGGGAGAAATTCGATCAATCAGTGCTGTTGAAGCGATCACGCTAGGTATCAGTATTTGTGATGGTTATCTTAGGTAGGTATCTACTTTTTGGCGAGAGAAGAGCGTAGGACCCGATATTTGCTTAGGCATGACTCTTAGTGCGTAAATTTCCGGCAAGCACATGGCACCTTTACGTAACTGGAAGATGATCGTTCGCCCTTTCTTCCCTTGTTTGAAATTCGTTCAAAGTCAGCGGCGAAGGAAAATATGCCTGGGTTAATTAACAATTCCTTCATTTGCCCGTGTCTGAACATCGTACGCGGGACCCATTCCACCTATAGGAAACTTTCGTCGTCGTCGTCGTTCGGTTTGGTTGAATTGAACTATGATACCCTCAAACAGGTCAGTCTAGGGTTAACTTGATTGAAGCCGTCGTCGCCGTGTGGCCATGGTACCGGTGTGACACTAGCTTAATTTGGTTTCCTGTTTGTTAATACCAACCGAGTAGCTACCATTCGCGTTGTGCAAATGTATGGAATAAATAGCCATGTGGATTGTATATTATTGAATCAAAGTGGATTATTGAATCGGCATGAGTAAATTGGAAATGTTCCATATTTTGATTGAAATTAACATAGCAGATAACTTCCAGCGTTGAACAGTAATGTCTACAAAGTGTATGTATAGTGCATATCCTTCCAGCTCGTGGAATGTGGATACTGAAACGTCACACTAGCACAAATACAATTCGGTATCAGGTAACAGAAAGTTGTTTAGCTGGAACGTGCCCCCGAACAGAATTAAAATGTTTGTATTAGAAGCATCATCTATTCAGCTAGCATGGTAGGAAAAGGATATGAATGGGAATGGAAAGATAAATGATAATAGGAGTGGGGTTAGGAGGTGTTAACTGTTATCAGAAGTCTCGTACCCTAGCAGCACATCTGCTGCAACTCAGTTAGGTTGACTGCTGTGTAACTGATTTAAGTCACAGTCAAGTTTCTGCAACCAACGTTAACAGATGTGTGTTGCTTGCCACAAAAATGGACACGAGCAAACTTTCAACAAGTCGAGCTAGAAACAATAGCATGTTTCAAATCAAGCCCTGTTCATAGTGTTAAAGTTAGTCGGTATCATAGTTTTTTAGCTGGAAAATTGGACACTTATCCTCTCAAATGTCATTTTTTTACTTGCTGATTGTTAGAGGGCTTATCGCATGCTATAGACTGCATGCGTTACCAACCATTTGACCAGTAACCCTAGTAGCACTTATTACTAATTAGTCAAAGTAACTGCAATGTGACTCAATTAAGTCACACTTAAGTTGCTGCAACCAATTATGTCATAGATGTGATGCTGGGGAATGAGAATAAGCAATGTTCTGCTCATTTATTTTCGTGCCACATCGTAGGACGTTTATATAAAGGCACAAACATCTGATGTGATACGAGCGGAATATGCCGCAATTCACTTTTAGATTTCTTGCTTTCAATCTTATGCAAACGACTTAAAGTACATTCCCAATGTTTGTGACAACATAGGTTGTTGAATATTTATCCCTTGCGCTGAACTGCCCGGCTTGACGTGCCGCAAGGGCTCAGTAGGTATTCTTTGTCAAGACCCAAAGCAAAGAGTCAGTTCTACTGTGGTTATATCACACAAATAAGTTTTTCCATACTATTTATCTACACATTTTAGCATGACGCAACATGACAAACAATAAAGGCTGAATTTTATTTTCAACATTTCAGCATGGAGACGCTGGTTGGCGTAACCTGGGAAATTTTGTTTGACAATAATTGACAAAAATTGACAATAGCAAAGTGAAAGACTGCGACTGAAGGTAGTGTTCAAGCAGGGTATATATTTCATTCTCATTTAATTAATAATTTCAGCACGCTTTGGGATCATACCTTGCATTTCAAGTTACTTTGGCATTTATGAGCTTGGAACAGCATGACAATTTAATGCCTGTAATGCTCAATTTCTTTTTCTAAATTTCACCTTAACATTGAAACTGTGTTAAAATTCTATATTTGAATTCAACTATTATTTCATAAAGGGCTGACATGTGATTATGAGCAGTATGAGTTGTATTTAACTATTTGTGTTTACTGGTCTTATGATTAGATGCTTCATTTATTTCAGGAATCTCTCCGATCACTAAAACAGCTTTCTTCAATTTAGAGAATAGTCTATTGTCTCTAATCTAATCTAATCTAGTCTTATCTCTCTCTCTCTGTCTCTCTCTCGCTCTTTCTCTCTTATAAAGTTGGATCTGTTTGGGTTTTCATAGTTGGAAAAATAAAAAATCGAGGATGAAATTTTAATTCTCAGATTAATCCTTTTCTTTGATCCACAAGAGGTCATCATTTAATTCAAGAAACTATCAAAGAAAAGCTAACCGTTACAGAGAAGAACTGTTCTATGACCTCGAGGCCACTCGCCTCCCTAAGCGTACTCCACACGTCTTACTCCTTTAACAAAACCTTAGCCCTTTTTCCTTTTCATCATCTGTCCTGGGTAACGCTTTACGATGACCCTTGTTCAGTTCGAAAGCTCTGATCCATAGCTAAATAACATGTTGTTGGAGCTAGTGCTCTGACTCACAATCATAACCAAAACACTCATCCTTTTCGATAATGAAGCAAACAATAAGATTATTAATGATGCCAACTGTACAGGTATATTTGACGTCTAATCGATGACAATTAGAGAATAAACAACAATGAAAGATTTGTCAGCAAATGAAAACTGCACTTCTAGTCATTCATCAGGTATTTGTCGCTAGTTACTGCTTCGTCTTAGAGTGAATTGCTGCTAAACCGGCCAGTATCACACCTCTTTCAGTGCCTTGAAATAAACGTACTACGACGTGGCAATATAAAGAAAGCAGATTGTGATACTATCACTACTGATCATGTTCTCGGTCTCTCATGCGGCCTTTTGCATGAGATTAGCCCTCTCACCTACGACAAGATGACAACCATGATCTTTGAGAGGGCATAGAATAGTCTATTGTCTTCAAAAAAAAAACAAATTAAATATCATTTCATTTAAATTTTATCTTTGTTAGTTCGACTGATCTACTCTGATTTTCAGCTTTTCCAGGACTCTTGAGATATTAAAACATATCTAATTTTGATTTTGCAGTAGCTACCCAAGCAAAGGATTATCATTGTTTGATCACTGAATATGTTATCATTGAAGCTGAATAAAAAACCAAAATAACAGAACGAATGATAAAAATTACTCGTTGAATAGCTTATTTTATTATCAGTGAAAAAATCTTGATGACGGATCCTGTATTTTAAGCAAATTAATTGAAAAAGGTTCAAATTATGTTATCAATTTGAATCAAACTCTTACGTTAATAGCTGGATTTTTTTTAGGGAATATGCAAAATTTCTTGTTCAAATATGCTGGGAATATTTGTAGTTTTTCACTCAGTATATACCGTGTGATAACAAAACTAGCAAATGGTGATAACTAAATTTGTTATGTGATAACAGAACGGGAATCACAAAGATATCTGGGAAAACAGAACTTTATGATTTGTTATTTTCCTAGGGAATCCAGTAGACATCAGATACTTACCTTACCAATGCGAAGGGTCCGCAGGTCGCCTTCTACTTGATCGATCCACCTTGCTCGTTGCGCGCCTCTTCTTCTTGTACCTGTCGGTTCGTTTTCGAGAACCATTTTCACTGGGCTGTCGTCCGACATTCTTACGACATGCCCAGCCCATCGTAGTCGACCGATTTTTGCAATGTGTACGATGGGAGGTTCTCCCAGCAACTGGTGCAATTCGTGGTTCATTCGCCTCCTCCACGTTCCGTCTTCCATCTGCACTCCACCGTAGATGGTACGCAGCACCTTCCGTTCAAATACTCCAAGGGCGCGTTGGTCCTCCTCTAGCAATGTCCATGTTTCGTGGTCGTAGAGAACTACCGGTCTAATTAATGTCTTGTAGATGGTCAACTTAGTGGTTCGGCGAACTTTGTTCGATCTAAGCGTCCTTCGGAATCCAAAGATTACCAGCCATAATGCGCCTTTGTATTTTTCTGCTGGTGTCATTATCGGCGGTCACCAATGAGCCCAGGTACAGGAATTCGTCTACTACCTCGATTTCATCACCGTCGATCTGAACTCGTGCTAGGAAGCTAACATTGTCTTCTCGTGACCCTGTTCCCTCCATGTATTTTGTTTTCGACGTATTAATCACAAGCCCAATCCGACCAGCTTCAGCCTTAAGTCTGATGTACGTTTCCGCCATCGTCTCAAAGTTACGTGCTACGATACCAACGTCGTCGGCGAAGCCAAATAGTTGGACAGACTTCCTGAAGATCGTGCCACCCGTGTCTATCCCAGAGTAGACGTCAGATATATTTTGTAAATACATATATTACATTCAATTACGTAATCACATACATACATTCAATAACAAAGGGTAAGGGGGGAATACAGGGAGACAGGCAAAGTGTAGGCTGGATGGGGGGTTCGGTTAACTACCCCCCCATGGATGATATTTATGCCTTTCTTAATGGAAATCATCGGATCGAGATCAGCGAATATCTAATGTTCTTCTGACAGTCTACAGTGAGTTTGCTTACCCTATTTTTAACAAACCACCAGACGGAAACCCTAATATGTATTGCTTACTGTTCATTTCCTTGGAATCGTTTTGTTACAAAGAATGAAAGGCGATGTTTTTTTAATGTGCACCATGTGATCGAGCATTCAAGTTAATTTACCAAAAAGTGGCAGTGAAACTCACTGAGCAGACATCACGGTTATGCTTAATGGTCGAGGACTGGAACAAGCGCACACAGACATAGAAAAATTGTGACACAAAGTCACGGGTGATGAGCTGAAGTGTTTGTGGATGCTCGATGAACTGGGATCGGACAGATAGTTACAGGCGAGCGTGTAGACCATAAATGTTTAGTTTTACGGAATTATACGTTTACGCCAATTTAGGACCTTTTGTGTTCGTTTGGTTAAAAACCCTTTTGGTTGGTGAGTCAAGGACCGCCAGTGCACGCCACGGTGGAGGAGGACTTCTAATCACCGACACCTAATTGCAAAGGACCCACATTCCTCTGTCTTAGGGCCATAAGTGCATAAGAGGGCGCCCTTGCCGTCGTCGACCAGCTACGTCAGGAGGAAGTGTCTGTGCCTCGGATCCGGCTTCACAACCGCTATACCAGTCCGTCTCCAAACCATCGAACGAACCGGCATCGCACTACAGCCTACGAACGGTAGACTCGCCAGTTAACCGCCATCGCGCTGTAATCTACGGTACACAAGTCGGTGCGACCGCCACCATATTGCACCTAATCGCGATCGCTCGCGAGACGGAATGCACCGTAGCCGCCGTAGTCACCATAGTCACCGGAGTCGTCGTTGTCTTCGTAATTTTTGAAGGTACGTTCTAAATCTACACCACACGGACCACTGCAGATAAAATACAGTATTGAGTTTATCCCTTCTGTTTCATTAATTTATTTGAATGCTTAGGTGCCCATTAGTCCGCGAAGCCCCTTCAGTTTGCCCAGTAGGGCGCCGACCCTGTGAGCCAGTTCCCAGAGTCTCGTACTGCTGAGTTGTTGTCGGGAAAAACATCAGTTTCATCCTGTAATAAGAGCGTTTTGTTGCAAGGAGATTCTCTATCCTTTCCGTAGGTTTCGTATAAGTGCTTCTGCTTACGGAACCAAACCATCGTTTTTGACCCTTCATATAACAGAATAGTGAGAATTACTTATTTGCGTCAATCTATTGTAGACCAGATTTGTTTTTCAAATAGTACTTAAAATCTAAAGGGTGTACGGAATCAAATTGCGACACACACACACACACATATTCGGCAAAATTCGCCCGTTCATCCAATCATCTTCAAACATTCAGGGAGTAAAATAAAACATGTTATGAATATTTTCCCATGTTTGCTTTATTCAATTTCAATTCCATATCCAAATGCACGAACCTTCTTCTTTACACTACTCATAAGATCCTGTACAACATATGGACCAACTGTTTTTGCGTGGCAATCCATTTTTTCTTCATATCTTCCTCTAATTTCTCTTTCTTAGGGTGCTTCCGAAGTGCCTGCTTCATGATGGCCTTTTGGACTTTGTACGTGTGTAGTCCTTCACGTTTTTTTGCATCTTGCACAAAAGTTTTGGTTAGATTCAGTTTCTTCGCCACATCTCGAACTGAACAGTTGGGATTCCTCTTGAAAGCTTGAACTATCCGCTTGTGATGATGATGATGTAAACTACTATCTAATGTAGCAAGGCAACTGCCTGTAGCACTGGACTGTTTTAATTAAACGATTTGATCAAGGCTGTACTGTGGTAAATATTTCATCATGTTCCTGTATGAAGGGCCAAAAATGTATTGTGGGCCCGTGAGCAGATACGCTTACGCGCAACCCAAAGCTACAGGGGTCTAGAAAGAATCTCTTTCCAGAAACAAATTCGCATAAACCACACGAAAACTGAGCCCACGCCTAGTAAAAAGTCCCATTAGATGGGAAGAAGAGCCCGACCTTTATTCACGAAATGTTAACAACAGGAAGTTGGCAGTCCCACTCTTCCTATCCAAATCGCTTCAATCGGGTACTCCGATGGTCCCTCCCTTTGTCCCAACATATGATGATACATAAATATATGAAAAATTCAGAGCTATTAATAGTTTTCTTACCTGATTTTGAAGTATCTTCTGAAGCTGTGTTAGCTTGTTTGGCTAAAGTAAATGTTAGGTTCCTCGTTCTCATTACTGCTTCACCTTCCTTTGATGTGGTCATATTATCGTCTATGTTTCTGCTTTTGAAACGCTTTGGAGAAAGAGGACAGGAGAAAAGAAAGAAGCATTAGAAGCAATTTCGAGGTACGTGCGCAAAAGTATCGCACGCTCCCTCTGAAACTTCACTATGTTAGGCTAAATCACATGTATCAACCAGTCAGTCATCATTGCTTTTCACATTTTCAACGCGGCATTCAGCTCAAACTCAAACTGCACCCGAAATCCTTCTGGAACAACGTGAACGAGCAACGTAGGGAGTCTGGCCTCCCATCGTTTGGGGAATTCAATGAGGAAGTTGCTGCCACTCCTCAAGGTATGTGCCGCATGGTTTCCGACAAGTTTTCCAGTGTATTCACAGATGAGCTATTGAGTGAAAACGATGTTTGAGTGCTGATCAACATGGGTTTACTTTTGGTCGCTCTACAACCACCAATCTACTGTGCTTCACTTCGTATGTTATCGAAAGCATGACTGATTGCAACAATTAACAATTAACAAGTAACAATTTAAGATTTATCCCAGCCGTATAGTTCTCCTCTCGGCTTTGTTGATAAAACTACATTCAAAGCTGTTTTGTTCACCAACACCTCTTCTATGCATCTTTAAAGCCGAAATTTGTACAAAGCGGCCCCCTCTATAGACATTCGTCAAAACAAATTAATAAAATCTTTATAAGACCACAAAGATTTTGAAAATGTTCTTGTGAAAGATGTTATGACCATTGGAGAACCTTCATAAAACTTATTGGCTGCCAAATGGCCCATCGCTGTCAAACTTCACTATGATATCGTGGTTGGTTTTAGTTGTTCTGCTTTGTTCGATTCTCTGCTCTTCTGATTCATTTAACAGTTAATAATTACGAAGAAAACAGTTCTAGTATTGCGGGAAATTTTGTTTGGATAGCAAAATATCCAAAACGAATTCAGATTTTTATAGCTTATCATGCCCGAAATCATATGCGGATTTAATTTTATGGTGAATATTCGCACGATAAGAGCCGAAAATAAATGCGCCTCGGATATTATGCGAGTTTACTTCAACAAAAACAAAATTTAACAAATATATTCGATAAATTAAGTAAGAGTTTCCTGAAAATTTGTGGAATTCAAACAGGTTCTCAAAAATAATACCAAAATCAATCTCTGATCTACAGTTCATTTGTATTACATTTGAAATTTCGAATTTATTTTTCCATATTTCAATTATTTCATATATTTCAATTTGGCGATTGGAAGAAATCACAGTTTTGCACAAAAAGCCAAACTATCTTCGCATTTGCTATTATAAAACTATTTGGTCATTTGGTGGCTTTCGTCAATGCCAAATTGCCGTTTAATGCATTTATTGGAGGCAAAATGGTTCTAAAATGCTTTTTCGACTGACCATAATAAGATAATTTGAATGAATCCTTAAACGGCATTTCAAAACAGCATTTTACGAGTTCATAAAGTCAAAATAAAACCTTTGATAGGAGTAAAAGGAACGATAGAAGACAAGGTCTTAAGATCTTTGATTATCAAAGTAGGAAAGCAATCTCTTGGAACGAGTCACTCGTAGCTCCTTGACCCGGTCCGTTATCAAGTGGCGTTTCACTCTGGCTCTGGAAGATGCATGCAGGTCTTCTTTGATGATTCTCCGCATGGATTTCTCCGAAATATTGGCTTCCTTTGCAAGTTTTCTTATGGAACGCACCGGGTTGCGAGCAATTTTTGCAAGGACCGATTTGATCACGTTCGGCGTGCGTGCAAAGCGCGGACGTCCGCTTCCCGGCTTCCGCTGCTTAGGACCATCCTGCAGGGACTTTTTTATGCGGTAAACTGTTGCCAAATGGCACCCTGCAACCTTGGTAATCTCTTTCGGCTTCTTCTAGGTGAGCAACAAACTGGTGATCACTTCTTTCGCGAACATTTTGACGAATTTTCAATAAAACAAATAGAATGTTTGGATGCAGCACTTAAACATATACAAATACACCCTCGACAGAAATTAGTCACTAGCTACACGAATTAAACCAATACTCAAGTTTGAACATTTTCGCATAATTTTATGCCGCACCCTGTAGTCCCTCAATTCATTATGACTTTTTCATGAAACAAGCATCTTATGGCATTCCGGAACAACTTCGTTTTATTATAACTCCGTGTATTTTTACTGAAAAGTACCAACACGTTAATTCTAATAAAAGGTTTTTCACTGATCGGTATTGCTTCAATGGATCCACTGGCTTTGGTGTCTTCAATGAAAACTCAAGTGCCATACCCAAACTTCAGGAACCTTGTTCTGTTTAGGCTAATGAGCAGACAGCAATCATCTTCGCATTGGGGATCATTTCCAACTTGCCCGCAGACCATTACTATATCTTCTTAGACAATTTCAGTTCGATTGAGGCTTTTCGATCGAAGAAACCTAGCACACACTCATCTTAAGGAGTGTATCGAAAAGAAGCTATCCACAAACTTTCTTTCAAATTATTTTGAAAACCGATATTTTATTCATACAAAAAATTGATCCTTTATTGTACGAGGTTAAACTTGAACATAATGAAGACCGGATGAAATTTAAGTTATTCCTTCACGAATTTTCGAACTTTGGATCGAATGCTCTTCATCAAGTTCCGGACAAGTGTTGCATCGCATTTTTTGGACGCTTGAGCCCAAATTTTTTTGAACTCCTGCATGTTCCCAGCTGCCTTACCAGTCTTCTTGAAGACCCTCTTCACGATTGCCCAGTAACGTTCGATGGGTCGAAGCTGAGGGCAATTTGGTGGATTGATATTTTTCTCAACGAAATCTATACCCTTTTCCGCAAGCCAATTGAGAGTGGTTTTGGCATAGTGAGCCGACGCTGAATCCGGCCAAAACAGTGGAGGTGTACTAGCCTTCTTATATAAAGGCAATAATCTCTTCTGGAGAAACTCAGATCGATAGATTTTCGCATTTATAGTTCCGGTAGTGTAAAAAATGGTTGACTTCAAACCACAGGAACATATTGCTTGCCATACCAGTACCTTTCGACCGAATTTCTCCACTTGAATCGACCTGTCCGCATCGCTCACATCCTCCCCAGCGACGGCAGTAAAGTATTGTGGACCTGGAAAGGGTTTTTGAGTCCTCCTTTACATAGGTCTCATCGTCCATCAAAACGCATGCATCCGGACGCTGCAAAGACGCGAAACAATTTCGGACCCTTGTGCTACTCCTTCTTCTGTTCTGCACTTTTTCAGTTTTCTGCTTCTTGTAGGACTTCAGGTGGTTTCGCCTGTTGATACGCTGGATCATTCACACTGTTCCTGCATTTTTGGCCAAATCTCGTATTGCATTGATTTGTTCTTCATGATTAGAGATACCACTTTCTGCTCCAGTTTCGGGTTGAAGAACCGGGTTTCTGCCTCTTTCTGGTAGCTCATCTAAAAATAGTGTCCCCAAACTTATTAATGATGGTTTTAACACTCGCATGATGATTTCAACCGCTTCGCCAATTTTGCATAGTAATCCTTCTCACTTAGCCATGTGTCCAGAACCTTAATTTTCACTTCAATTCGCGACATTTTGAAAACGCAGAATTTGAACCGCACAAACAAGTAAACAAAGAAAGCTGACAGTCAAACGCACAGCATGCAGTGTTCAGAGCATAAAAAACCATCACAAATACATGCGTACAACGCAAATGTATGTGGATAGCTTATATTCGATACACTCCTTATTTCCTTTCAAAACTTTGGCAACACATCCTTTTTTTTTCACCTTTGTATGGGTCCTTTCACATTGTACAATCCCAGGCTATGAGAAAGCGGACTCGCTCGCAAAGGTGGGCACACTTACTTACTAATGCTGGTCAGACGTCCTATTAGGACCACACCTGTGCACGAAATTTTACCATAAAACTCGGTTGAGGGCTGCTTTTCTCCAGTTCCTCGAATGTCCCACACTTCCAAGGTCTTTCTCCACTTGGCTTATCAACCTAGCTTGCTGCGCTCCTCTGCGTCTTGTACCAGTCGGATTCGAGGCAAACACCCTTTTTGCGGGGTTGTTGTCCGATATTCTCACAACATGTCCCGCTCATTGTACACTTCCAGCTTTACCGACTTTTTGGATACTGTGTTCGTCATAGAGCTATAGTTTTCAAATACACCCCAAAAACTGGTCCTAAGCACGCGTCGCTCGAAAACTTCAAGTACTTGCAGGTACTCTTCGTGCATTTTTCACGTCGCAGGCCCGTAGAGAACTACCGGTCTTATCAGCGTTTTGTACATGGTACACTTTGTACGGGGGTAAAGTTTACCTTGAGGCCTGGTGGAGTCCATAGTAGGACAAAGTAGGACATAGCACGACATCCAGTAATAATGCGTCTCCGAATTTCTCTGCTCCAGGCAATCCGTTCAGTAGGTGGCTGAGCTGCAAACCATCCGACGGGTCATAGGTTAGGGATCATGAACGGCCCTCAGATATGGCGGTTATATGCGAATTAAATAAGCATCCCTGACAGGCAGCTAGGGCTGCCTACGATCAGGAAAGTTTAGCAGTTTGCTGGACTCTGTTGATTTTCTTCCAAAATCCCATATCCGGAAGCAGCCTTGTCAAATCAAGTCACCTCGCAATAAGAGTAAAATTCGTGGCCTTCACCAACCTGAGCGTCTATTTTCCATGCCAGGGGTGGCTCAAAACGGCGTCTGTTCTCCCTGTTAGGGGCGGCCGATCATCGACCTCGAGCCAGCTTCACCTTCATATTTTGGCATTTAATTCACAATTATCTTATTGTTGGTCTCAACTTGGTGTTCTAAATGCACTTCCACAGTTATTAATTGAGAGCTTTCGATGTCAGGTACCATTTTTGCATTACTATGATTGTGTGGCAAGTAAGATCATACCTTATGCCCAGAGCGTCGAGAAATTTTCCTTAACGAAAAATTCCTAGACCAGGCCGGGAATCGAACCCAGTCATCTCCAGCATGGTATTGCTTTGTAGCTGCGCCTTAACTGACTGAGCTAAGGGAGGACCCTCGTGCCAGCGTGGGACTCTAAACAGAGCTATGCACGATTGTCTTCCAGCGAGACAGGGGGTTGGTGAAGGCCCTATAAGCCAGCCGTAAAAATAATAGTAATGGAATGGACCAATCGGCATAGACCCAGGTGAGAACACAGGACGGCGATTTGTATGAAAGACAAATTTCACCTGATGAATTTAACCATTTAGTACGACAGAGTACCCTTTCGAGTTGGCCAACCGATTGGGACACAGGAAATCTAGAACGGCTGTTACATTCCATCATTACTACTGTTCCATCGTCGACGTGGTTTAAGGACCTGTGGGTAAGCCATGATTTCATACGTGTGATGAGTAGGCTTATGGCCAACAACTACCAGTGAGATGCACACTTCTATCGAATTAACATCGTGGACAGCAATCTTTGAAAAAGTTATGATGAAATCGAACACGTAGTCCTGCAATAATGCCGCTAGAACGCTATTTTTGAATACTCTAGAAGCCCAAGGTAGGTATGTTGGGTTCCCGTGACCTGTGTTATATGCAATCGGTTTATGTGTTTCTTCAAATCTCTAGCTCTAGAGTGTAATCTGCTTGTGTTTTTTTTCTCTATTCATTAGTTTGTATTTGTTTTGTTCCGACATCTTCCGACATCCAATTGTCACCCCACCCGGCCGAACACAAAAAGGGTGCCCTGACCATATCGCACTAAGTTGCAGTACTGGCAAAAACTATCTGACGAGACTACAGAACCCCATTCCCATGTTGCTCTGTCTAATCGATGCTCAAAAAAATGACACCCATTTTATCCACGGGTAAACCGCGAGTAACCGATCCAAGTCCTATTTATCGTAGTATAAAGCCATTATGGTACGAGAAAACAATGAAATATCGGTTCCGTAAAGCTTACGCGATTGGGCCCTCCAAGGATTTCGCTTCAAATATTGCCCATTTTACCAAACAACATTCCACATCACATTCCTTGCTGTAATAGGAATAGGAATGTTATGTAAAAATAATATGATGAGGAAACTTTTCAGTTCAAGGTGAGTTCCACCATACATTCCCAAGTTGATTTTTCAGCACCCAATACTATCAAAGGAGCCTCGCTGTCTGTTGTTCAGTACTGTCAGGAGCAAAGTGAAATGCATAATTCCGAGCAATGAAAGTGATAGTTCGATGCTGGCATTATGAGATGCAATTTGAAGTGTTTGGTGGTTTGGTTATAACTGCTTTCATTTTCTTTGTGTTAAAATTTGTCATTTGTTGCTGCAAGCTGCCTGCAGTATGTTGTCATAGTTCAGATAACTACAATCCTACTGGAAACTGCTGATTATAATATATGGAAGCTGAAATTAACAATATCTGCGTATCCAATTTGATATGAACTTTTTGCACGTTGTCCTTGATGAACTCTGCCATCGTCCTCTTGAAAACATTGGGTCGTTTATGTGTTTCGCATTTCCACAGAACTAATTCATCTCAGAATCAATGATGGTTTACTTGTTGATTACGATTCAACCAGATTTTCAGATTTTCTTTTTTTTCTCCGAAATTGCTTTACGGGTTCACACTAAATGTACATAAATTCGTGAATGAATACGGGTCCTGCAGCACGTGTTTTCGGATGCCATTATACGCACCGGTTCATCCTATGCAGCCAAGGTTGGTCAGTGAAGGACAGATATTAAAAAGATATAAAAAAAAGCGGGTCAGAGTAGGTATTCAGATGACAGTGTTCTGGTTTCAGTTGATCGATTCGCTCTCTCTCTCTCTCTCTCTCTCTCTCGTTCTCTCCTCATCAATCGCACTCAAATTAGCATAATCCAGTTTTTGTTTTAGTGTATTTACTCTAATATTTGACGAATATATTGGTATCGCGCCCCTCGAAATTTGTTACTATGGTGATCATTAATAACTTTGTTTCGAGTTCGAGAACAACATTTAAGACCACGACGACGGCGGCGACGCCGACTACGACGACATGCACGGCAAAAGCAGCACCGCCAACAACAGCAAAGGTGCAATCAACAATGAAAAGTACGCCGTTCCGATGTGCTCCCGGTCTGGCTCGCTTATCGGTTGATTATTCGCATTTGAACACTCGCGCCGGACGGACGACACTCTCGTGCTCATCGCGGTTGGAATAAAGGCAAGCAGGCAGTCAACCAGCGCCCGTCTGGAAAGTTGCACCCCCGGTCGAAGAAAAGTCGAAAAGCAGCCTAGAACTAACCCGGCTAGCGCGGATGGACATCGTGGAGTACCATTTTGTGATTGTGATTTGCCTCTGAGGACAGTGCTTTGCGAGTGATCGTTCGAGTTGTTGGTTTATGTAGACTGTTTGACCTGTTTTTGTGCTGGGAAGGTGAGAAGATTAAGGTGTTGGGACATTGTGTTTATTTTTTTTTGTGACTTAGAAACTTGTTAAGTCCGAAACTGCGCCACTTAGAGACGGATATTTCTTCGATCATCGTTGTGAAGGTAAGAATAGAGGGCAGCGAAAGGTTTTTCGCTAAAAGAAGGGCCAGGATTTAGTGAATGGACAGTTGCAATTCAAGAATTTTCGATCTAGCTTTAAATGTCAGCAATGCTGACTTACAGCCGCAACCTTCAACCATAAATCACTTTCAGACTTTGATTTTGAGAATCCATTTACGGGCAAGCTATTTTTTATAAATAGCATGCAAGAATTAGTCATGGTTGAAACCGAAAGTTAAAGTCGCTGTGCGGTGGCAATGGACCCAAGGGATTAAACCCCATTTTAACATTTTAACAGTTTAACTGTGAGAACACTTTGAAAATAAATAAACCGGGGACGATAGGTTCGAGTCCAGGTAGATCGAGATGATCTTTGGGTTAGAATTTTTTTTAAAGTTTTTCCTGAACAGAGAGTATCATAGACAAGTTCATGCGTTGGTGTTGGTATCGGAAGCTGTCAATTGTAAACTGTTGAAGTCAATTTTGAATCGCCTTTTTTGTATGGAAACTGAGTTGTAGGTTATAGTTGCTGAGTAATAAGTTAATCTATTTTGAAAACGAGAGATTAATACTACTTAACTTCGGATATAACCTCGGAAATTTTGCACAGTGGAGACATATTATGTGTTGTCATTGAAGATACTCTCGAATGCGCATTTTTATGTAGATTCAGTGCAAACGCGAAATGTGTCTCTGTGGTGCGAGTTCCCGATCTTTGATAAGGATTACACTAGCACTATTGTTCTCTACATGGCGCCGGATTAACTAATTATTGAATCTAACTTTGCGCCGGAAATCAATATTTAATAGTATCGAATAGGGCCAAAAAAAACGATCCAATCCTTATAAAAGTTCATACATATTGCTGCAGAAAGATGAAACTTGCATGAGAGGTCAGAACAATATTTGAATAACTGATAATTATAAATTCATGAAAATCTAAAAATTTTGGTTTTTTTTAAGCAACCATAATATGATTTACAGTCTTGACTACCTCTGAAGTGTGTATAATTGTAGAGTTTTATTTTTCGAAATGCGTCTCATTTTATTTCAAAAGAATGGAGACACAAGATTTTTTTAAGTTCCTAATTTGCTTGACGAGTTCAAGGAGTAAGCTGGCCCAAGTTTTTGTTGAACATCTTCAGCTCTTAGTATGCACGTCCACGAAATACTCTGACCTGGAAGTATTCTATGCATTTGAATCTCAATGTCAATCTTCTTGAAAATAAAGTTTTAAACTAATACAGAAAAAAGTGTTCCCGAAAATAACATTTTCAGGATGTTTCCCTTTAAACGTTATTGAGTTCATGATTACGTAATTGAATTCAAGGTTTATTTTTGCTTGTTCTAGAATTCATGACTGCAGCGCACGGATCTAGGCACGGATTTTTTTTTTTCGTGTAAGTTTCTCAAAATTAGGGAGAATAAAATTGAGCTGAGCTGCAGGAATGCTTCCCTCCGTTTCGCATAACCCTGAGAAATTTCCGACGTTTGAATACGTCTCCGGGTCGGTCACCGTTCAAGAAACAGTTTAGAGTGATTTTCCGATTTTGATCTATCGCACGTAATAAACAAAACACAAATGATAGAAAGTCAGCCCACGCACGTCCATTAATATTTACAAAGCAACGATAATATTTTACAGAATATGTTCATGGTGCATGGTAACTACACAATCATGAAAAATTGTATTCGAACTTATCGAACACCGTGTAAAATTTGGTTAGTAATTCAAAAGATTCTTATCTCATTATCCATCAATTTGCTTCCGCTAGAAATAGGATTCCTTCCGGTAGCTCTTTCTGGAATCTACTTTCACAAACCCGCTTTTCCAGTTCTCACTAGGAAGTTTACTTTTGACAGCATCGTATACCCCATGGACGGATCTATGATGAGGAATACAATTGTTGCAGACATTGCATGTCACGATCAGTCGAAACCAGATACCAGGCAGTTTCATATGTTCCTCCAAGAAAACACTTCTAAAACGCTGATCTGGCCACATCCAAGCAATCGTGATAGATGTGAAGGATTAAACTAAAGTAAACCTTCAATAAGCCTTGATTTTTTAAATAAAGCCAGACTAAAAGTGAATTAGTATGCACGAAAAGACCTGTAATTCGTGATCGAATAAGTTTAAAAAGTCCAATCAAGGTTGCTAAACTTCAAAGTTACAGCATTAAATGGTAACATTTCCCCAGTTCGAACGAAATCTCGAACCTTCCTCTTGATGGAGCCCATCAGCGCCCGCACAGTGGAAACGGAAACGGAATCAGTGCATTTCTTCCATTTTCTGCATGTCTGCTAGATGTCCTTGACTGCTCCGCTGCTTCGAAATGGTTCAGTATTTTTCGATTGGTCCAAATTCCAGGCAAGTCTGAGAATTCATTAGCATGGAGACAAAATTGATCTTGTTGACAACATACCACTCCTTGGAGTAGTGGCAGCTGGCCAAATCGTGCCAAAAGATTAACAACGATACACGTTCTTTAAGGGATTCTTTGGTGTAAATATGGCCTTCTTGTAGCGAACTTGTCGGTAACCACAAACTTGAATCCTCCCGGCACCTCCCTGCGTCCAGTCTCGATGTAAAACTTTTGACCGGGAAGGTGCTTAACCTGCTTATGACACCCAGCATAAGTTTGTGACGTATAAGGTGTTTCACGTCATATTGACCCGGATTTCAAATTCGCATTTTGGAAAATTTATGTAACCAAATTTAAAATATTTGATGCCGAATCATGCCTTTTGACGGCTGGAACTTCATCATTTTTGTTGAGTAATCTACTTCTAGCCTTGAACTGGATCAATGACCATATTGAAAATTCTGAGCCAAACCGGATCATGGCAAAATATACCCTCTTCTGGCACAGATTCCTTTTGACCAATAGGGTCAAAAGGGCAGTATTTTCCTTAAACTAAAAATTGGAACTCTAAAAGGCATTTTAATTGCAAAGACTTTAAATTTTTAACCATAGTTTCCATAATGTGAGTTTGAAATCAATATGACCCGAAACACCATATTCGTAATCCTTTTTAAACAGCCCATCAGAAATATCAATAGAAATTGGGTTCGATGCAGAAACCTAAATTCCTATGATTTAGCAAAAGTCAAGAAAATTCAATCGTCTAGATGCTTATTTTGGAGTTCTGGCATATTTTAAATCCATTCCGGGCATATTGACCTAAAGGTTAAAATAAAGTTTGACATACGTTTCATCATCGACCAAGTGCAGCTCTTTTGTTTCGTCTAAACACGGTCGTTAAAGAGCCTTGCACGCTGTTTGGCTGCGGAATTCTGCTTCATGTGCCGGTTCGCATGTTTAATGGTTTTGTACGACTTGTATCCTCCCCTGGCATGTATGGTCCGCGCCGATTGAAAGTTGGCGTTGTACCTTCTGGCCACATCCCAGATCGAGAGACACGAACAGATGGTAACTGACTTTTGCACATAATGCATTCACGAATCAACCGATCCTAATCAGCCGTTGTTGAAAGACGCCAATATTGTTGCTGGAACGAAAATTCACAATCATGGTTCCTAGCTTGTTTAAACGAAGGAATATTTCACGCTGTTAATTATTTCTTTCTGCACTCACTCTGCGCGGTATGATCCCTGGTCAGATTTTCGAAGTCACTATTCTTGCATCAGATTTTTGATTTTACGTATACATTCGTTCAGCACTTTAGTTTCCAGCTTGGAACCGGACATCTTTGGATTATCTACACAGATAAAAAGAAACATTGAATTTTCTGCGTTATCTAATGCACATAAAGTGAATGCTAGATTTGGCAGGACATTATAGGATATTTCATGTAAATATAAGCCAGAAAACGCCTGAATCTAGCCTGTTGTATGAAAGATTGCAAACATTGTTGTATGCAAACATTGTTTAAGCCTCCTTTGGCTTGGAATTAAACGAAGTGAAATTTTACGCGCTTGTTAAAATTAATTATTTTTTTCTGTGTAGGTTTTTGTGCACAATAGTTTAACTTCTTTCGAGTTTCATTTGACGTTATATCTGAACGCGATCGACTACTGTGATCAAACTAGCGGTAGTTGTTCTTTATAGAAGTGTAAACAAACCACTGTCAAGTATTTTCGATTCCCAACACTAGAAGCGTTCTAGCGGCGCGTGAGGGGCGTACCAGTTTACTTTTAGTCAGTCTATATCACCACCGACAAACCGACATTAAACGCAATTTTCATTATTGATCAAGAATCTATAACGACCGATTCAAATGTGCAGCGATCCCATCTATCAAAACCTATAAGATCATTTTATATAGATCAAATAAAATAAAAGTTCCCCATCGTGTTCGTGGCTTCAATAAACGTTCTCAGCGAGCACATTGATTTGACCTGAAATATTAAGATATTTGTCATTCATGTCGGTTTGTCGGTGCACCTCGATGTCTTTGATATTTTTTTTGAACGACGATAAGCAAGGTCTATCTTTCAAGATGTACAAAATTCATGCTCAGACCGTTACCAAAATTTCGGGCAGTAGAGAATTTTCTTTTCTTTCGTCAAATCACGCCATTATCCATTATATCCATCGGAGCCATCCGAATTAAGCTTTTTCTCGGACTGAAGATCATCTGTAAGTAATTAAAAGAGCGTTAGTGCTGCTTTTTTATTAACATGACATAATCACACTAAAATGGCAAGCAACAATAAGTCCTGCTGACAACGTACCATATTTCACTGTTGGTTTATGTATGCTTTTGCAAAATGCAAAATTCTTTCGAAGTATTTAAAAGCGCTGCATAAGAGGTAAAATACCTGAGGATAATACCATGAAAATGTCCCCAATCTTATACAAATCCCTAATTGAGGTAAGACAATACCAAAATAGTACCTCTCAGGTATTCCGGGCATTCCAAATAACAAGTTTTGTTATTCGAGAGATATTTTGCTTGCAATTCCTACGTATTTTCCCGCTTATGCTGTGCTCTTTAATACCAAGGCCAGTTATTTTCTCCTGCTTTTTCTGCTTCACCCGATCAGGAGACAACAACACATGAATACCTAATTTGGATCTTGATAAATGGCCTTGGTATTAAAGAGCTCAGATTAGGAGGTAAAATACCTAAGCAAAATACCTAAGAATTGCACACAAAATGTCTCTCGAATAACAGAACCTAGGATACCTCGGATTACCTGAGAGGTACTATTTTGGTTTTGTCTTACCTCAATTTGGTATTCGTATAACATTGTGGAAACAATTTTATGGTATTATCCTCAGGTATTTTACCTCTTAATCTGAGCTCATAAATACCAAGGCCAGTTATCGAGTTATTCGGTCCTGCTGGGGCAGCGATTTCTTAGGATTCGAAGTAGCTGTCTTCCAATGTTTGCCATATCTTGCAGGATTTTTTCAAGTATGTTAGTACCACTAGATGTGACCGATCAATCCGACGAGCTATTTTTAGAGAACTTTTTCAAACAGACATATCCGATTTTTGAAAGTCAAGAGAGGAAGAAATATTCAAACGGAAAATTCTCAAAAATCTCAGCACCCTCACGTTTCAAACCGAGTAGATGATGATTGCGTTTGTATAAAAAATCTTGGATGCAAAAGAGTGAAGCAAACAAATAAATTCATTATGCACCGATGAAAACATGTTTGATGATGTTTACTTACACTTGAGTTTCCAATGAAGCATTTCCAAAATCGTAAGTGATGATCAAGAACAAAATAAATAAAACATATTTTGGCTGATAGGGTAGATATGAATAAGGAAACGGTGGCTTCTGCATTGTTAATTTAACTCGGCTGAAACAGCTTATTCTGCATATATTACCGCCAAAACATTTCACAAATTATATGTTCAAATGATAACTTGATCTTTTGCATGCAAAGAGAAGCCAGTAAGATACAAGCTCTGAACTGTCATTAAGATGGAGATGCTCTTTATCGTTTGCTTTTAGATAATGCTTTGTGAACAATTAATAAGGAGGATAAGCTTTAAGATACGCTCAGCAAACGATGTTTGCAATTTTCATATTACAGGAAAAAAGGCTTCTAAACTGGTTAACGAGAACAGCCTGCTCTGTCCAAGTCTACATAATGCCTATCTAAATAATAAAAATAGTGAGAGATATCCTCCCATCCTAGTGTACGCAAAAATGCTCATGTTTCAGCAAGAAGTCTTTTTTGATCATATGACTCGTAAGATAGGACTTTGTGGAAACCAGAGGTCAGGCGCACCCTCCTTTGAGGTTGTCAACTCACCATTTGAAACTTTAGACCAAAACATTTCTTGATTTATAAATTTTATCACCTGGCAGAAAATTGAAGCTCACAATAAAAAGAAATAACTTTTATATGAGTATGAATAATGCCAAAACGGAAACTTACTGAATCCAAAAAAAAAAAAAACAGATGATTCTTTTTAAAAAAACGCCAATGCCTTCTGATCTATTTGAATTCATAACGTGAGTTAGGTGGGCCAAAATTAACAAAAAGACATAAAGGCGAACCTGGAAATGCCATATTAAATATAGTGAAGGGATGTTATATATAAACGATGATAACAATTTGAATTGTAATTAAACGTCTGCGGATTGTGGTCATGCTGCTGTTGTAGACGAACTTTTGCATCCATTATGAACCTGAAAGTAAAGCGAATTCCATGAATGATCTGAAATTATATATCCAATTAAGAATGGTAAATCTAAAATTACTATGTGCCGCTCCTTTTCCTTGCATCACCATCATCATTCGTAGTGAATCACTTAGGAACTACAGTGATTTTAATTATTGAAAATGAGCTGAAAATAAAAAAATACTTAATGGACAGAGCATTTGAATTTTGGAATGAAAGTATTCTCTTGACCAAAGCAACCGCTGAGCTTCTAAGTCGATATTTTGGTTTGTTTATTCATCGATGGATGTTCATTATCGTCTGTGCTGTTGTCAATATCAATATCCAATTTCATCTAGGTGGAAATGATTTTAAGTATTAAATAACGGAAGAACATTTATTTCCTTTGATGTAGAACATGATGTGAAATTTTTAAGGCTCAGATCGATAGGTTACAGTTACTACGCGTTGTCATTATGATAATAGAGGGCAGTTAGGTTCATTGATGGACACCATTCAAAATAATCATTTTGGTTGAATTGATAACGACTTTTTGATGTTTGATGATCACATACGATTTTAACAAAGCTGCCCTGGAAACTCAAACTCTAATGAACATCTGAGATTATCAAAACAATAAAATAAAAATTAAATAAAATTCATCTAGTTACACTGACTCAGAACGCTTTTCACTGCGTATCATAGGGACAAAAACAGACAGGTAATCATACAAAAAAGTGAGTAGATAAATACAGTGGAAAAGCTAATTAATGTGAAACTAACCATAATGGAACTGACTCTACGCTTCGGGTCTTGACAAAGATTCGCTACTGAGCCCTTGCGCCACGTAAAGTCGGTCAGTTCAGCCCAAGGGCGTCGTATGATTGTAAAATTCGATTTACATAAAACAATGAAACCCCTTCATTTATTAATTTGTACAATAAAATTATAGTAACACTGAAGTAATGGTGCATTTAATAATCATTTTTCTCTACAAAATTTTATTACAAGAAGGATTATGGCAGTAATATTATTTTTTTCATTGGATTTAAGTCTTTCGAGTACTGCAGATGGTAGCTATAGAAGAAAATCACTCAGAAAAAAAAGAATTTAAACAGGCGCGTACAATTTCCCCTCGTTTGTTTGCAATTTTCCATGCGCCATACAACATTATTTGCAATTTCTGTTACAACAATCTAGAATCAGGCGTACGCCATTGAATTTACATAATATAACCCATTTTTTTTTTTTTTTACGAAAATAGCAATTTTTTTATATGCACATACACAGAAAGATGTATGAATTTTCATTGTGATTTAAATATTAAAGCATGTAAAATTGTATTCCCATCCACACGAAGTAGCAACTTGCATGAAATAGTTTTAAGTTTTGTGACGCACCATTTACGTGCATGATATTGAATAGAAATTCACACAACTTTTTCGAGCTACACAGAAAAAAATAATGAATTTTAACAGGCGCGTAAAATTTTCCCTAGTTTAATTTAATAAACCATAGCAAGCGTTGTTTGCAATCTTTCATATGCCATACAACATTGATGGTAATTTTTCATACAATAGACGCGATTAAGGCGATATCCAACTTAAATTTACTCGAAATATCCCAGTAATTTCTGTCAAATCTAGCATTCCCTTTTTGTGCATTAGATAACGCAGAAAAGTCAATGTTTCTTTTTATCTGTGTATGTAGATTTTGCAGAAAATTAAATGTTTCTTTTTAGCTGAGTATTTGAAATACAAATTACAAATAGACGTAAATTTAAGCCCAACAGACTACTCATTTTATGTGCATCAAATCTGTTTTAAAATCACATTGTTTTTCTAGGTGTGCAGTTATTGATTCGGAGCATTTGTTGTTCGTAGGGTTAAAAACTACATTGGTCCAATAGCATTTTGTTTGGCCCGTTGAACAATTTTTATTTATCTATAATATCATTGCCAAATAGGACCATCCTTCAGTTGGAAAGCTACAATCTGGTATTCTAAATTACACACATGTGTAGACATTTTCATCTAAAATTTGGCATTTTTGGATACACCCAATTGAGGGGATTAATTTGACTTAAGTTTACGCCCTCCTTCAAATTCACATGATCCAAAAACGGAACACTATATTTAAGATGTCATGACGTAAATTTCAGACATAAAACAATTTAAAAAAAATTCAATACCTTCATATACAAATCTAGAATTTATAAGCCTAATAAATATTACTAGAGAAAGCAATTGTTATTGTTCTGCACAATTTATGAATTCTTAAAAGAAGTTTAGAGGCAAGCAAAACTATATTGTAAACATTATTAAAATCTCTGAAAAGAAAACTTTCTGAAACTATGCAAGATTTTAAACTATTATTGATAAAATAATACTTAAGTCGCTACTGTCATAGAAATTATCATGAGAGAAATAGAGATGCAAACTGATGTGTGCGTTGTTAATGTTGGTCAAAACATCCTTGTGTGCTTTAGAAAACTTCTATAAATGAGTTACAAATGAGTATATTTGTTTAGCATTTCTACATCAGATATCGCATTACAAGATATTTTTTCACATCATATAGTGTTTACTTCACAGAGTTAATTCTTATATTCTAAGTTATATGCGACTTAACTTAGCACATAAAATTCAGTCACTTATTGATTTTCATGAACGACGAAATTGTTTGCAACTTTTCATGTGCCACACAACAATATTGGCAATCTTTCATACAACAGGCTGGATTCAGGCGTTATCTGGCTTAAATTTACAAGAAATATCCCATTATATTCTGGAAAATCTAGCATTCCCTTGATGTGCATTAGATAACGCAGAAAATTCAATGTTTCTTTTTATCTGTGTAGAACTTTACAACGCCTTCGCGAAATGCTTCTGGTTTCGATGGCATTTTGACCAAGCATACACGGCGGGAAAACTTGACTCAATTTTGAATCGTTTTTGACACACATTCATCAAAAGCTGAGTCACTCATACACGAGTAAATGAAACTGGGATTGACAAGTCGACATATATAAGAAACCGACTTAAATCAGATCGATGTTTAAGATATGTCAGCTTGTCAATCCCAGTCGCATTTACTCATATATGAGTGACTCCACTTTTGACGAATGTGAGTCAAAAACGATTCAAAATAGAGTCAAATCGTCCCGCTGCGAAAACGAACAAAAAATACTAGCAGAAAAAAGAGAGACAGAGAGAACAAACACATACACACTCTTATTTCACTCTGAGCTCGTTTGTTGATGAGTATCCTCGACCGAATTCAACAATTTTAGTTGCCACCCGTTACCGGTGCAACACAATTCACCATGAGCAGTTTATGAAATTCATTTGTTTGTTGTAAAAATAACTTTAAATAGTGAACCGTAACGCTGGCAGATCACCTTTTCGAGGTGCGTTACGGGATATCAGACCTACCCAAATTAGTTCAAACTAGGGAACATATTTGTGTTTGTAGTCACAGGAACATATCTTAGTCCTTATTATACTGATAATTTATTTTCGTAAACTAGCTTTCACTCGTTTCGTAAACATGGATTTTGTACAAAGAACAAATGTCTCGCAAATTGTATGAAACATTCATATTTGCTAGTCATCTAACAAAACGCTATCATCACACCTTTTTTTTACAATGCACAAAATGAATTTCGTGAAAACCTGCCAATCGCTGTTTCTCTTCGAAATTGTTTGCAATCTTGCATGCGCCTTACAACAATGTTCACAATCTTTCATATACCGAAATAAATCTAAATTTTCATTGTACTGTAAATATCAGGGCATGTAACATTGTATCCCCTTCATCACAAAGCAGATATTTGCATGAAATAGTTGTTATAAAGACGAGCATTTGTACACAACATTATCGGCAATGTATGGATTGTCCCAAAACTTTACACGATTTTGAATGTTAATTTGTAAGTTTTATGACGCTTCATTTGTGTGCACCGATAAAATAAACATTGAATTTTATGCGTAATCTAATGCACATAAAAGGAATGCTAGATTTGGCAGACAATAATGGGATAGTTCATGCAAGTTTAAGCCAGGTAAAGCCTGAATCTAGCCTGTTTTGCTAGCCTGTTTTGTATAAAAGATTGCAAACAATTTGGATGTTTACACCTCCTTTGGCTGGGAATTAAACGAGTGGAAATTTTACGCGCTTGTTAAAACTAATTATTTTTTTCTATGTGTATTGATAAAAACACTACTTTTTTCGAGCTGTGTACAACAGACCCCAATAATTTCAGCCAAATCTAGCGTTCCCGCTATGTGCATTGGACAACGCCTAAAATTACATGTTTTTTTTTTCAAACTGTGTTGTTTCTGTAAAGTTGACTCAAATGAGTCTGTACAAATCATAAAAAATATATTTTGAAATTGTTTTAGCCTTACAAAGCTTCCTTCAAATTTGCATTTTACTGTTTTTTTTTCACCGAAAACAACAATCAAAAATATGAAAGATATTTTCAATAAGAAACATGTTTCCAACTCTTAAGCAAATGAATGATTTTTTGCAAGTCAAAACACAACCATTAGTGAATTTCGACGATCCCATTTTCTTCGACATGATGTAATTATTTTGCTTTAGTATTTGAAAACACACAGATCTCATCTGGAAATTAAATCTTTAAAACTTCCCCCTCGTAATCAGCAAAATAGTACACACATTTTGTTATCCATTCCAACCAAACATATTCCCACCGTAAGGAATGATGCCGCTTAAATAACAAAACCACAGCCAATATTTACACAACGCCGATGTTGATTTTCGAATGATTGTGAATTTTCGATTCGAACTTCTCTCATAGGAGTATATTTTTTCTTTCAACCCGAGAAATAAGCGAACCGAATGGAAGATATGTTAAATGTTAGCACCTATCTCCAAATTGAAACCACCTTCGGAGACAACCCATAGCCCAAGGTTAGGGAGTTCCGACTGTCACAAACTGCGGCGGCTGCTGCTGCTGGTACTGCTTCACCTGTTATTAATTAAACGATTGCGTCTTCGCCTGAAAATCATTTTGACATTGGTGATTTTTACTACCGATGAGCATAGGAGAGTTTTATTGATTTTCAGTCCAAGTGTATTTTGTGGGACTGGTTTGTCAAGGGGCTTCGTTTCCTTTTCTGCCATTAGTTTTGGTTAAAAGTACCCATTCAAGGTTTATTCCATAGGTTTGTTTCATAGGAAACTCTAAGGAAACTATCAGAATTAATGACAAAAGAACACGTAAGGTCGATCGATGTTTTCTGATCTCACTGATTGGCAAAAATCAAGTACATCTAAACCAGTGCCGAATTCATGCATCGTTAGATATTGCGCACAAACGCGATTTCTCCTTGCAAGTTACATCGATCGAAAAAGTTCAATTATATCTCAAGTACCTATCGTAAAATTTTCTGCAATATTGTTCCACAGCACGATTTTGGCGATCTTTTCAATAAACGATTACGGTTCAGGTCGGTATCCAACTTTAATTACTGCCTCTAATAAATTTCACCCATCCAGCTAGACCACAAACGACGCCGCGATGATGAAGCGGCGCAAAAGTGATTTAGTGACTTGAGCGCTCGTGCAAGCGAGAAACCCCCGCTCTACGTCGTCGTCGGTCGCTCAATTAGCAGCACCTCTACAGTATGCTTATAACTACACCATGCCCACGTGTAGTTCTCGTGAGGCAGCAAAACAGGATTCCGGTTGTATTCGAAGAAAAATTCATCTCAATGTTTGTTTTCTCGAAATAACGAGTGCAATAAACACAGAACAACGCACGGCGCATTCAAGGTCAAGTTTGAGGGTAGAATGTTGTTGTAGGTCCGGGAATAAGGTAGGGGAGTATGGGGTGGACAGGAGCAACTTATTTATGTTTATTCTAGATTGTCAATTGTGGGATAGTGGTTTGTTTTACCTCAAATGACAATTTTGTGGCAGTTTTGCTTTCGATAAATACTCGTTAGATTATTCCCGCAGTTTTAAATGAGCGTCTATACACAGATAAAAAGAAACACTGAGTTTTCTGCGTTATCTAATGCACATAAAGGGAATGCTAGATTTGGCAGAAAATACTGGGATATTTCATGTAAATTTAAGCCAGATAACGCCTGAATCTAGCCTGTTGTATGAAAGATTGCAAACAATATCGTTGTTTACGCTCCTTTGGCTTGGAATTACACGAGGGGAAATTTTCCGCGCTTGTTAAAATTAATTATTTTTTTCTGTGTAGATTTTTATCGGTCCTAAATATATGATACAAATAGATTTTGAGGATTACAGTTTAGGATAGTTATTGTGGGTGAAGCAAAAACCACAAATCACGCATTTAAAGTGACTTGAGAGACTTTTGCCTTGCTCTACAATCTTCGTTCTGATATTCTAGTTTTTGACGGAAGCTTACAAAAACATATTACAAACGGCTCAAAATCGTGAAATCCGCTCAAAAAATAGGTGGAAATTATTTATTGACACTTTATTGATTCCATACATTGATAGTATAGTTGAAAAACAGTTGAACAATGTCTAAATACATCCTATTTAAGAACACAGCTGATTGTTTACAAATAGCCCAACAAAAGCAGTACGCATTCATTTGCTGCCCCATCTTCCTCTATCCCTGGTTGCTTCTTTTGCTGATGGAAGTGGGCGAGTGTGATGCACTTTGGAAGAACACGATTCCTTTCACTTTGTAGATGGTAGGAGTTCTTTCCCGGGAGGGATTGAAATACAAGCACTGGGCGTCCTTCGAGGTAGAGGCTCGCTTTCGAAAGGGATTCTTTGTTTACCGTTCTTTGTGTGCAATGAACCGTTTTGGGGCGGCGATACGGAAGTGCATAGCTGTTAATTATAGTGGTGGCTGGCTCCCCGTAATAAAACGAGTTCTTTGGATTGAAATACCCTTGTGATTAGTAAGGCAACAATTCTTCAGGGAAAATGAAAGCAGTTTCGAGGGAAACAGCTTTTGACTGAAAGTTATCTTAATACAAAACGAAGAAGAATGCAGTTTCTTGAAATATTGTGTACCGTTTGGTACTTCTACTGAATCCATTGTTCTTATCGGACCTTTTTCTTGCAACTGAGCGTATTTTCATCCGATTTTTGTCTGATGTGAATGTCTTTTGATCTGTTTTTAATTACCTAACTATCTTTAGCAGTTGATTGCTTTCTTTGCCAACCAAACATCACACAGAAAAAAATTATGAATTTTAGCTGGCGCGTAAAATTTCCCCTCGTTTAATTCTAAGCAAAATGAGGCATTAAAAACGAAATTGTTTGCAATCTTTCATGCGCACTTCAACAATGTTGGCAATCTTTAATGCAACAGGCTACATTCAAGGGTTATGACTTAAATTTACATGAAACATCCCAATGTCTTCTGCCAAATCTAGCATTCCCTTTTTGTGCATTAGATAACGCAGAAAATTCAATGTTTCTTGTTATCTGTGCATGTTAAGCAAATATTCAAACAATACTAATGATTGAGTAATAACTTCACAATTCAATATTAATCTACCGCTACCAGAAGAATTCCGGGTGAACTCTTTCCATGTTATATGTATTTCTGTGTCCCACTCCCAATTTATTGAGAATAGTTTTTTGTTTATGAAGTTTATATTTTTGGTTGGCTTCAAATGGCGAGTTGAGGGTGCGACTTCCTTCTGGTCCTCACAAGTTCCGGTCTCGCACCTTTACGAGTCATGCGAGCACAGGGGAGTGCCGGCTGTACCATGAAGGTGCTGGTTGGCAAAGCATGGCATGTGTACCATGAAATTGTGGATTTGTCGTTTTGGTTTGATTGATGGTTACAGCGGGCTATGGGATTGTCTTTGCATTTTAGAACCATTTATCTTTAGAGCATTGACCAACATGTTAACGGGCATTGAAGGCTCAATCAGCATTTTAGCATGACATCTGCGCTGGGGTTGCGCATTTGGACTTCAGTTTTGCAAATTTGTATTTTATTCCATATACCGAATATGTATTGGAAAACGTTGGTTGTAATCAATTCCAAATTCATCTGTATATAACTGTATTGAAATTATCGTTTCCTTAATTTATTTTTGTTTGGTTTGTATCCAAATTATACCATTAACAAAGTTAACAATTTTATCAGCTGTCTCCATTTCGTCAGTACTTTGAATATATTTTCTACACAGCTACATAGCTCGAAAAAATAGTGTTAATTTTTGTTCAATATCATGTTAACACATAAATGAAGCGCCACAAAACATGCAAATTTAAGTTACATATCGTGTGTCTTTATTAGAACTATTTCATTCAAGTTGCTGCTTCGTGTGGAATGAAGTATAATTTTACATGCTCTGATATTTACATCACAATGAATATTCAGATTTTTTTAAGTGTAATAACTCGATCGATTTTGGATTGATTTTCGACATTTTTGGTTTTATCAACTAGTGGTTCTTGCGACTGCCATTTTATTAACTCAAGTATTTAAAATTTTAGCAACAGAAGATGAATATTCATATTCATCCATCGTTGTTCGAAAATTTAAAGAATGTTGCGTTCCGGCAACAAAGTTTTGATTTTCGAGCATAATATTCCGAATGAACATACTCTGCATAATCCAATTACCACTGTTATGAATAGTTATTCTATTATTCGTTGGATAGTGTTTTGCTTCTAGGAAGAAATATGTTTCTGAAAACTCACGCTATTTTGATCAGACTACTGCTCACGGTAAGTGTAGGGGTCAAATGAAAATTAGAAAATAACTGAAACCGTTTGAACAGTTTCATTTTTGTGGTTTTTGCTTCAAATAGTTTGAGTTTTTTGCGATTGTCAACTTTCAAAAATATCAATAACTATTGATTTTGAAATCCCAAACAGATTTTAAACAATCTACAAGGATAAAAAAAAATCATAACCAATGTATATGAAAATCTAATAATTTTTCACCATTACGATTTACACATAATGTCCGGTGATCGGAGCAAGCCGTGCTTTGAAACGGACGGGTTCTGTTTTTGCTGCGTCGTTTCGCGAAAAAAAAAACAATAATTCGTAATTTAACTTAAACTAATAGTGAAATCATAAAATCTGCGTGCTTTGGGAAAAACGTAGTGAATACAATCGATTCCCTCCCGAAATGTGTGAGTGTCGGTAGTATTTCTACGTTTTTTGTTTTTTTTTGTGCTTCGCCCCCGCATCCGGAAGAAGAGTTACATCAGCTTAGTTTTGTTTATTAGTGGTAGTATTGTGACATCCGGACATAAATTATTAAGTTTGAGTATTTGTCCGCTTTGTCGCGAATGAATCGATGATTATTAGCAGTTTTGAAGTTCGATATAGAGTCGCCTCATAGCGGGGGTTTTGATTATTGGCAGAGTGTGGAGTAAAAAAAAGAAGACAAGTGCATGTAGATAACGGCTGGTCAGAATCAGCAAACGGAGACAACGCGCATGCGCGCATGTAAAGCTGCCACATTATTTCAGATGCATTCACCACGTGGAGTTTTATTATGAAGGTTGCATATCTTACGGGCGGTTTAGGAACGTTCATTTTTGCACTTATTTTGTTACGATTTTGTTACGCATGAAATTGACTACGAATAAACGTCGACAATTTTATTTTTACGAATAAACAAGATAGTGCCATTAAGGAGGCGGCCATGGGTGAGATCTATCTGATTATAACTATATAACAATAATCTTATTTTCAAATAATACTGAATACGTGCCTGATTTGGAAATTTAAAATTTGGAAGTGTGTTTGCAGTATCTTTATCCAAAAGATATCGGTAATGTTTACATACGGGGCTTATTGTACGTGAAAGTACAGATATTCTTAAATGGTTGCTGGAACTGCAGTAGAGCTATCACTTTCTAGCTCTCGGATTAAATCTGCTTAGAATGGTCACTTGAGGGATTGTTGTAAGCAGATTTCTTCTATAATACCATTTCCGGCCAATGGGTGTTAGATAAAACACACACAACATATTTTTGACATAATAAAAGAAAATAGATCACATTGCATCCTAGCAGAATAACCAAAAAAAATTAAGCGAACAATAGAGTGAAATAAATTTCATATGAGTATTAAAGATGCCAAATGATTGTTAAATGAAAAACGAAAGATGGAAATGAATATAATCATTCACAACAATTATAGTTTTTGAATTACTATATTTTTGTGATGAAGAAGGCACAAACTCTTCAAGTTGAAATTGTCGTATATAATTCCTTCTCAAAAAACGTTAAAAACCTTCCAACCTCTCCAAAGACATAACGTGGGTTTAGGAGGCTAAAACTTATAAATATGCAGAAATGCAAAGCTAAAAATTTCATATAAAAAAGTATATAAAATAAGGTGAAGGGATGTTATAATATAAAATGATAATAACCATTCTATTGATGATTACATGTCTGCAGATTGTGGTCTTGCAGCAGTTGTAGACAGACCTCCTGAAAGGATAGACAATGTATCATAACCACGGGAAAAAATACTATACAATACTTGGGAATTCCATGGATGATCTGAAATTATAGTTTTTTTTTTAAATTTCGAAGTGCTGCTCTATTTCCTTGCATAGCAATAATCATTTGTAGTGAATCTCATATTTGACCATTTGAATTCCATATGTTACTACGGCAATTATACAAAAAATGTGAGTAGATAAACACAGTAAAAAAAATTAATGTAATGTTAACTCAACTGAACAGACGCTTAGTTTCAGGTCTTGACAAAGAATCCCTATTGAGCCCTTGAGGCACGTCAAGCTGGCCATTTCAGCGCATGCGAGGATGATTTTGAACTATGCAAGTGAGGTCAACACTCCCATGGTGACAGTTGTTACTAGGTGTGGCTCAGTTGCGTTATTGCAATGTCCTATCTTGCAACATATGGGAAGAAAATGAGGCAAGACAGCGGAAGATTTTATTCAACAGTGATAGAAGTATGGCCAACAATCAATATGAAACAAGTGATTCAAAATAAGAAACTCATTCCTCGCAGGTACACCATAGATTTTTTGTCACCTATTAAATGGTACTGTTTTATAAGAAAGCAGTATAAGCAGTGATGCTGGTCAGGCCACGGTCGGCTTCAACTAACGCTTTCACGCTTTCAATAATGTCCATCCCAGGTACTTCTTCACCTACAACTTAGCCCAAAGTGCTGAGCCATGAGGTCACTTTGAGCTCGGCCTTCCTCTTGAGCTGCTCTTCACTGTCGGGAGGCCAATATCAGGTATCCGTTCGATGCCTTCGCCTTTCTACAGAAGGGAGAGGATGTTGTAAATGCTGGATTGGCTATATCCGGCGGACACAAAGTGCCTCACTATGTCCAATTTCAGCGTCTCGACGTGGAGCTGGCAGTACCATCGAGTTTGACTGTTTTGCCATGGCTGCTGCATTTCAACGCTGTCATTTTTTTGTGTGGATTTGCCAGCAAGTGCAGGGTAATGCACACGTTAATATTGCATTATATAATGGTTGATATAATGGGAGTCGAAACGAAAAAAAAATCCTAGACCAGACCGGGAATCAAACCCAGTCACCTCCAGCATGGTATTGCTTTGTAGATGCACACCGGTTGAGTAAAGGGAGACCCCCCCCCTCCCCCGTCTCACGTCCCATCTCCCTTTTTAATCGAAAAAAAATCGGCTTCTCCACTCCGCCGGATCTGGTGGTGGCTTGCTGCCCGTTCCCAATATTCACATTGCTTCTGGGCGGTTCCATTTGTGAGACCCGAGTTTCTGCTTGGATTCTGAATGTATGTTGTGGGGATTCCTCCGGATCACCTGGTTCAGGTTTCTGTATAGGCGGCATTGGAACGTCGCAGGCCGCATCAGGTTGCACTGGGATCAGTACAGAAGAATTTCTCACATGCTTCGTGTTTCTGCGATACACGGTGCCTTGATCGGTTTCTACCGATCTGGGTGTATCTGCATCCACTACAACTCGTCCCGATTACCATGTGGTCTTCAATGGAATCTGCAACTGCATCGGATTGTCAACTTCGACAGGTTGACGCACGTGAGTTGGTCGATCATAGTAGTCCTTCTGCTTGAGTAGTTCAACTTCAAAATTTTGCTTGACGTTTTCAATCACAGCTGGTTTCAATTTGTGGACAGCGATCGGCAATGGTGAGTTGGTGATTCGGGTCAATAATCGTTGATTTGGAGAAAGTAATGCAAGATGGATTTAACTGTTATCCTCGTAGCATTTCTTCAAGAGGTTTTTGGCTATCTGCACCGCACGCTCACTCAGGCCATTTCTTTGCAGATAGTACGGACTTGATGTTATGTGCTCAAACTACCATTCAACTGAAAATTGCCGAGAAAGTTGAGAGATGTATTGCCTAGCATTGTCACTGTTGAATTCCTCAGGGGCTCCCAAAACAGCAAACCCCGACTACAAGTAATCAATAACTTCTGATGACTCCATTGTTTTTAAAGTCGACTCATCCAGAGTAGTTGCACACGATGATGATGTATTTAGCGTCGTTGAAATTGAATATGTCTGAACCAACGATTTGGAATGGGTACTCAGGAACTCGTTTCATGATCATTGGTTCTTTCACAGTTCAATGTCTCGACCCATGGATGGCTGGAACACAAGTTGTTTGGCGCGCTTGATGCTGGATTGTATTCCGAATTGTCAAGCATGGATTCTGTTCAATGTCTTGTTGCGCAAGGTTTCTACCACAAAAGTTCAACTCAGTGGACGCTGTGGTTCTACGCCCCAAAAAAAAAAAAAAAGGTTTCGCGATTTTGTATGCGATCTCCCTTGAAGATCAATTTTTCGTATGAAGACAGCTCATTACGGTAGTTCCAGTAAGGTTTCAGTACGAGCTCGTACTCTCCCGGTTGATTTGGCCAACCTACATTGATAATTCTAATCAGTTTATGTAGTGTGGCGTCTTCTTTCGTTCTTGCCACTATCTCCTCTATCCAATCCTTGGACACGTTGAGAACCACGTGCACTTTCAGTTCCTCATCATCACTCATCACTACGGCAGCAGCTTTCTTGTCGTTCGCCTTCTTCGCTACCTTCGCGAAGTGACCGCTTCTTGGCACGTCAAATCTGCTTACTGCAGGGCAGCTTTTCTTGTCATGTTTTGATCCGCAACGCATGCACTCAAACAACTTGTCGATTTCATCCAATTAGACAGCGTTACAGCCTCGATTTTCTGCATCCATGTGAATAATAGTAATAGTCAATAAAGTTAACCTTTAACAAATGTCAATATTTTAAGTGGAGAGGTTCGTGAATTTTAGTCTCTACGAATACAAAACTGTATTTAAAGGATTAAAAAAGGCACCCCAAGAAAATGATCTTTAAATTTTTAAACCGATTAATATTTCTCATTTATTATTTCAAATATGTTCTGATGAAAATTGATTAGATTAATATTTCTCATTTATTATTTCAAATATGTTCCGATGAAAGTTGAGACCCGGATGTGACACGTCACTGCGACCACAATTTATCGGTTTGCACTTCATTTCGAACTGATTTAAAATAAACCCCTGCAAAAGTTAACTTTTATTTCCGCATTTGTTCAGTTGTCACAAACGAAAAAAATGAAAAAGCAGTGACTAGCAACACCGCCAAACCAACAACAAACTGACTGTTTGTAACGTAGCTCAACGGAGGCGGTAGAGGCGGTTGTCACAGCGACCAATAAAAAACGGTCTTTTTTGACAGCTAAATGGTCTTGTTTTTGCACTAAAAGCTGGCAGGTCCAGTCCCAATGAGGTATATACAGGTGGCGAAGAGCAAGGAGTTTGTCGGTATTAGTAACGAAAAATAGGTAAGCAATCCATGAATTCGGGTAGTGACGTAAAACTCCAAAAACAAGCGAACGATAACAAAGCAAGTTAAGTTTTTGTCCGCATCCTTTTAGTTCACAAAAAGGCATTATTCAGCCGAAACCTTTTAAAACTATACCAATTACCGAAAACAAATATTCCACCTTGTGATTTGCTGCTGTTGTAAATTGTTGTTTTTGGAGATCCACGTCACGCATGTTTACAAAATAACGGGCTGTGCATCAACTCACGAATACAACTTAATCACTTCTTCTCCACCTGTATAGACCTCATTGGTCCTGTCTTAGGGCAAACCTTTTCCGAAAATGTTATAAATCATGTAGTGTGCCATGGAGTTCTATGTGTAGTATTTGTCAGTTTATTAGAAGCAACATGTGTCTTCGATTTGGAACTAATAATTTTGTTTTGCTAGCTTGCAGTGCGGTAAAAACTCAAGCTCAATTGAAAAAGAATCGATGAAATTGAGAATGACCACCTTTGATTATCACCACACCATAGTAATTTCATTTGAACTTGGTAAACATATTCGATTGAACCACGAAGACTTCATTTTCAATTGAGAACCATACTGACACTCAATTGAACTAACTCGCCTACTTCAAGCAGTTGAACACAACGCCTTCAAATTCACGTCGACTTGCGGAAGTGCTCTGTGATTAGATTTCATTCGCTGTCAAATAAACAAGAATGAACATAACTCTTCACACATTAATGCTTAACATCAGGTCTGACGATGTAAGACTGTCTTCTTTTTCACTCCTAGGTAACAGTACTGAAGAGAAGAGATACGCGCATCAGTGCAGATGTCTTATTTAAATCGATATAATTACTTATAAACTTTCAGCTAGAAATAATTCTTCGACAAATTCCATGAGCTTATATGTTTTGCAACAAAATTCCGAGGAAGGTCGAATGATAATTTGAATTGTTAAGCATACATTTTATAATAGTGGGACATATGATCTGCCGAGAACATTTAAAATTGTCTCGACTTCCTTGGGCATTGAAAATTGTTATGCTTGCTGCAATATGCAGATTCATGTATTGGTATTGTCATCGAACGCTTTCATTTACTAGCTGTGGAATTTTAAATAGAGTACCAATTAGAGACTTTGAAAATAATCTTATTGCTAAAATCATTAAGTTTGGAAGTAATCTATTTGTAAAAAGCATTAAGTTTGGAAACAGTGGGTTGACCATACCTATAATGGGGTCGTACATTTATTAGTTAAAGCGTTTTATCCAACCCCCGATTTTACTCTTAGAAGAAACTGTGGAATTGCGGTTAGTGGACCATCTTTTATGTAATTTAGTGGATTCTTGTAATATGGACGAACTGTTAGTTTCAGCGCATAAAAAGCTTAAAATTCAGAACGTAGAATCGTGTCAAAGGTGATGCGTTAAGAATTTAACAGTTACACGGATCATTCATTATTAATATAGGCGTAGTATCAGAGCTATAAATTTTAAAGGAGAATGTGTTTAAAGTAAGCGTTCCTTATTAATTATGTTTCGTTTTCATTTCTCAGATTTTCAAAGCTGCTTGTGCGATATGCCCAGTTGCATTAGCTCGATTTAGCTGCGGCTTCTAGCGCGTCCATCAACTGTCTCAGGCCTTCCCACTGAAAACATGACAGCGGAAGAGTTTTATTCCTGAACCTATTAACAACTTTTTGTCAATAGGTACGGCCTTTTTTGTAATGTTTCGTGGCTTCTTCACCATACTTCCTTTGAATATATGTGCAAGCGGTATTTCCGTACGCTCGATCTCCTTCCTTTCGAACAAATTGGGTTCCGATTTCGGAAAAAAAACTTTTTGTGGTTTCACTCTTCCGTTTACCGTCTTCCATTCTTGATGCCACAAGAAGCTCAATCGATTCTTCGTCACTGCTTCAATCGAATGACTGTTCTGTTCATTTGACAAAAGCTAAACTCAACGATCACTATGACCAGCGGTTCGAATGAATGTGTCTTCATTCAATCGAATGGCACAAAGACCGTGAATAGTAACCCTTATGAATGAAACACTCACATCGTTCAAATCCATTCAAAAACCACCGATATTTCAAATGAACAGAAGGTTCGCCAGCTTCGATTGGTGGTTTGTGTTAGTTCGAATTCAAATGAATGATTTGATAATTTGCAGCACTGCTAGCTTGTATTTCTAGTCCGTAGTGTGATGATGGGATGCGATGTGAAAAGTAGTGGTTGAAGAGGTCACACCTGAGTAATTCTAGGATTTTTTTTTTCAGAAGGACGAATCTAACAATGAGAGGCTCTCTCCTCTCTAGCTCTCTTTCATTTATTACAGTGCCGTTATAAATCTTTTGAGGAAATCTTTAGTACCGATAGAAACACAACAGTGCTGGCTACCATACTCTACAAATAGTTAAATGAAAAACGTAACGCTGAATGGAATATGAATGAAAGAGAAAGTAATCAAAGAGAGCCTCTCATTTTTTTTTCGCCCTAATGAAAAAAAACCCTAGAATTCATTCAATAGAATCATTGCACGATAGCGTTATCAATTCAGTTTTGACAATTCAGGGAGCTTATTCATAATATTACCGGTAAGATCGGTTTAAGATTTTTTGCTCTAAATTTATTACGATTGAACTTAAATTACCGGAAAGCAGGCACCAGTGCTTATGTTTACATCGTTTCCTGATTCTAATCGTTTAGAATCCAGAAGAAGCCAATAAAAAATCGTTTGAGCGGCTCAAATTCTAACACCTTGTAAACAAGCTCCCTGAACTGTCAAAAAAGTGAGGTTAATACATTCGGTGCAATAATCTATTCCCTTAAGCTACGTCCGTTTCCATAGAGTAACTGCTCCCATATTAATCTTATTATTCCTATATTTATTCTACACTGAATCAGGAGATTTGAGAGGAGAAAGATTAGTTTCTTTTTGTATTAACGGTTGTTGACGTTAGTTAACAGAAACACAATGATTATAAACAAACCTAGTCACGCGTCAATCCTTTGATTTTGAATAGTATAAATTTTCAAGTAATGAAATTAATATAGAAACAATACAAACTATTCAGCATTATTCGAGATAGAACTGTTGTAGATTGCATGTCTGGCCCATAGTGCATTCGCATTATTTATTCAAATTGACATCATGATCTTGTTCGGGAAATCACCGGTCTAAGCTGCCTTAGAAATCTAAGCACAATTGAACGCTCTACTCAATTACCGGTCACTGTGATTATATGCTTACTGACAGCTACACTCGCCATTTAAACGATTTATACACACTGGTAAAATAGTAGTAAAAAGGAGATTTATTTCCATCACGAGTCGTAAATTCAATGAGTTTTGCCTATTGAGATTCTAGATAGTTATAAATAGTGCAGGAAATGGTTATCTTTACAGTATTCATACCATCAGATACAGCAATGTTTCCTATACTAGCTGAAAACCTTAATTTTTAGAAGATAGCAGCCTTAACTTCCGAATCAGCAAATAAAACAGAGGTTCTTAAAATCAGTTTATTTGCAGTGAATTTTTTGCAAAGGTAGGTATTTCGTAATGTAACCTGATTTGGAACTTTTCAAATGCTAATTATAAATTTGGAAAAGTAGGCTATTTTGGTTGTCAATGAATTTCGAAAATAACTCAATGATGTGACATCCGTAAGAAAATTATATTGTGATAATACGATCAAACCCTAAATTAAATCCATTTCAACTTCTAGAACCATAAAAGCCAAGGGTCGAGAAATCCGTCCACTCATGCCTGGGTAACTTTGTTGCATAACGAGGTAGCGGAAAACCGACAACAGGTTAAACAAAACAACGGAATAGAGGGGAAGGCGATGTCAAAGCACTAATTAACTTTGATCGTGAATTTCAATTGTCAATGTTTAACCAGAGTTGCAAATTCATTCCGTTCTGCCTATCGCGCTGTGTGGAAAACCGTCATTCGTTTCCAGTTGCTACCTAATTGCATTTGTAAACGCGCTCGCTCTATGACGGCATGACTTTTCTCACAAACTGAGACACGCTTTCTAAATAGGCACTCCTTCATCGGGTGTTCCCATCTCACTTAGAACTTAATGTTGTTTCGCACTATGAAAGCATAACCGAACAGCGGCAGGTGGCAGTAGATTCAGAACTCGACATCAGCTGACAAAAATTCGAACCGGTTCATCACAACCAGCAGAAGCCAAAGCATTAAGGCGGCATGGCCAAATGCAATTATTAACCTCTGAGCTGCCTAAATGGACAAACCATACCAGCAGTGCCGTTTCAAGGTCTAAATCGATGTTGCTGTCGCAAAATAAAACCCGTTTCCCTGCTTCGACATACATTCTCGTAGATCCTTATGCATTTCTATTTTCTCTTCGCAGTCACCAAAGTGAGGATGTCAATAGCTGAAACGATGACGACAACCACAACGACGAGTTCGTCCGAGAACAATGACAAACTCTCCAACTCTAATGGCAGCCCCTCGTCAGAAGCACCCAAAGAAGCTGATCCCAGTGAAAGCCCCCGAGCCGAGAGCAGTTCCCGTGATAACAAACGAGAAGCTAGTTGGCCTTCGGTACTGTTCTACATTCATCTCAACATCCTAGGAGTTTATGGAATTTTTGTACTTTTTTCTCATACCTCAGCAATCACCTTTATTTTTAGTAAGTCACATGTTCCGCTGATCGATCGTTGTTTCTAAAGGAAAATTGTCTATTTCAGCATCATTTTTAACTTTATGTGGAATATTGGGCGCCACTGCTGGGGCACATAGACTATGGGCGCACAAAACCTATCAAGCGTCGGGCTTCCTTCGATTCTCCCTGATGCTGTGTCAAACTCTAGCCGGACAAGCAAGTTATTCCGCGACTGAGGGTCTAAGCAAATGCCTAATTTATAAACACTCATTTCAGGGTTCCATCTATGACTGGGTCCGAATGCATCGATTGCACCACGAGAAGTTCCGCACCCCAGATGATCCGTACTACAGTGACAAGGATTTCCTGCATGCGCAAGTTTTTGCTAACATCCGGAAGCTGAGTCCCCGCCAGGAGAAACTGCTCGAACAGGTCGACATGCGCGATCTAGAGTCCGATAAGATTGTAATGTTCCAGAAGCGTTTCTACTGGCTACTGTACCCAATTCTGTTCGTCCTACTGCCCATAAATGCTCCTCTCGAGTACTGGGGTGATACCGTGCAGGCCGCAATCTTCGTAGCCTTTTCGCTGCGCTATCTGTTGGTGCTGAACGTTGCTTGGTTGATCAATTCTGCTCACCTGATCTGGGGACTGGACAAAAATCACAAACAGAGCGACTCCAACATGGTCTTCGTTGTGACAAAGAGCTACTGGCCACAATACCACTATCTGTTGCCGTTCGACTACCAGAGTGGAGAATTTGGAAATTATGGTGAGAGATTGAACCGGAGCTTGCGAACCGGAGATCCCCGAATGAACAGTACTTATTTTCTATTACAGGATCAGGATGCACCACTGCCTTCATTCGCGTTTGCGCTGCCATGGGGATGGCTTCCAAGCTGCAAACCATGACGACAGAAGCCGTGAAGAAAGGACTTACGATGGCGGTGGACAGCGGAAGACCCATCGTGGACTGTTTGAAGCAGGCCGGGGCGGAAGACATGTGCAATTTGCAGCGTGAACATTATCTTAAAAACGAAAGACTTCACTAGAGTTATGAGCCGTTGATGGCTAGCTTTAGTACGATGTGAGCTCTTCGCTTTACTTTTATGGAGGTAATTTATTGAAAACACGTTTTTGTTATTGAACAATCCCGTAAATTTTGATAAGAAATACATATCACACCAAAATTATCAAAGAACTTTAATAATGAAAGATGACGACTGCCTGAAGAGTACCCATTTTGACTCACAACGAGAAAACAAATCGAAGAGCGTTTCAGAATCAACTTTGACGAAAGTGACGACAAATAAGGCTTGTTTGCCACAAAAGCTAGTTCAAGCCTAGATGCATTTTTTATTCATTTAACTGGGCATTAACGGGTGTTCAATAAAAAATGAGATTTTTTTCAGTAAGGTTCATAAGGTTTATTCTTTAAAAAAAACTCAATGGGACGGCACTGGTCATCACCTTAAAGGCGCTGCATATACGAAAGGCGGTCCGGCATTGAAGCAAAGTTTCTACATCGACGACTTCATAGGTGGTGCTCATTTCATCGAAGAAGCAATCCACCTACGTTATGCGATGAACAAGTTGGAAAGCAATTTCGATGAACCCATCTGTTGAGAAACAAGGTACATTCCTTAGCAGAACTTAACCAAACAAGGTTCTCTGCCGGACTTGCCACAACCCATGACCACCCGGTAGCGAGAGAACGACGAGATGCAGCGAGGAGATCTGTTGGGATTTTGGTATTCAGCTGCCACTGCTCGCGACCGCTATACGGAGGGCTAAGCTCCGTTTGATTTGTTCATTGTTGATTGTTTACAGGGTGCGGCAGAAAATAATGCGAAAATTTGTTCTATTTCATTCAAATCCCATTTTCAACTAATTCAAGCAATAATAACAACATTTTCGAGTGCAATTATCGTTATAAAGTCCTTTTAAACAAATTCATTCAATGTGTCCTCCATTTTTATTAATAACATCCTCGAACCGACGCCGGAAGCCAGAGCTTGCCTTTCGAACGTAGTCTTCCGACATTGACTGCCATGTGCGTGTTATGGTTGACTTCAGGGTTTTCACACTAGGGTGTGTTGTTTTGCAGGCTTGTGCTTCAACATATGTCCAAATCGAATAATCCAACGGATTAAGATCTGGACTGCTAGGGGGGCACAAATCCTTCGGCCAAAACTTCATGTTATCGTTCAACCATTGTTGGGTTCAATTGGACGTGTGACACGGCACTCCATCCTGCTGTAGGACAACGTTTTGGTCCTCGGAGAAGTTGGCCTTCACCCAGGGAAGCACTTGGTCCTTTAAAATACCGATATACACTTCGGTTTCGATTTTAACTCCAGCATCAATGAAAACAGGCGGCATTTTCAAACCGTTGGACGCCACCAAGCCAAACATCATGACACCAGCCGGATGTTTGCTTTGAAATTTTAATTTCACTTTTTCCGGAACGTCATCCATTTTCTGTGGTGAAATGAATCGGTCCGTGTGGCTGTTGGCTGAAAAGCTTTTCGTCTGAGAACAGGGTTATCATTTTTTCCTTCTTCAACAAGGAAAGCAATCTCTTGGAACGAGTCACTCGTAGTTCCTTGACCCGGTCCGTAATCAAGTGGCGTTTCACTCTGGCTCTGGAAGATGCATTTCTTTGAAGATTTCTCCGAAATATTGGTTTCCTTATTGGCAAGGCGTGGACATTGGCTTCCCGGCTTCAGCTGCTTAGGACCATCCTGCAGGGACTTTTTTATGCGATAAACTGTTGCCAAATGGCACCCTACCACCTTGACAAACTCTTTCGGCTTCTTCTAGGCGTGCAACAAACTGGTGATCACTTCTTTCGCGAATATTTTGACGAATTTGTAATAAAACAAATAGAATGTTTGGATGCAGCACTTGAAAGTAAACATAAACAAATACACCTTCGACAGAAATTAGTCATTAGCTACATGAATTAACCCAATACTCAAATTTAAACATTTTCGCATTATTTTCTGCCGCACCCTGTAGATTAACTAAATAAATGTAGTGAATGTTAGTTAGTAGTTTTATTAAAAATTAAGTGTAGTTAGTGAAGTATGTGGTGTGCATTGAAGAATGGTCCATCTAAGGAAGAAAGGAACGCCACATTACAAAGGGAATCAGTGAAGCAGACAGATTCCTCAACAGACGGATTCGGAAGGTTATTTGAAGAGCAACAAACGACTAGATCTTGAAGGTATCCCAACACCATCAAAGCACTGGGAAGCTGATAGCGACTTTCTCCGTTTCGATTTCCAGATTTGAGTCAGAAATGAGTGGTCCATCCTCTAAGATACCGTCAAGCCTTTTGACTCTGATGAGGATTTTCGAGCATCGTTCCGTAAGATAACTTTCCTTCCTGATTCCGTAATCTAACTACACACCTTCGCAGATGCATCCCAGGTTGCCTTCAGTGCGTGTGCGTACGTCCGCTGCAAAGACAGGCAAGGAAGAATTAGCGTCGAAATCCGTGTAGCATCACTCCAGTTTAGAATTATATACCGCTGAGATAGCCACTCATCTGCACGCTCGTATCAAGAAGAGCAATAAAGTCAACGTTACCGACTCCACAATCACTCTGCAATGGCTACGATGTCTGGCCCACATACAAAGCAAACAGAGTTTAGGAAATACAACAGTACACACAAGGCTGTGAATGGAAGAATGTATCTAGAGTTGAAAACCCCGCCGATTTGGTCTCGCGCTGCTTAAGAGTAATTTGTGGAGTTGTGGCCCGAAATGGTTATCATGTTCACCGCAAGACTGATCAAATTCGCTTCCCCAGGAGTGCTAGTGAAGGAATTGGAGAAGAATACTACCGTTACAGTCACCGAATCGTCACCGATTGTCCATCCATGGTGTCTACGCTGGTCCTTCTACAGCCGTGTGCTCCGCGTACAACAGAATCTGCAGTATGTACAATTAATAGCATTGTTCACAACTATAAGATGACAATAGGAGTTTCTGTTACCACAATAGAATCTAATGTAAATTGAGATATCGACAATAGAAAAAGTGGGTTGTTATGTATCTTAACTATTGAAAAAAACATTATATTCCGAACAAAGTTGAGTCAATTACTTTTGATTGTATTGTTTCACAATTGTTGAAAATCCTAGCATATGGAGTGAATGGTAGATGTATTGATTTGACAATATTCATTTTTCATTTATTTGATTCATGAACAATAAGATTTATGGTCGGATATAGATTTTAATGTTATTTTATATGATTGTATTGTAATTGTATGGTTCTTTTTTTATCCGGGTGTGAGGTCGTTTTGATTTTTCTTCACTTCCCTGCCAATCTAAGCATTCTGCCCTAATTCCTACCTTTAAGCTTATTGTTTTCACAATTCACGTATTGCTTATCAACTTTGTGTTCTCAATGCACTTCCACAGTTACTATTTGGCAGCTTTCGATGAGAGGTAAAGACTGTATTCAATTAAATTTGGGCACACGCAATTGTTCGTTACTTTTTAACGTGTGGGTAAAAATTATTGAAATTTTAACTGAATGTATTTCATTGTGTTGTGTCAATTGTGTAATGAGTTTCGTGAAAATTGGTCGAGTGATTTCAGTGATGGCTTCGAATGAAGAAATAGTGCGCCAACAAATGTTGGGCACTCACTTCGAAAACCCAAATGCTTCTCATCGATGGATCGGAAAACAGCTCGGAATCGCACATTCAACCGTATCTCATGTGATCAAAACATTCTAGGACCAACCAAGCGGAAAAATGGTATTGGCAAAAAACGTGGCAAATCAAATCCGGAGAGGAGAGGAGGCCAGGATGGTATTGAACAAATTTAAGCGTTATCCCAACATTTAGATCAGGGAAAAAGGCGAAAGTTTCAGTTTGTTTTGTGCAGAAAACAATGAAACGTTCTGGATTACATGTGTACAAGGTCCAGAAGGCACCGAACCGGAGCGATAAACAGAACTCGGTGGCCAAAACTCGTGCAAGAAAACTGTACAGGGAGTGGCTCACAAAACCGTTCTGCATTGTGATGGACGATGAGACCTACATTAAAGCCGACACCAAACAAATGCCAGGACAGGAACACTTCGTCGCCACCTCTAAGTTGGCTGTTCCGGAGAGTGTACGGATGAAGAAACAGTCGAAATTCGCCAAAAAATTTCTTGTCTGGCAAGCGATCTGCGGATGTGGCAAAATGAGTCAGCCCTTCATCACCTCTGGGACCGTCAACGGACATTTGGCATTTGGGTTGGGAGAAGAGGTTCAATAAACCAATGATGTCAAAACTTAACCATTTATTAGTACTTTATTTCCAGAAAGTTTGAAACGAATCGGGCTTAAAGAAAATTTTTGGTGACCAGATTTCCATCGCAAATTGCTTCATGGTGTCGGGTTCGACTGCCAAAGAGTGTCCCACATCGAATTGCATCACGAAAAAAACATTGCAGAAAATTACACATTGGGTATTTTCTCTTAAAAATTTGGGTAGAAATAGTTAATAGTGTTTTTTTGTTGTATTTTCATCGCTATCAGTTTTTTTTTATATTGGAAAAAATGGCGTCACTCGAAAAGCAACGTCGCGAATTGATTCTCAACATCGGAACAGCGGAAAACAACTCGGAATCGTGCAGTCAATGGTGAGTCGTGTGATTAAACGTTACTACGAAACTCTGAGCATCGAACACGGAAGGAGAAATGCGGTCAGAATGGATGTTCTATTACTGATCAGGATCACAAGCGTGTCGTGAAAGCGTTTACGCGGAATCCCAATGCTTCGATTGTTGAATCTGTCCAAATCTTTCGTTCAGAGAGCAAAGGCCGGGAGGAACTGCATACGTACAAAGCGCAGAAGGCTCCAAATCGTGACGAACGGCAAAATACGGTGGAAAGTCATGGGCCCGGAAACTGCACAACCAGATGCTGACGAAGCCTCATTGATGCGACCTACATCAAGGTGGGCTTCCGGTGCTACTTTGATGTTTCGGAGGAAGTAGGGAAGCAGAAACTTACAAAATTTGCCATGAAATACATGATTTGGCAAGCGATATCCTCATGTGGAAAATAGAGTGCATCGTTCGTGACTACCGGGACTGTAAACGGGGAGATTTACCTCAAAGAGTGTCTACAGAAGCGTCACCTTCCTCTGTTGAAACAACACGAGGGCCCTACGATCTTCTAGCCGGATCTAGCTTCGTGCCACTACACAAATGTTGTCCAGGAGTGGTACGAAGCCAACGGGGACACTTTCGTACCTACACACTTAGATTTTTTTACAGAAATCTGTAAAGTTTTGCCGAATTCTCAACAGCTGAACGTACGATAATCCGTATTTACGGATATCGGTAAAATCTGTAAAATTTCACCGAAATCGGTAAAATCGGATTACCGAACGTTCAGCTGTTGAGAATTCAGAAAAACTTTACAGATTTCTGTAAAAAAATCTAAGTGTGTAAAGACATGAACACCCACGAACAGTGCTGTGCATTTTCATGACGGTTATAAGACTATGACCATCATCTTCTAATGATCGTTAGAACTCACGAATGATGGTCAAATACTGTGTCACTCACAAACAGGATGATCTCATTTGACCGTTTGTAGCAAAAGCCATCATCACTGCTAGAGTAAGTGATATGAAGAGAGTAGAAAAATCAATCACTCACTAATTATCTCTGAGAAAGATATGCAAGACAAATTATTTTCAGCATAATAGGTGTTAAGGTGAATCGCTGCTCCATGTATTTTTTCCTATCTTTTATCTCGCTCTCGCAAACTCACCTTGCTATTTCAAATTGATAAATCTCGATTGTTAGTGAATAAAAATCGAATCAAACTCTATCAGATTGCTCACAGCAAGTAAGCATACAAACTAATGTGATTAAATGTTCAATATCCAGTACCGACTCTGAGTTATATCAATTCTAAATGTTGAGGTAATGACTGTCATCAAGAATGATTCAGTATAAGCCCTTAACCTATGGCAATTATTGATTTTAATTCTTTTGGCACCGTTAGATTCAAAAACTTACCTTACTTACCATAGATATTATCGGCAATGTCCGTTTGGATTTATCTGGTTTCCGAAAATCCGGGTTGTCAGTGCTGTGGTCCGGTAAGCAGACACTATTCTGGAATTTCAATTGCATTTCCCGGATCTTTGGAATAATTCGTACAAGCTATTTCTCAACCATTATGGGTCATATGCCAAGTTGTCTCTGGAACGGTCATTTTGTAACAGGTTCCTGTTGGGTCTCGAATTGCCATGAACATATTGAGAAGGAATCCTTGGCAATAGGGGTATCAAAACTCGAGGAATTTCTCCAGGAGGATTTTTATTAACGTTTTGTGGCCATCTGATGATTTGTCCCCGAACCGGTTACTCCGGAACAGTTGCCAGAAGGTTCCCGTCGGGTCTCGAGTGGCGATGAACAAAACTAGCCAAAAAATATTGATAAATATCCTACTGAAGAAATTTAATGAATTTTGAAACCCATATTGCTAGGTTTTCCTTCTGAAAATATTCATGGCTACTCGAGGGTCCACGGGAACTTGCTCCAAAATGGCAGGTCCGAGGACAAATTATCAGAAAATAAATATCCTCCCGGTGAAATTTTTTGAACTTGGATACCCATATTACCAGGGTTTCCTTCTAAACATGTTCATGGCTGCTCGAGGCCAAACGTGAATCTGTTCCGGACCAAGAATAAATCCTTATATGGTCACAAAACGTTGAGAAATTGCCTTCTGGAGAAATTTTCTGAATTTTGAAACCCATATTGTCGGAGTTTCCTTTTGAAAATCATAATGGCCACTCATGGCCCCACGGGAACCTAACAGGACCGAAAACAAATCATCAGATGGCGACTAAATATCCTACTGGAGAAATTTCATGAGTTTTGCTGCCCGTATTCCCAAGGTTTTCTTCTGACAATGTTCACAGTCACTCGAGGCACCACGAAAACCTGTTACAGAATGGTCGCTCCGGGAACAAATAGGTTTATGTTCCAGAATGGAATAGACATAGTTTTAAAGAATTTTTCCAAAAATTTAGACATCCATTCCCGGAAATTCTATTGATATTCCCAAATAGTGTCACCGTACCGCACCACAGCCCCGGAAACCCAGAATTCCGGAAATCAAATGGATCCAGATGGTCACGATGCAAAGAGAATTAAAATCGGCCAGAGTTCTAATCATTTGAGTTTGGTGGACCCCGAGTACCCTGTCGAACAGCCAAAGGGTAAAAAAATCGAAGTTTCCCCCCTTCGGCCCCCTTGCTACTCTGCAAATATGTTTATTCCAAATTTTGCCTTCCGTGTTTTAAGAAGATGTCAGTGAATTTCAGCTTCCTGTTAAAAAAAAATCGTAGTGTAAAATCTGAAAAGGTACCCAGGTTAAACACATAAGGGTTAAAGGAAACAAAAACAACAACTAAACCTTCAATCGTAAAGCGCAAGCTGCGGACATATCGCCACTGACGGGGTAATGTCTGCTGAATTGGACGGTAGAAACAGCGCCACTAGCGATGACGAATACTGGGCTATTATGAAGCAGGCACTACGGAAGCATCCTAAGGAAGTCAAGTCTGAGGAAGAGATAAAGAAAAAGTGGGTTTCCGTACAGAAGAAGCTGCAGCCAGTTGCTGTACAGAACCTAACGAGTGGATTTAAGCGAAAGGTGCGAGTGTCAGGTTATGGTATGTCGAATGAAATAAATATGCCAAAGACTTATTAATGGGTTATATTTCATTGTTTGAGATTTTGAAAAGGATTGGTCGACTATGTAGTTTTCTACAACGTTTTTTCCTTGATGCTATTTGATGTGGGACACCTTTTATTCGTGAAGAATTTTGGCTACCAAGGTGACGTAGATTGATCAATAATATTGTCCAAAGCTGCTTCCGTTGCACTTGCCTCGGGCAAATCGGGCTGCTGCATGCTCAACGAAATATCCCAAGTTGTCCGTTTGGCGTCATTGATTTTGATAATGCTTGCCCGTTATATCTCAAACCAACACATAAACGCGCTGTACATGCCAAAGCCTGTGTCGATTTGAGTGCTTCCACTTGGAGTTGGTCACCGACTTGTCCACCAAAGGATATCTATTCTCATTTCGATGTTTCATCGCACACAGAGGGTTACCCGCGTACATCCATTCTGACAAGGGGAAGAATTTTGAAGGGGGCTGGCTGAATTATTTTCCACATTCCGAGATCACTCCCATCCCAGATTAAGGCTTGTTCGCGACAAAATCTGAACACCCCTAAATACGTATATCTCTGGAAATTCTTCATCAACGCGTGAAATATTTCGCAAACTGATGAACGTTTGTCTGTTCATTGTATAACATCATTTTTTGGCAATACTACAAGCTTTTAGATCGAAGATGGCTTCGAAAAAGAGCAAGTGCGGAAAGCAATTGTGTGCGGTCGCAATGAAAATCCGGATCTGTCAGTAAGAAAACTTGCAAAAAAGCTTGGTTTTCCTGCATTCACTGTCCATAAAGTTCTTCAATTTTTCGATACACGTTTGACAACAGCCCTGAAGGCTGGGAGCGGAACAAAAACGGATCTCAGGAATCACCAGAGGGACGCGAAGGTGAAGCAAATATTGCAAAAGAGACCAGATCTTTTGGTACGTACTTTGGCTAGAAAAATAGAAATGTCCCCAACTTTTGTGCCTATTTCCAAGCATAGCATCCAAAAAATATTTGGGTTTACAGGCAATAAGCAGCTGTGGTCGAGCAAGCCATAGCTTCATCAATACCGGAACGGTAAACAAGGAAATATACCGTGAAGAATGCTTAAAGAAGCGATTGTTACCATTCCTAAGCAGCCTTGACGCTCCCTCGCTCTTCTGGCCTGATTTGGCATCTTGTCACTACGCCAAACATGTTTTGGAACGGTAAAAAGCGAATGGAGTCCATGTTGTACCGAAATAGGTGAGTCCACCTAACTGTCCGGAGTTGCGAACTGTCGGGAGGTAGGGCTCTCGTGAAGAGGCAACTCTCTCAATATAAACAACAAGCTACAACTATAGAAAAAAATCGGAAATCTTGGACAAAAGCAGCTAAATCGGTTGCAGAGAAGTCTGCACAGACCCTAATTGCTGGAGTAAACTCAAAAGTAGTTTCGTCATGCTGCCTAATTAAGTAATTGTAATTAGTTTTAGAATGACTAATAACGGGTGTTCAATAAAAAATGAGAATGATTTCAATACCTTTCTGAAATTAAAGTAAAGAGCGTATTTTTTTTTTCTACAAGAGAATTGCTCTCTGGACTCCCTAGAAATGGGTGGCATGTTCGCTCGGGTGCTGTCAGTTCAATCGAAGATGGCGTCGAAACAGCGTGTTGTACGGTTCCGTGAGTGTGTTGTACAATTTTACGAAACGTATGGTCATCGTGGAAAAAAGGTTACGGTAAAGCAGAAGGTGGAGCGGAAGGCCGGTAGCGGGCGTCCGGCGAAGATAATGACGAAGAAGAAGAACGAAGCGTTGAAAAAGCTGTTCGACAACAAGGACGGAACTGCTCCCATACCTTGATTCACCGAACCCTCAAGACGGAGGACAGCATCTGTCGGAAGAAGACTCGGTCCCCCGAGTACACGGACAAGCAAATAGCGATCGTGAAATCGCAATGCCGATGGATGACGAAGAACTACCGCGGGAAGTCGTTCGTGCTGAACGACGAATGTTACTTTCCGGTCTCGAAGATCCACATTCCAGGAAATGACAGTAACTATTCCAGCGACAAGTCGGCCTCATCCCCCGAAGTAAAATATAAGTTTAAGCATAAATTTGAAAAAAAGGTTTGCTGTACATCGCCATAATGGAGAGAGGGATTTCAAAGCCATGGTTCAAGCCGAGCGGTTTTGCCATCAATCAACAAGTGAACCACGAGGAGTGCTTGAGAAAATTCTACTGCCGTTCTTAAAGGAGCATCATGTGGATGGGAAGTACGTCTTCTGGCCGGACAAGGCATCTTCCTATTACGCCAAGAAGACGCTGAAGTATCTCGAGCAGAATAAGATACCGTACGTGCCGAAAGAAAGGAATCCGACCAACTTGCCCCAGTGCCGTCCCCATTTGGCTTGGAGCTCTAGTACAATCTGAGAGGCCACCGTGTTTCCAGCGTGCCCGGTCTTGACACAATCTCTGGACTGGACGAGGTTGTCAAAGGTCGTGTCCTAAAACCGCTCAATGCCATCAAGCCGTGTCTCCTTAAGGATCAAGTTTTCCTTTGATTACATCTACCTACGGCAAGGATGTAATTATTGTGCTCCAACAAGATGGAGCCCCTTCCCACACGTCAAAGAAAACGTAAATGTGGTTTATAGACAACATGCCCCAATTCTGGTCCCAAGAGATGTGGCCACCCAGCTCGCCTGATCTAAATCCCTTGGATTTCAGAGTACGAGCTAGCATTGACCTACCTGTATGTTAATATATTAACCTGAACTTGAACTCTCGACGACCTTCCATAACAAACCATTGGAGCGAAATATCGTTTGAATATATTTTCAAGGTCTGCAAATGCTCCAGCCGTCGTCTGGAAGTGGTCATCAATGCAAACGGTAGACATATTGAGTGAATATTAAGCGTTATCTTCAGCGATCATTATATACTAGCATTTCAGATATCAAAATGTCGTCGAAGGAAGTCAAAATTATGCACGTGCATGGCGAAAATCCAAACTACTCTCACGCAAAGTTAGTGAAACTGTTGCATGTGGTTAAATCAACCGTTACCAACGTATTGTGAGTGTTCGGTGTACGTTTGTCTACTGCCAGGAAAGCTGGATTGGGGGGAATCGAAAGCCGGAGGCCACAGCTACGACAAAATTAGTTGCCCACGGTTTCGAGCGGAACCCCCACTTCTCCGTCCGAGATGTCGCAAAAAAGTTGGTAGTGGCGCCTTCAACCGTAGATAGAGCTAAAACGAGCTGAACTAGTGACTTACAAGAAAGTGGTGACTCCAAATCGCGACGTTAAACAAAACACGTCGGCCAAAGCGCGATTGCGAAAGTTGCACACGACGATGTTGACGAAGTTTGATTGCGTGGTACAGGACGTTGAAACTTGCGTCAAGGCAGACTTTGAACAGCTTCCTGGACAGGAATTTTAAACGGTAACCGGAAGGGGAAAGGTTGCAGATATTAAACTGTCAAAACTTGCGAAGAAATATCTAGTGTGGCAGGCCATCTGTACCTGTGGCTTGAAGAGCAACATTTACATTGCGACCAGAACCATCAACCAGGAAATTTATCTGAGTGAGTGCCTACAAAAACGTCTCCTGCCTTTCCTGAAGCGACACAATTGTTCCGTTCTTGCCATTACGGAAAGAAGGGTATGGAGGGGTATGCTGCCAACAACGTTCAAGTGGTGCCCAAGGACAAGAACCTTCCCAACACGCCAGAGCTCCGCCCAATCGAGCAATATTGGGCCATCGTCAAGCGGAACTTTAAGAAGACTCAAAAAGCTTGTAAGTAACGACTAGCTCGGGCTTTACCCTCTCAGGGTCGGCGGACTTGTTCAGGGCGGACTCACAACCGAAGGGAAAAAGACGGCACAAAAGGGCAAAGTACAGACGTCATATACAGGCTCAGAAATAAAATGGAACAAACATATGGAAAAATAGGCTTAAACATATTTAGATTTTTTATAGTTTTTTATACATAAAACTGTGGGTACCGTTGGAGCTCTTGATGCGGCCGATGCTGGAACCGGTGGGGCCCGTTCAGCAGGAACATGCAGAAAGGAAGGAAGACTCGAGGGGACTCATACCTGCTGGAACTGCGGTTCTGCACGTGGGATGGCTGGTGATTAGGCGGCCTTCATGCTGGAACCTACGGGGCAGCGATTCTCGAAGGTCGTTCCTGCGGATGATGATGGGCCCGCGGCCACGTGCTGGGGAAGGTGCCTCCAAACTAAGCTTCCGGGAATGCCAGCCGGCGGAAGGGGGACTCATCGGTCAGGGTTCCAGTAAACGTGGGCAAACCCTCCGAACTTACCGGTCCTTTACCTCCAAAACGTCCGTCCTCCTTTTCACGCCGCGTGTGGCCCAACGAAATGGCGTTTGGGGCTCGTTGGCCACCGGCAATCTTGAGGGTTGAGCACGCGGAAATGTTGCGGCTTTCGGGGTTAGGCTTGAGCTGGTATCTTGACGGATTCTTGAGTGATGATCGGGGGTGATTCTGGGGATATGCACCCACCCGACTCCGGTCGATGATGCTGACCCGATAGAAGGGAGTTTTTCCGGGATTCGGCGGCGATCGGCTTTCACGTGGCGGTCCTTCGGAAGATGGTCGGGGATGATTCCTTGGATATCTATCCACACAAACGGGTGAAGGGCTGGGCCGACTAAAAGTAGCTGGCCACAATCCGGCGGAGTTCCAAAGCTCGGTGGACTTGGCTTTACCACCTGTTCCGCCTTTCTTCGGGCACTTCTTCGATGACGGGTGCCACCAATACTCAAGTTCACACGCGAGATCCAAAAAAAACTGCTTTACGGAGGATAATCGTCGCGCACTTGTGGCTCGTTTTACTGTCCAAGCTCAACTGTCTCGATCTCCCGATTTTTCCATCTCATCTCCTCCTTCCTTCCTTAATTCGCCGCTCGATGGGGCGAAATCTCTTCTCGCCCGCAGAGGCGGGTCTGCAATGATCTACTTCCTCGGTGACGTGGCAAATAGAGTAGAGATGTGCGCCGTCCAAATGAGTTAGTAGTTTATTTAAAAGGGTTCAAAAATTTTTAGATGCGGAGCTTTGCCGTCTTCTTTCTTGTTTACAGGAATAACGATAAAACAAATTAAAGACACGCTTACACCGTCGTGTATTTGTTTTATCGTTTAGTTGTTTTTTTTTTTTTGGTTGTTCGTTTTGTACTGCATGCTAAGTATCACAGGACTATTTCATGTTTGGTGCTGGGTAACTTATTGTTGGGGTATTTATTTAGGTGTTAGTTATTTTTGTGTTGTGTTTTTTTTTCATTTTTTTTTTAGCCACGGGCGCCCTACAAATATACAATTTTTTTTTTTCAATTTTCCACCACTTTGATCTTTCGCAAAGTCATCGAATTTAGTTAACCTCGAAGAAATGGCAAATCCCGTGATGAAAAAAAAACCACACAACCTTAAATTCTAATTTTACAATATATATATATATATATGTTTAAAAATATTCGATCAATATAATGTTTAAAAATTGGAAACATCCTTCTCATCAACATGCAACCCTCGGATTGGACAGCAATTTCTGCTAGAACCAAAGATGTGAAGAGAAAGTATTGATAGGCCTGTGAGAGCACGGCAGGTTGTGAAATTGAATAGAATTAGTTGAAATTGATTGCGTAGGCATGTTTGAAAGGCGGCATCCAATCAGGCAGACAATCTAGCCTAGCCTACACAATGCGTGGTTGGCAAACAGGAAGGAAACCCCCTTGACAGGCAAAAGATTGCCGGCTTGATCTTGCTCATGTACCGCAAATGGCACATACCTTTGAATCCTAGTTTCATCATCCTGCAAATATATGAAGTTTTCGTTTCAGCGTGCTTACCATCGAAACCATCCTTCAAGCATTTACTGAATTAATTATTCAAATCCACTTTGAAGAGCAACTTTTCGCAGACACGCACTTCTCTCGCGATTTCGCCGAAATTATGTAGAAATATGTTATCATACCAACAGCTGTAAAGTTAAAATAAACTTCTGTCTCGGTTCGTCAATGCCAGACCAATATCAAACGCTGGACACAACCATAAAACTCTAGGCGAGTTTGCGAACACGTGCGTGAAGTTCGAATTTATGCAGACCATCATCGTTTCACAGGTTTGACGATAATGAACTTGAACAACCTTCGCAAAAGATGTCCTTCGCTAAAAATGGAAAATCTCCGTAATCGAGCGTGCGCTACGAGTTCTACCACTTTTTTGGAATATATTGAAGCCTTTGAAAAATAGATTTTTTAAGTGACGTAGCTCAGCATCAAGGAACGCAAAAAATATTTCAGTGCTTTCAATTCAAATGTGTGTACCATCAGGTCACCTAAACTGTCATAAAAAAAAGTGATAGTCTCGTGACCGTTTTTTGTTATATTATCTATCGCAGTTGAAAAGTTGAATGAACTTCAAATTATTATTTCGTACCCCAGTTGCAAACTGAAAATAATGACTAGTTTCACACTCAATCAATATGGAAGCAATGGCTCTTACCAGAATGAAAATGAATTTCAACAGTCAGTTCATTTAATTTTCAATTTTGAACTAAACCGGCTTGTTATGTCAATCAAAGATTCAAACAACCAAAGCGATACGTAATTTATTATCTGCTAAAACTCTACATTCTGAATTTGATTATCGTAAACGTGAACGTAGTCAAAAAAAACCTGCAGAACGAAAAACGAGTTTTATGAATGAAGAAGCACAAAGAATGAGAGGCTTTGGACCAACAGTTATGTGTGCACTGAATTTACATAATCTTTATAACAGCTGTCGTGGGTTGCTAAAGGAGAAAAAAAGGATAGCTAAAATCAGGTTAGCCACCAACTGTTCTATTTTGATTTTCTATAGAGAAATGCTATTTATACCTTTGAAACATGAAAGAAGAGGGAATTCAGACCTGTTCAATTTGACGTCAGTGATCCTTTATTTATGCACTCAGAAAAATATACGCGTTCGATTGATGTTTTGATACTCACTATATACTGCTGAATTTTAAAATTCAACATACATCAGTGATTCTATACACTGATAAAAAGTTATGATCATTTCCATAAGTGAGACACAGAAATTTAGGCAATTTAATCAACAAACGGTATCTATTTGAATCTTGTGTCATGACAGCTATGTTTACTTTTGATTCTGCACATAACTTCATTTTTTATTTGTGGATTTTAAACTGAAATCTGAAAATTCACGGCAGCAGATTTTTAAACATTTTTTTTACGAAGATTTGCGCTTCTGTTGAACACAATTGAATTTACTATGTTTTGCAGATGATTTAAAAGTGAAGGTGAATAAGCGAGAGCTCGCTCATGGCACCTTTTTTCCGCTTCTGAGCATCTTTCTATGAGGTATCAGATGGCATGTCGATGTGTCAAATTTGGAACTTTCCCATTGGTTAAATTTCGGATACTTTTCTTTCAGTGTAGATTTTGAATTATTTCACCGATCACTGAACCGTTTCACTTATATGACAACTGAAACTCTCTACTTCGTGGCACAACATGCTAGCATACTTGTTACATTCAGTAAAATGGCGTCGAATTTTTCGGTAATCGATCTTGCAGCCATATGAAGTTGTGGTCAAGAATCTAAAAGTTTCGTCTCTACCGGCACTATCAATAAGGATGTGTACGCAAAAGAATGGCTGCAAAAGCTGTTGCCACCGATTATCAGAAGCCACGAATCTCCAGCTCTGTTTTGGCCTCTTGTCACTATGCGAAATCCGTCCTGGAATGGTATAAGGGACAAGAGGTCAAATACGTGCAAAAAAAGACAATCAACCAAACTGTCCAGAACTTCACCCAATAGAAAAGTACTGGGCTCTAGTTAAGCGAAAACACTTAAAAAATTAGAAGAAAGTAAATGATACCGATGATATCAAGAGAAAATGGAGAACGGGTATACCACAGAAAACTTGAGAATTTTGCAGGAAGATGGATTATCATCTTAATCAACTGTTTCTTATGTAGATTTAATTCTATTGTTTTAAAATAAACAACCGTTTTGTTGAGTTAACGTTTGCATTAAAAAAATGGATCAAAATTGCCAATTTTTCATGGGTTAACCTTAACCCATTTCCGTCCGCTGTTGCGTATACGCAACAGTGTTTTTGAAAAATTCGTGTATGCATGTACGTTGAATACGATCGAAACAAATTAGTTTGTTTGAAAGGTATATCCTTTGGCTATCTTACTGACTGTGTTCACACACACCAATAGAAAAAAAAACTCACAAATTGCATTTTATGAGTTGGTACATGTCTTATGGACACAATTTCAATCATAAACTAGAAGTAACTGGTTATATTTTTTGTCGTTTCACAATGGGAATATGTTCACAAAAGGCCAAATATTATTTGTAGCTAGTTAACCATCCATTAAGGTGTAGCTGAGTGTGTACCATTTGAGCTTAAAATGTATGTTGCATTCTATTTGTCGAGCAATGCGCCAGTGTTGCGTATACGCAACATGCTGTCACGGTGTTCCTAAGCGTCAAAACAAACCTCTAAAAATGCTATATTTCATTAATGCATCCACAAGACTTATATTTTGATACGATATCGTCGAAAAAAAAAATGTTTTGTGGAAAACGGCGAAAATGGGTTAACCGGAATGACGAAAGTTCAAAAGTGTGAGCTTTCAAAGAACGGCACCCCGCCGCGTCGAAAACGGACATCGTGTGGCACTTTGTGGACGCCGGATACGCCCGTTCCAGCATCTACAACATCTTGGCACTATAATCAGAGCATCGAAAGAAAGCCCGGTTCCGGACGACCGACGACCCTGAGCGACAAAGAATGCTGAAGAGGAAGACTTGGCCGAGAACCCGGTTCAACCGGCCAAATAGTGAAAAAGGCTGGCGAACATGAACATACATGTCAGGAATAAGATGCAATAAGATGGTCAACTCGATTTTCCCGGTGAATCGCGACGTGGCGTATTTTACTTCCCCCACGAAGGAAGTGGGCTCCGAGGTGAAGTTCATCTAACACACAAAGTTCCCCAAGAAGGTGCTGCTGTGACTGACAATCAATGAGAAGGGGATGTCAAAGCCACTCTTCTTTCGCTCCGGACTAGCCGTGAACGAGGAAATGTATAGTACGAAACGCCTGCCGGAGGTTGCGTCGTTTATCAAGGAATACCATAAGGGTGAAGATGCGGTATTCTGGCCGGATCTGGCGTCGGCCCACTACTCGAAGCGATCGTTGGAGGAGATGGAGCGGCTGAATATCGTTGTGGTACCCAAGTCGGTCGTCCAACGTCCCCTAGCTGCGTCCCATTGAGAATTTCTGGGCCAACCTGAATCGTAAGATCTACTCCAACAATTTTGTTGCGAAAACTGAGGAAGAATTGATAAATAAAACGAAGAAAGAACTCAACAACAGGCCATGGCCATGATTGCATCCGCCATGGCGAACGTTCCGGTTAACTGCTGGAAGGCCGCTCGCAAGGGCGTAGAAGTTTTTGCAAGTAAGCTTAAATAATTACCTTCCATGGGAAATTTATCAATGTGTTTGACCTAAGTATACGCTCCATACTAAAACTCAAAAAAAAATGTATGGAGAAAAGTGTACGAGGGGTTTGATATTTTAATGTATGAGTCTATGTGGTTTATGCACAGGCCCTCATCTGTCTTCACTTTTTTATTATAACCATCCGAAAAAAAGTCCATTATTTTTATGCAAACGTTATGTGTAATTTTTTTTGCTGCTACACTCAAAAAAATCGAAACTTTGTTTTCATCTTAAATTTCACGTAACTTCCACCTGAACACGTAACCAGTTACGTGCCAGTGAATTTTACGTGAAAAATCACATAACATGTATGTGATTTTCACGTAGAATGTGAATTTACGTGGAAATCACGAAGGTCTTACGGGAATTCCACTTATTTATTACTGGTTCTGGCAGTGGACGAAAATTACGTGCGTTTCACGTGGATGTAACGTGTCGATTTTTTTGAGTGTATTATTTGGTGCCCGAAATTTAACGCGGACAGGCTTTAATGAAATTATTGGGTACAGGAGCAAGTCTGGTACAACAGAGATGAGATTGAAATTAAATAGAAGTATAAAGCTCCACGAAATGTTTCTAGAGACTCTAATTTCACTAAATCCTTCAATCATAATTTAAGGTGGATTAGTATAGACTGCCCTTTAGGATCGGTACAAATCGGCTCTTTAGCGTTTTTGACGGTGCCTTATCTTCTCAATGAGGAGCCACCCTCACATCAACAATCAATATGCAACTAGCGATTTGAAAATGGTTCACTGTTGTAGAACCCCTTGGTCCAAAGAACACTTTGAAGCCAGCACCTTGCTGTACATAATTGCGCCTTTGTTTTCATTTGCTGTGTTATTTTGACAGAATATTTGAGAGTGTGTTCGCGTGAGTTCATTTTTAGGGACGCTTTATTAAGCTTGGGACCGAGCTTGGGACCGATATGCTAGTACTGACTGAGCCAAGAAAAAAAATCGTATTTGTTCTGGACCTACTGGTCTTAGAGTTAGTCTATGCTCACACTGTGTGAGTGATCCCACCATCTTCCGGGCTGGTGAAGTATCGTGTCTTAACAAAACTCAATTTTGAGAGTACCTGTAATGCTTCAATAGATAAAGCATTATGCGGTGCCACATAAGCATTGTAAGTTATCGTTCACCCCATGCTTGGAATAGGGTCCCAGGGGGCTGAAGTCGTACCCTACCCTAAGTCCTAATTCCTCGTTAAAGTTCAGAAGATTCCTTGGCTTCCAACAAAGCACGTATTACGTCAAAACATTCTAAGCACCCTCCCCTGATTTGATCTACGTAAAGGCTGACTAAAAGTAAATTGGTACGCCTTTCGCGTGCCGCTAGCTCGCCTCTAGTGTTGGGATTCAAAGATCTTTGTCAGTGGTTCGTTTACACTTCTATAGAAAACAACGGATGCAAAGTAGTCGATCGCGTCCAGCAATAGCGTCCAATGGAACTCGAAATTCCGGAGTGGTACGTTTTTCAATTCGGTTTAAATGAAAAATCGCTGTTGAATTAAACACTCTCGATTAAATTCCTTCAACAATCCAAAATGTATGTACACTCAGTTGCAAAAAAAAGGCGAGCAAAATTTTGCTTCCAAAAACCGCGATGTTCAACTTTATGTTACTTTGTCAATAATCAATATTTTTGGCTAAAAATTTGACAATTTTATAATCAATGTATAGACCTTATGTGACCAAAATTTCATGTTGATAAAATTTATGCATCTGGAGTTATCATAACATATGTGAAAAAAGTCATTTTTGGACAAAGCAATTTCAAAAATCCGTAGTTCTGTGAAAAATGTTGGCAGCATATTAAAAAAAAATTCATAGCTTAAAAAATACTGAAAATAATATAGACAAAATTTTAACTGTTTCCATAAGGTGGTTTGGACTACAGCTGGCGTCAAAGTTGACGCACCAACATGAGCATTTCCCTTTTTCACCCGATACTGACCTTGCTGAAATATCGGTGCAAAAAAAAAGCCGAGGTGTTGTCAGTTGTCGACTCACCATTTTGCAGCCCTGAAACACGAAAATGTCAATTAAGAACAAACTCTTTCATCGTACAATTTAATTGGTCGTCATGAACAACAATAACAACAGCATTTTGATTCGTATCTAATCTAATCTGTGCCGATTTTGCACGTAGGGTATGTGTCCCTTAGCTTAGCCTATTATGCAATGAGCTATTACATTTTTTATTATAACTCATAAAGTGTTTAAGCTGTAAGCGAGATTCAACTAGTGAGACACTTGCTAAGATAGGCAACCGCAAATTCTTGCATTTCGATTTGAAATTTTACCAATAACAACGTTTTTACTACGTTATTAATACAACAGACCATAATTGGGTACATACAAACAAATATGTCCCTAACATATGGTCTACGATTTTCTTGTAAAAAAGTTTTTATTTTAGCTATGTGAACAGTTAGTTTTTAACGTGTAACTATTTTCTGTACATCCAGACTGCATTACTCGCTTTATCGATTCAATTAAGCCAAATCTAGATCACTTGAATATCGTGTGGATCATCTGTTCAGCTTAACCAGTGAAATCATGATGCCCGAAAAGTTCAAGAAATCGAAAATTACGCGGAAGTGAACAACTACAAATTGATTAATATTGCGTCAATTGCCTCGGATTACATCGGTCATCCTAATAGCAACAGGATTTTGTTCATTATGGCTAAATTAATGACACATTTGGTACATAGGCCGAATGAAGGAGCTAGGCTAACATTACATCCCCTTACCCTAGTTCCCCTATTTATTCAAACAAAGTAAAAGCTCCACACAGGCAAGTTGTAATTTTTTTTTTTCTGATTTCTATGGGGATTTCTCTTATTTAAGGGCAGGAACTTTAAGAATGCATCACATATATCACATCTTTAAAAAAAAAAAAAATGTGACGTTTCCCATGTCTATGCGATCAAAAATTATTTACTGGAGCATATGAAACATGTCTTCACTCACTGAATGCATTTATTCGAATTTGATTCATCTCACGTTGCTCTCAGTAGCCGTGAGACAAATATTATTCTTATACTCACCACAATAGAACTCACCTCTATCTTCATAGCTTGCACGCAAGAGCAGCCGATACGCATTCCTTACAGAGGGGACGGCATGCGCCTAAATGTCGATGATCTAATAATACGTTTTCTTAAACTCTTTACTTGGTGTGTTTCCCGCTGTCTCAAAACAATTTAAATTTGAGTAGGATTTACTCAAATCAGTCGAATGTGTGGATTGACCAATTTCAATAGATCCTTATCGAAACTGGTTAGTCTAAAAAGGTGCGCACTGATTATGCTTCGCTTTCCACTTTAAGGCTGGCCTACAATTGATACGTTTGCTATACATTAACGTGACTTTAACAGAAAACCGACGGGAAAATTGTTACATTCTCGCAAACGGATTGTTGGCCAGCCTTAAGGAAACGACCATTAAGTATACACTCTGAGATTTTTCTTATCGTCGATAGTTTAAAAGTAATCAAATAGATCAATCATGGAGCTTACATGTGACACAGTGTTAAAAGTCTACTAGTTATCAACTAGTTATCAACCATTATAGTACAAGCTGTGTGAGAGAATTCTACAAATATTATTAAAATCACTTTGTTAGCCTGATCATGTTGTCATTTCATGATGTTGGTATTGCACCGATTTTCATAAAATAATGTAATATTTTATCTGCGCGTCTGTAGCGAGTTTTGCTTTTTATCCCAGTTTAAAATCAGTGTTCTGATCCAACAATAAAAAAACGGCGTTCGATGTCAACAGCGATTATTCGATAGCAGTTAATTAGAATACTACCACATAATTTTGCTAAGCTGCGTTTTTATTTTAATGTGATATTTTGTTGTACTGGCATTAGTATACTTCAGTTAATCCTTGACGCTTCACCGTTTAAAGAAAAATGAAGCATAACATAATCTTGATAGATTATATGCTTCCAACGGTCATATCATTCAAGTTTGTTATGGTGTGAAGGCATTCTGTTTAACATTTCCCTCCGACTATTCATTTATCTTTTCCTTTGATATCTTAAAGGCCACCTGAGTTCCCCGTGTCTTCTTAAACTAGATATTATGTCCTCCTTATCTCCAACGATTGCATGCACGTAGCCAGGTGAGTGATCAACGAGTGTCTTTAATGAGATTATTGCGTGAAAAAACGTATCAGTAACTGAATCCGTTGCAATCTCTTCAACGAACTATTGCTCATCATAGCTCCATTCACGAGATGTGCAAACGTCAATGGTAATAAAAATGTTAAAATGGAATAATTACGTTGAAACAGAGCTCTAATTGCCCGGATAATCAGAAACTTTTCCTGGCCCATTTCCCTTATTGTTGACGACCGTTTCCGTTATTGTTACGATATTTACCCTTATAGTTGACAACTATAAACTAACAATCTCCTCTAAAGTTTTAACAGTATGTTATATGGTAAAAGCCCAAATACCAACATGCTGAATAGGCGGTTAAGTTAGATTACCATTAAAAATGGCAATTTTCACAAACTAGATTTTGCCAAAAAGTTGGTATATAATCCATACCGAGTGCAGACAATAAAAACCCTCTCAATGTCAGTATAGCAAACATTAACAATATTTGTTAATGTAGAGATGATATGGTAAAAACGAGATTGATCTATTTGATAACAATAACATAAAATGTGATAGAATATCTTACATTCGAAATAAAAATTTGACTTTAGAGCAAATTATTTTTCGATATCCTGGTAGTTAAAATTGGTTTCCTTAATCAACGATACTGTATGTCTGCATGTGGTAGTCCCAATAATCACGCCAATAAAAATCGGGAGGATAACCCACTCGACTAGATTAGGGAACTTCCATTAATTACGTCACGCAAAAATAAACTTTTTACAAACCCCCCTCCCCCCTTGTCACGTTTTTTGTATGGACCTTCAAATTTCTTTTGTATGGATCGTCACGTTTTCCCTAACCCCCTCTCCCCCCTTACTGCGTGACATAATTAATGGACCTTCCCTTATATGCGATTACTTTGTCAAATGACTTGTATTATAACAACACAACTTTTGTGGAAAATAAAGAGTTTTTTAACTAGTTTTCTATTTCGTTTGAGTTACTTTAGAATTTGGCAAAACAAATACAAAATTTTATTCTTGGTTTTGAATAAATTTCCATTAAACTACGCACTACTACTCGAAAACTATACTACGGCCTTTATGCTTTAATATTACTCTAAGCTAGATTAGTTGTCGTTTAATGCCTGGTACAGACAAACAACGTCCAGTGTTGCACTCCTTCAGTCTAGTACCTGTTTTTGAGTACTGGATTAAGGTATTTGACAGTTCAAACAACGCTGTACGTTGTATGTCTGTCCCAGACATAAACAAAGCTATGTGTCAAACCGGCGAAAATCGATTTAGTATGAACTTTAAACTATTATCGATTAGTGCACAAAAAAAATCTCGAAGAATTCAGCACAACTAGCAATTCTTCACATAATGTTGTAAAAAAAATTGTATTTAATTTAATTTCGTGTGGGTGGAACCTGTTTATTAGCGGGATATTTGGGATTCTTACCAAAAACGACTATTTCCTTAATCACTGTGCACCAACATTTGTTTAGCGATTGAGACGAATAACACTCATATTACGTTGCTCTCACTAGTCGTAAACAGAAATCATTTTCATACTCAACTCAACAGTTTTGTTTTACCTCTTTTTGCTTGCGTGCAACTAAGCCATATGCATAGATGTAACAGAATGGAACACAAACGCCTAAATGTAGATCAGGCATCAATATGCACGTTACTGCTAATTATAGTTTCCGTGACATCGTGCACGTTTATCCAAAACACACCAAGTTCTGATAATACTGTTTTGATAACTGAGCTACCGTGATCTAGGGCGAAATTGATCACTCTCCGTTGATTTGTACTTCTGTTTTCTGAATAGTGAATTATATAAGCCTGATCAATGCTTTTAACCACGGATGGTGATCAAGGTCATAAAAACGTATACTCAAATTTTGTATTAACAGTCAATTTGATTTTCTAAATAATATTCAAAAATTTAGATGTACACTTGCGTATTCGGGGGAATTTGAACAATTCTATCATAATGTATTCTTGTACTGGCAAATGCTTTGTTAAATTAAGGGCCTCTGAGCTCGATAATGATTGTGGAAAACTCAAAATTTGCCCTCGCGGAGATATACTTATTCTAGGCAAGTAGAGTCAACACTTTTTTTTGAGTACTTTCGCAGCGTTTCATGATCGTCAATCTATTACAATTGACAAAAATATTCAGAATGCCTTGAAAATACTTTATCAGTTTTAGAAGGGTTTACATTTAAGCCCTCTATTCTACGCCATTTTACGATTATATTTAACAAAGTTTGTAACCGACTAGATATCGTGTCATCAAACTTCCCACGAACTATTTTAACTAAATCGGCAGCAAAACCAATCACCTCGTACCCTAGCTCTGCTAGTATTTAAAGGAGTTTGTCTACTACTAAGGACCACAATAAGGGTGATAGCCCTTAATCGTTCAAAAAGTTAGTTGCACACCTACAAGGTCAACAGAAATTTCTCGATCTTTTAGCATTTACATAATCCAGTCAATAATACAGTTATCCTGGCCCCTTACTTCCATTGCGGAGCGCATTTAGCTATAGGATGCATGGTCAAATGCTCCTTCAATATCAATATATTCTCGCTATTTCTTTGGCTTGAAGCGATTTCTCGATTTTATTAACTAGCGATTGTAGAGCCAGTATTGTAGATTTTCCTGATTGGTAGGTAAATTGGTTTCTGCTCAAGGAAGACTCTATTAAGCTTGCTGACTTAATAAAGTCGTCCACATTTTTTTTTAAATTGTCTTTAATAGGACAGGAGAAAGACTGATAAGACTAAAGGCTTTAGGGATCGTTTTATCTTTTTTTCCCGCTTTTGGAATAAAGACAACACGAGCCTTTCTCCTGGCTTTAGGTATATAACATAGAGTACTACTAGCTCTGAATAATTCAGTCAGCAATGGCTTAAGTAAACCTTGTCTAAACTTTTCATCTCTCCCAGCTGATTTTAAAGCTTGAAAAGAACTCAGTACCCATTCAACTCTAGATGGCGAAAAAAATTCACAAGCTTTAAGATAAGCATCTGCTAACCATAAGCGTCCTACCTCATCTAAGTCCTGTGCTTTGGCAAATACAGATGTTGACCCCGGAAGTGAGCTCTCATCATAACTTCCAAGGTTTCGGAACAAGCGACTGTTAAACTACCATCCTTTTTTTAAGGTTGCCAAGACCATTTGAATGATCTTTTAAAAGAACTTTGTGCAGCTTTGCATTTAAGTGGCTATCAGAAAAATGTAACAATTTGTATTATGTACGTAAGGATATCCACAGCTCAAATAAAATAACCATAGTATATTATGGTCATAAGGAACATTTATCTTTATGATAAATTCATCGATTGTAATTGTAGACTTTGAAGTGATAAAATTAGATTTGTTTTGAAATGATATTAATTTAATTTTGATTTTTTAAGATAAAATAAGATAAATTTTAATTATGTAAAGATGAGTTGTTCTTTCTTAAAATGAGCTCTATTTACGGTGACCCAGAGGCTTTTGCTTCTGTACCGGGTGTGATGAATAATTGAAAAGGTCGCGCTCCGGGACTGACGTGTTTGTGCTTCGCTGCTTGTTTTATCTGCAAAATTTCGAGAGGATTAGATAGTGGAAGTTGTTGTGTAGTGTTGAGCTTTTCATCTTAATAGTGATTCGGTCGCTGAAGAGTTGATTGCGGTCCAAAACGAGGCTTTCGACTGGTGTGGGAACAAAGTGTCCCCGGTGCAGACGGAGCCCCGAACGTGCAGCCTTGCGGCGACAGGAGGAGCTCGAGTTCACCCACGTCACTCGGAGATATTTGGGTGATGGTCGTGGAGCGTTCATGGTCGGCCATCTCCTTAGGAACGGAGTGTTGTCTGGAGGGTGCGCGGACCTGCTCTGGTTGCTCGATGTTGCAGCCACAGCAGTGGAATGTTCTGGAAACCCGGGTGAGCTCTTTCCATTTTCTCCTTTTGTGTCGCATTCCAGTTTTTTTTTAATATTTTTTGTGTATGAGATTTGTATGTTTGGTGGGCTTTGAGTGATGTGTTGACATCCTGGAAGTAAGGAGCGACTTGTGGCCCTCGCATGTTCCTGTCTCACGCGTCTGCAGGTCGTGCGATCCCGGAGGATTGCCGGCTGAAGCGTGGAGACGCTTGTTGTCAGTTTGACAATATTGGTGTGACGGGGTGCCAATAAAGATCGTGTACTTTTGAATCATATTGTATGTTTTCTATTCTCATTTGATGAATGGTTTCGGCTATCTTGGTGATTGTCACTGTTGAGGCGCCTGGTTGCCTCAAAGGTGAGATTCTTTCCTCACAAAGAAAGAAGACGGTGTGTTGCTTACAAGCCTTTAGGCGACTGGCTATTTAGGCTTTGTAAAGCCCAACAATTACCTATTTTGTACTTGACCGTTCTGATCGTGATTACAAACATACTGATTCTCGACATTTTCCACTAACTTCAATGCCTTATACGCTTCAGCAGGCAGTTGCCGCGCACGCCGGCAGGTCGGTAAACATTCTGGCCGAACCAAGCACCGCCCGGCGCTTTCGTCTCCTAATATGTCGACGGCTGGCAATGGCGATGATGATGCACAATGCGTCGCCTGGCGTCGTCTGTGGCAGGCGCGGTGATGACGCGTCGGCAGCGCGCCCTCGCTTCCGCACGCCGCCTGCCCGCACGCCGCACGCCTATCTCTTAGGCGATGGTCATGCCGATGAGTGAGCAGCCGCAACCGGGCTGGACTGAATGTTCGGCGTGGTGTATTGTGGCCTGCGCGCCCTGCGCCGCGTAGCCATCTGCTCTGTGAGCCAACGTGTCGGTAGCGAACGCACACCCCCGGGCTGGAAAGAGTTCCTTCGAATGCTCTGGCAACTCTGTTTTGCAGTTGTCTTCAGATTGGCAGGATACAATTGGTGAGAACACGCTCGTCGATATCGTTCCGCCGATTTAGGTTTAGCGCTTCGCGCTATGGTTGGCCGGCTCCAGGGTACACGTTGCGTTGACGATTCTGCCCATCTTTGAAATCTGGGAGGGTAGATCTCTTTCTTCCACCAGCACAATTATTCCAGGACAGATGTGCGGGATAGCAGCTCGGTTGCTTGTGCTTCGCTGGGGCAACGCTTCGATTTACATGCGGCGATAAACATGTATGTGATTTCACGCAGAATGTAAATGTACGTGGAAATCACTGCAAGGTCTTGCGGGGAATTCCACTTATTTATTACTGGTTCTGCATGGACGAAAAACTACGTGCGTTTCACGTGGATGTAACAGTGTCGATTTTTTTGAGTGTATTATTTGGTGCCCGAAATTTAACGCGCGGACAGGCTTTAATGAAATTGTTGGGTACAGGAGCAAGTCATTGGTACAACAGAGATGAGATTGAAATTAAATAGAAGTATAAAGCTCACGAAATGTTTCTAGAGACTCTAATTTCATCAAATCGCTTCAATCTTAATTAAGGTGGATTAGTATAGACTGCCGTTGATCGGATCGGTACAAATCGGCTCTTTAGCGTTTTTTGACGTCTGCACTTATCTTCTCGATCGAGGAGCTACCCTGCCATCAACCAGTCAATATGCAACTTCGCGGTTTGGAAAATGGTTCACCTTTGTTGTAGAGACGCTTGGATCCAAAAGAACACTTTGTGAAGCTGTGCACCTTGCTGCTTTTCATAATTGCGCCTTTGTTTTCATTTGCTGTGTTAGCACGTGGGAGCATATTCTGCAGAGTGTGTTCGCGTGGAAGACTACATTTTATAGGACGCTTTTATTAAGCTTGGACCGAGCACTGGGACCGATCTGCCGCGTGCCCCAGCCCGAGCCAAGAAAAAACCGGTATTGTTTCTGGACTCTACTGAGTCGTAGAGTTAGTCTATGCTCACTACTGTGAGTGATCCTGACCGATCTTCCTGGGCCATGGTGAAGTAATCGTCTTAACAAAACTCAATTTTGAGTACCGTGCCCGCCAATGCTTCAATAGATAAAGCATTATGCGGTGCCACGCGTGACTGCGTTATCGTTCACCCCATGCTTTGGAATAGGGCCAGGGGCTGTCAGCCTACCTGCACGTACCTAAATTCCCTGTTCACCGTTAAAGTTCAGAAAGGTGCCTTTGGCTTCCAGCAAGGCACGTATTACGTCAGGCTTGCATTCCCGAGCACTCCCTTGAGTTTGATCGGCGTAAGAGGCTGGGACTAAAGTAGGGTGGTGTTTTGCCTTACCGCGTGCCCGCTAAGCTCGCCTTCTAGTGTTGGATTGAGAGATCTTTGTCGAGTGGTTCGTTTACACTTCTGCAGAAAACGACGGATGCCAAGTAGTCGATCTATGTCCAGCAATAGCGCGTCCAATGGAACTCTCAGAAATTCCGGAGTGGTTCGTTTTTCAATTCGGTTTAGATGCCAATCGCTGTTGAATTAAACACTCTCGATTAAATTCCTTCAACAACCGTCCAAAATGTATGTACACTCTGTTAGTTGCAAAAAAGGCTGAGCAAAATTTTGCATGCCAAAAACACGCGATGTTCAACTTCTATGCTGACTTTGTCAATAATCAATATTTTTGGCTAAAAAATTTGACAATTTTATAATCAATGTATAGACCTTTACGTGACCGAAATTTCATGCTGGTAAAATTTTATGCATCTGGAGTTATCATAACATATGTGAAAAAGTCATTTTTGAGACAAAGCAACTTCAAAATCCGTAGTTCTGTTGAAAAATGTTGTAGCATATTATGAAAAAAATTCTTAGCTTAAAAAATACTGAAAATAATATAGACAAAATTTTGACTGTTTCCGTAAGGTGGTTTGGACTACAGCTGGCGTCAAAGCTGACGCACCAACACGGAGTACTTTTTTCTACCGCGACACTTGACTTATGCTGAAACTAATCGGTGCAAAAAAAAACCGAGGTGGTTGTCAGTTGTCGACTTCACCAATTTTGCAGCCCTGAAACACGAAAATGTCAATTAAGAACAAACTCTTTCATCGTACAATTTAGATTGGTCGTCTTGAACAACAACCTTTCATCAGATTTTGATTCGTATCTAATCTAATCTGTGCGGATTTTGCTACGCAGGGTATGTGTCCCTAAGCTTAGCCTATTACTGCAACGAAGCTCTTACATGTTTTTATTCATAACTCATAAAGTGTTTAAGCTATAAGCGAAGATTCAACTAGTGAGACTTGCTAAGATAGGCAACCGCAAAGTTCTTGCACTTTCGATTTGAAATTTTACCATGCTGACAACGTTTTTGCTACGTTATTAATACAGCAGACCATAATTTGGGTACATACAAACAAATATGTCCCTTAACACCGCATGGTCTACGTGATTTGCCTCTTGTAAAAAGTTTTTATTTTAGCTATGTGAACGAGTTGGTTTTTAACGTGTAACTATTTTCGTACCTCGAGACTGGCATTACTCGCTTTATCGATTCAATTAAGCCAAATCTAGATCACTTGAGTATCTAGTGTGGATCATCTGTTCGGCTTAACCAGTGAAATCATGCATGTCCTGAAAAAGTTCAGAGAAATCGAAAATCACGCGGGTAGTGAACAACTACAAATTGATTAATATTGCGTCAATTGCCTCGGACCAGCATCGGTCGTCCTAATAGCAACAGGATTCTGTTCATTGTGGCTAAAATTGTTGACACATTTGGTACATAGGCCGAACGAAGGAGCTAGGCATAACATTACATCCCCTTACCCTAGTTCCCCTATTTATTCAAACTTCAAAGTAAAAGCTCCACACAGGCAAGTTGTAATTTTTTTTTTCTGATTTCTATGGGGATTTCTCTTATTTAAGGGCTGGAACGTTACGAATGCGCATCACCTCTATCACATCTTTAAAAAAAAAATGTGATGCGTTCCCATGTCTATGCGATCAAAAAATTATTTGCTGGAGCATATGAAACATGCCTTCACTCTACTGTTTGGCTATATTCGAATTTGATTTCATCTCACGTTGCATCAGTAGCCGTGAGGACAAATATTATGTCTTATACTCTACCAATGGGAACTTCGCAGCTTTGCACGCAAGAGCAGCCGATTACGCATTCCTGTACAGAGGGCGACGGCATGCGCCTAAATGTCGACTGATCTAATAGCACGTTTTCTTCAACTCTTTACTTGAGCGTGTAGTTCCCGCTGTCTCAAACATTTTAATTTGAGTGAGGATTTACTCAAATCAGTCAGAATGTGGTGGATTGACCAATTTCTAATAGGTCCTTATCGAAACTGGATTGAGTACAAAGGTGCGCTGAACTGGATTATGCTTCGCTTTCCACTTCAAGGCTGGCCTACAATTGATACGTTTGCTGCATACATTAACGTGACTTTAGCCGCAGAAAACCGACGGGAAAATTGTCACATTCTGCATACGTGATTGTATGGCCAGCCTTATGAAACGACCATTACATACTACCTGGAGATTCTTCTTATCGTCGATAGTTTAAAAGTAATCAAATCAGATCAATCATGCGAGCCTACATGCACACGGTGTTAAAAGTCTACTAGTTATCAAACTGGTTATCAACCGATTACAGTACAAGCTGTGCGAGAGAATTCTGCCAAATATTATTAAAATCAACATTGTTAGCCTGATCATGTTGTCATTTCATGATGTTGGTATTGGTAATTGCGATTTTCGTAAAATAATGTAATATTTCTATCTGCGCGTCCGTAGCGAGGTTTTGCTTTTTTATCCCGGTTTAAAATCAGTGTTCCGATTCAACAATAAAAAGCTGGCGTTCGATGTCAACAGCGATTATTCGATATGCAGTTGATGCGAATACTACCACATAATTTTTGCTAAGCTGCGTTTTTTATTTTATTAGCGATTATTTTGTTGTACTGGCATTAGTATGCCGCTGATGCCAATCCTTGACGCTTCACCGTTTAAAGAAAATGACGCAACTGCCAGCATCTTGATAGATTATATGCTTCCCCCAACGGTCATATCATTCAGGTTTGTATTTATGGTGTGAAGGCATTCTGTTTAACATTTCTCTCGACTTATTCATTTATCTTTGCCTTTGACATCTTAAAGGCCAGCTGAGTTCCCGTGCCTCTTGCCAACTCAGATATTATGTCACTCTTATCTCCAACGATTGCATGCACGTAGCCAGGTGAGTGATCAACGAGTGTCTTCGTAATAGAGATTATTGCGTGAAAAACGTATCAGTGGCTGAATCACGTTGCAATCTCTTCAACGAACCTAACACGCTCGATCGCCAGCTCCGTTGACGATGCTGCAAACGTCATGCGTGGTAATAAAAAATGTTTAAAATGGAATAAATTACGTTGAAACAGAGCTTCCAATTGCCCGGATAATCATGGAACTTTTCCTGGCCCATTGCCCCTGCTGTGTTGACGGCCGTTTCCGTTATTGTTACGATATTATTGCGCTTATGAGTTCGACAACTTATAAATCTAACAATCTCCTCTAAGTTTTAACAGTATGTTATATGGTAACGCCCAAACTTCCACAGCATGCTGAATAGGCGGTTGGTTAGATTACCATTAAAAATAGCGAATTCTCACAAACTTCGAGATTTTGCCAAAAAGTTGGTATATAATCGCATACGCGAGTGCAGACAATGATGACAAACCTTCTCAGCGCTCGGTATGGCAAACATTAACAATATTATGCGGTAACAGGAGAGATGACATGGTAGTAACGAGATTGATCTGTTTGACAGCAATAACATAAAAATGTGATAGAATATCTTTACGTTCAGCTTAGATTCGAGCTTTGAGAGCAAATTATTTTTCATCGATATCCTGGTAGTTAAATTATTGGCCTTCCCTTTAATCAGCACGATACCTGTGCTGTCTGCATGTGAGCGGTCCCAATCATTCCACGCCAATAAAAATCGGAGGATAACCCACATCGACTAGATTAGGAACCTATCCATTACTGTCTCGCAAAAAATAAACTTTTTACAAACCCCCTCCCCCTTGTCACGTTTTTTGTATGGACCTTCAAATTTCCTTTGTATGGATCGTCACGTTTTCCTCTAACCCTCTCCCCTTACTGCGTGACATAATTAATGGACCTTCCTTATATGCGATTACTTTGTCAAATGACTTGTATTATAACAACACAACTTTTGTGGAAAATAAAGAGTTTTTTAACATAGTTTTCTATTTCGTTTGAGTTACTTAGAATTTGGCAAAACAAATACAAAATTTTATTCTTGGTTTGAATAAATTTCATTAAACCACGACCTACTACTCGAAAACTATACTACGGCCTTTATGCTTTAATATTACTCTAAGCTAGATTAGTTGTCGTTTAATGCCTGGTACAGACAAACAACGTCCAGTGTTGCACTCTTCAGTCTAGTACCTGTTTTGAGTACTGGATTAAGGTATTTGACAGTTCAAACAACGTTGTACGTTGCAATGTCTGTCCCAGACATAAACAAAGCTATGTGTCAAACCGGCGAAAATCGATTTAGTAGGAACGTTTTGAACTATTATCGATTAGTGTACAAAAAATCGAAGAATTCAGCACAACTAGCAATTCTTCACATAATGTTGTAAAAAATTGTATTTAATTTAATTTCGTGTGGTGGAACCCGTTTATTAGCGGGATATTTGGGATTCTTACCAAAACGACTATTTCGCTCATCCGTGTACCAACATTTGTTTAGGATTGAGACGAATAACACTCATATGCGTCGCTCTCACTAGTCGTAAACAGAAATCATTTTCATACATCAACTCAACAGTTTTGTTTTACCTCTTTTTGCTTGCGTACAGCTAAGCCCATATGCATGACCAGCAGAATGGAACACAAACGCCTAAATGTAGATCAGCATCAATATGACGTGTCTGGCAATTATAGTTTCCGTGACATCGTGCACGTTTATCCAAAACACACTAAGTTCTGATAATACTGCTTTGATAAGTGAGCTACCGTGATCTAGGGCGAAACTCGATCACTCTCGTTGATTTGTACTTCTGTTTTCTGAATAGTGAATTATATAACCTGATCAATGCTTTAACCACGGATGGTGATCAAAGTCGTATACACAATATCTTTCGTATTAAACAGTCAATTTGATTTTCTAAATAATATTCAAAAATTTAGATGTACACTTGCGTATTGGGGAATTTGAAATCAATTCTATCATAATGTATTCTTGTACTGGCAATATGCCGGTTAAATTAAGGGCCTCTGAGCTCGATAATGATTGTGGAAAACTCAAAATTTGCTCCTGCGGAGATATAACTTATTCTAGGCAAGTAGAGTCAACACTTTTTTTGAGTACTGCAGCGTTTCATGATCGTCAATCTATTACAATTGACAAAAATATTCAGAATGCCTTGAAAATACTTTATCAGTTTTAGAAGGGTTTACATTTAAGCCCTCTATTCTACGCCATTTGACGATTATATTTAACAAAGTTTGTAACCGACTAGATATCGTGTCATCAAACTTCCACGAACTATTTTAATCAAATCGGCAGCAAAACCAATCACTCATTTAGCTAGCTGCATAGTATTTAAAGGAGTTTGTCTGACTTTACTATGACCACAATAAGGGTGATAGCCCTTAATCGTTCAAAAAGTTAGTTGCACACTCTACAAGGTCAACAGAAATTTCTCGATCTTTTAGCATTTACATAATCCAGTCAATAATAGAGTTATCCTGTCCCTATACTTCCATTGCGGAGCGCACTTTAGCTATAGGATGCATGGTCAAATGCCTTCAATATCAATATATTCTCGCTATTTCTTTGGCTTGAAGCTATTTCGATTTTATTAACTAGCGATTGTAGAGCCAGTATTGTAGATTTTCCTGATTGGTAGGTAAATTGGTTTCTGCTCAAGGAAGACTCTATTAAGCTTTGCTGACTTAATAAAGTCGTCCACATTTTTTTAAATTGTCTTTAATAGGACGGGAGAAAGACTGATAAGACTAAAGGCTTTAGGGATCGTTTTATCTTTTTTCCCGCTTTTGGAATAAAGACAACACGAGCCTTTCTCCTGGCTTTAGGTATATAACATAGAGTACTACTAGCTCTGAATAATTCAGTCAGCAATGGCTTAAGTAAACCTTGTCTAAACTTTTCATCTCTCCCAGCTGATTTTAAAGCTTGAAAGAACTCAGTACCCATTCAACTCTAGATGGCGAAAAAAATTCCACAAGCTTTAAGATAAGCATCTGCTAACCATAAGCGTCCTACCTCATCTAAGTCCTGTGCTTTGGCAAATACAGATGCTTGACCCGGAAGTGAGCTCTCATCATAACTTCCAAGGTTTCGGACAAGCGACTGTTAAACTACCATCCTTTTTTACAGTGCTAAGACCATTTGAATGATCTTTTAAAAGAACTTTCATGCAGCTTTGCATTTAAGTGGCTATCAGAAAAAATGTAACAATTTGTATTAGTGTACCTAAGGATATCCACAGCTCAAATAAAATAACCATAGTATATTATGCGTCATAAGGAACATTTATCTTTATGATAAATTCATCGATTGTAATTGTAGACTTTGAAGTGATAAGATTGATTTGTTTTGAAATGATGTAATTAATTTTTGATTTTTAAGATAAATAAGATACATTTTAATTATGTAAAGATGAGTTGTTCTTTCTTAAAATGAGCTCTATTTACGGTGACCCAGAGGCTTTTGCTTCTGTACCGGGTGTGATGAATAATTGAAAAGGTCGCGCTCCGGGACTGACGTGTTTGTAGCTTCGCTGCTTGTTTTATCTGCAAAATTTCGAGAGGATTAGATAGTGGAAGTTGTTGTGTAGTGTTGAGCTTTTCATCTTAATGGTGATTCGGTTCGCTGAAGAGTTGATTGCGGTCCAAAACGAGGCTTTCGACTGGTGTGGGAACAAAGTGTCCCCGGTGCAGACGGAGCCCCGAACGTGCAGCCTTGCGGCGACAGGAGGAGCTCGAGTTCACCCACGTCACTCGGAGATATTTGGGTGATGGTCGTGGAGCGTTCATGGTCGGCCATCTCCTTAGGAACGGAGTGTTGTCTGGAGGGTGCGCGGACCTGCTCTGGTTGCTCGATGTTGCAGCCACAGCAGTGGAATGTTCTGGAAACCCGGGTGAGCTCTTTCCATTTTCTCCTCTGTGTCGCATTCCAGTTTTTTTTAATATTTTTGTGTATGAGATTTGTATGTTTGGTGGGCTTTGAGTGATGTGTTGACATCCTGGAAGTAAGGAGCGACTTGTGGCCCTCGCATGTTCCTGTCTCACGCGTCTGCAGGTCGTGCGATCCCGGAGGATTGCCGGCTGAAGCGTGGAGACGCTTGTTGTCAGTTTGACAATATTGGTGTGACGGGGTGCCAATAAAGATCGTGTACTTTTGAATCATATTGTATGTTTTCTATTCTCATTTGATGAATGGTTTCGGCTATCTTGGTGATTGTCACTGTTGAGGCGCCTGGTTGCCTCAAAGGTGAGATTCTTTCCTCACAAAGAAAGAAGACGATTATTGCTTTTACAAGCCTTTATTTCTATTGAGCTTTAGCCAGCTCAAATTACCTATTTTATTACTTGACCGTTAGCCGGGTCAAAAACATACTGATTCTATTTTTCACTAACCTAATGCCTTATATTGCTAGCAGAAATGTTGCACGACAAGAAACAGAACATTCTCGAAGAATCTGGAGCCACTGCATCGCGCGCTGTCATCATTGTACGCAATGATGATGATGATGATGATGATTATGGTGTCGTCGGGCTCGTCGATAGCAACAGCGTCGGCAGCGTGCGTTCTCTCGTTTTCCTCTCTCTCCTCTTCTCTCTCTCTCTTCAGGGTAGGTCATGCCGATGATGACAGCGCAACTGCTGATTGAATGTTCACGTGGTGTATAGTGGTTTGCGCGCCTTGCGCCGCGTGTTCATCTGCCGGAGCTAACGTGTCGGTAGCGAACATACACCCCGGGCTGGAAAGATTCCTCTGAAGCTCTGCAACTCTGTTTGCAGTTGTCTTCGATTGGCAGGATACAAATGCGAGAAACCGCTCGTCGATATCGTTCCACCGATTTAGGTTTAGGCTCGCACTAGGTTGTCCGCTCCAGGGTACACGTTGACGATTCTGCCCATCTTTGAAATCTGGGAGGGTAGATCTCTTTCTTCCACTAGCACAATTATTCCAGGACAGATGTTGGGATGTGCTCGTTGATTCTTGCTTCGCTGGGGCAACCTTCGATTCGCTGCAGAGCAAACGAAGACTCGCAGTTCCATCCGTAAAGATGCAGTGGAAATACACCGTCGCTCCATAGGCCAGTTTGGATGCATCCGAGAGCCTATGCATCTCGACAGCGATGTGATTTGACCTCACAACGCACCAAAGGATCCTGATGCTATTTACGTTTTGCAGGAACGTCCGCAATTGCAGCCACTCCTGCAACAAGCTTCCTTCTAAGTGGGTGTCCCATGGTAGTCGTGCCAACCAAATCTTTTGCATTATGAGCTTGGCGATGATGATTACTGGCGATATCAGACCGCCTGGGTCGAACACCTTACTAATCTCGGACAGGATGGATCGTTTGGTTGGTAACTTGAACTGGTCAGTGAGGTGATTGGCAACGAATGCTAATTCATCTCGTCGTGGACTCCAGGTCAGTCCCAGAGTTTTCATAACTCCTTCGCAGCCGTCACTCACAGTCACCAGCTCCTCACGATCAGCTTCAGGGATGCGTTGTAACAGCTCTGGAGAGTTAGAGTTCCACTTGTGGTAGGGGAACCCAGCGGAATTCAGCATGCCCAGGAGCTGGGTCTGACACTCGATAGCCTTTGGTACGGTGTTGGTTCCAAACAGGATGTCGTCAACGTAACAGTCTTCTCGGATGATCTCTGCCGCCATTGGGAAGGAGGCAGCCTCATCGATGCTTATCTGTAGTAAGCACCTGGTGGCAAGGAATGGAGCGCAGGCTGTTCCATACGTCACGGTTGTCAATTCCAGAACCTGGAGTGGCAATGTTGGATCGGCTCGCCAAAAGATCCGCTGGAAGCAGGAGTGAGCTGGTATAACCTTGATCTGCCGATACATCTTGGATATATCAGCCGTGAATACGACGGAATGCTTCCGGAAGCGGACGAGGATGACAAAGATGTCATTTTGCACGGTTGCTCCTACCAGAAGGGCTTGGTTGAGAGCTACATCGGATGTTGAGGCCTTCGCTGATGCATCGAAGACCACGCGAAGCTTTGTGCTGGAGCTGGACGGTCGCAGGACCGCATGATGAGGCATGTAGTAACGGGCTTTGTTCGGTTCGTCAAGTTCATCCCTAAACTCACGGTAGTGTCCGAGGGCTTCGTAGTCGTCGATAAACTGGGTGTACTGGAGCGTCAGGGAAGGGTCCTTCTTCATTCGTCGTTCGAGTGAGAGGAAGCGTCGTAAGGCCAGCTCTCGATTGTCCCTCAGCTGGGGGTGGGAACTCACGGAAGGGCAGGGATACAACGTATCTTGTGTCCTCGTCCCGGTAGTCAGTGGCCAGGAAGATTTTCTCACAAATTTCATGCTCCGTGGGTTCGTCGGCGTCTTCGATGTCTTCAACCTCCCAAAACCTCTTCATGGTCTCGGAGAGTGTGGTGGTGGTGGCTATGCAGCACCGCTGGTCGTTTTGCTGTTCCTCAACGTCTCCTGCAATGACCCAACCGAAGTGGGTCTCTTGCAGGTCAGGCAAACTCGCTCATAGTTGCATCCTTCCTGATTTATACAGACGTAGGAAATGAGATACGCCAAGCAGCATGTCGATTTGACCAGGTATATGGAACTCGGGGTCGGCTAGGAATATGCCGGTTGGTAGTGGCCATTTCGACACGTTCAGCTGGGTCGTTGGGATGACTCCTGTCACCCTAGGAATCACCAGGCATTCGACGATCGTTGAGAAGTCGGAACATCTGGATTCAACTGCAATAAAGATTTTTTCGCGGGCACAGGTCTTGACTGCGCCAACTCCGGTGATGGGCACAAGCGTCGGAATTCTCTGGAGGGACAGGTGGTCAGCGATGGTTTTCGAAATTAAGCTCACCTGAGAACCAGAATCTAGCAGCACACGGCATGGTATCTTCCTGCCACAGAGGTCCCTCAGGTTCACGACAGCTGTCATAAGCATTGCTGTTTTCTGTTCCAACGGTTGGCATTTTGGAACGACGGTATTTGACGACGAGTGAACAGATGTTTGCGCTTGTAATACTGGTTGTACTGCTGGAGTCGTGCTCACCTTCTGCACCGGTAGGGCGGACTTCTCGGGCGCTTGCTTGGGTTCCTCATGCAGAAGAGTATGGTGCTTCCGCTGACACTTCATGCAGGTCTTATTCGACGGGCACTCGTTAGATCGATGGCCGCATCGAAGGCAGTTGTAGCACAGGTTTAACTCCTTACCTTCACTATACGTTGTGCTGGTGCCCACTTGTTGAACGTAGGGCATTCGAAGTGGAAATGCTCATTGTTGCACACGAGGCAGGGCCGGGATTTCATTGTAGAGGTCGCAGCGTGTGCCTTCTGGCTTGGCGGCTTCACGCTCGACGGCTTGGGGTATCCTTCCTTCACGGTAGCTGCCTGGGATCGATTCTGGAATCTTTCCAAAACCTGACACTCACTCTGAAGGAACTTCATCGTTTGGTCAAAGTCAGGCAGCTTACCGTGTTCCTGTGTCCTCTCCCACAGGTGAAGAGTCTGATCATCCAGCCGTGCCGTGACGATCTTTGTCAGCAGTAAACCAGACATCGCGTCAACTTGGATGTCCTGGTACTCCAGGCCTCCAACGTGCCGGTGGACCGTCTTAACCAGCTCCAGCAAATCCTTATGGTTTCTCTTCATGATGGGTTTCAATTCTAGCAGACCAGTCAGATGGGTGTCGACGATGACGCGGGGGTTCTCAAACTGGTCCTTCAGTTGTTTCCAGGATTGATGGAAGTTGTTGTCCTGGATCATCTTCGCCGTTATCCATCCGGAGGCATCACCGACGAGGGCCTTATCCAGATGGTGCAGCTTCATGGCTTCGGATTCATTGCTGCGAACGACGATGTCCTCGAACATCGTCCGGAACTTCAGCCAATTCTCCACCTTCCCATCGAAGCTGGGAATGGGTGGTCGCAGAGGCTGTTGCTGGATGATTACCTGGGGGTTGACGGTGCCATTTGCTGGAGCAACGGTTTCCGCCAGCATTGCGGCGAGCCGCTCGACTCTATCAAGCGCCTCGGTATGAAGCTTGTCGAAAGTCATCAGCATTTCATCCTGCTCCTCCAGTTTCGACGACGGAGTAACTTCCAGGATTTCTCGATGCACTGTGGTGTATTCCTGGTAGTGCACATCGAGCTTCTTCGCGAAGACCTTCAGCAGCGTTTGAGTCACCTTTGAAAGATCGTCTTCGGCTTCCTCCAGGCTGCGGCTGATGAGCGTGACCCTACGTTTGACTTGGCCACGCTGATGGATCAGAAATTTCACGTCGATCGTGTCTTCTTCCCTTTTCTTCGGTGTGTGATCGAGTCCCATTTTGCCTCGTAACACGTGCACAACACTCGCGACAAAACAACTTCACGGTACGCGAGTAGCGTTGTCAAAGCCACGCTAACGCTAGTACACACTTCGTACTCAACTTCGCGTTGTTTAAGCCACGCGAACGCTTTTTGTAACACTAACAACTTCGCGTTGTTGAAGCCACGCGAACGCTTTTGGTTCCACGGAACAATTGCAACGGTTTCGAATTACCACTCACGATTTCACTTTTTGGATGACCAACGATTGGTCGACACATTAACTTACACTCTGGTGTCCTAGCACGGTGCTCGGATGTCACCAGTGGTACCGATTAGCGCACTAATCGGCAGGCTTCACTTGACTGGTCACTACGTTGGCCAGAAGCGGAGGGTTGCTTCTACTGGTCGTCTGATTGACCAGAGAAGGCTTCGGCAGTTAACCGGGGACTGTAGGCCGGTTACACTCCACAGGATGGTATCCGGTTCGGGATGGACCAAATGTTGAGGCGCCTGGATGCCTCAAAGGGGAAGGTTGATCCGGTTCGAAGGACCAAATGTTGAGGCGCCTGGTTGCCTCAATGGGAAGGTTGATCCGGCTCGAAGGACCAAATGTTGAGGCGCCTGGTTGCCTCAAAGGGGAGATTCTTTCCTCACAAAGAAAGAAGACGATTATTGCTTTTACAAGCCTTTATTTCTATTGAGCTTTAGCCAGCTCAAATTACCTATTTTATTACTTGACCGTTAGCCGGGTCAAAAACATACTGATTCTATTTTTCACTAACCTAATGCCTTATATTGCTAGCAGAAATGTTGCACGACAAGAAACAGAACATTCTCGAAGAATCTGGAGCCACTGCATCGCGCGCTGTCATCATTGTACGCAATGATGATGATGATGATGATGATGATTTATGGTGTCGTCGGGCTCGTCGATAGCAACAGCGTCGGCAGCGTGCGTTCTCTCGTTTTCTCTCTCTCTCTCTCTCTCTCTCTCTCTCTCTCTCTCAGGGTAGGTCATGCCGATGATGACAGCGCAACTGCTGATTGAATGTTCACGTGGTGTATTGTGGTTTGCGCGCCTTGCGCCGCGTGTTCATCTGCCGGAGCTAACGTGTCGGTAGCGAACAGTCACCACGTGAGGAAATAGGCCGACGGAAAATAAATAAAAATAAATGGTTTCGGCACGCTTTGGAATTGTCTTTGCAGTCCAAGTCCATTTATCTTGGAAGCACGGAGCTCGATTCGGGGCTCAATTTGTTTTTGAGTATTTCAGCATGAACATTTAAATGTCATTTCTGAACTTCTGTATACACAAAGTTTTTTTTTTTTTTTTGCACGATACGCTCCACTTTTGGTATGGAACCGTGTAGATGGGACTAAGTAGAGTTGATGTATTCACATGCTTAAACATTTTATATTGCTAAAGTTTTGTTTGGATTCGTTGCATTTCCATGCAGTGGTCAGGGCGCAGTTTTTTAAATTTTGAGTATTTACACCAGAAATTGTGATTTTTTTTGGAAAACTGCCGTATGATTGCTTTTGGCCCAAGACGTGAGGTGTGACTTGAGTTAGGTCGGAGCAACTTCCGTTCTGGAGTTGTTGCCGAGAACAGCCCCTGTAAGGAAAGACCGTGCAAAAAGGGACCTTAGTGTACGCACTGTTTTCATAAAACGCTGACATGTGGCCGTGAGCTGGATGAGCCATTTATTTCAGAAATCATCAAGCCGGGATTTTCTATCGCTTGTACTGCTGTCGTTGGAATGTGGCTAGTATAAGGAAGACTTTTTAAAGGATGTCTTCTAGAAAAGTGTGTTGCTATTCAGAGGGGCTTCATAAGACCTTTATTTCAGGTGTATGATTGTTGGAATGATCAACTCCGTTTTTCAGCTTTTCCAGGACCTTTAGGATATTTGAACGCACCCTTTTGTTTTTTGTTTTCAGTAGCAGTCTAGTGAATGTCAGTTGCATTTTTTACATATATGTTTTTGGTGCAATGTTTGCACAATGGATACAGTTTTTTGTTGTTCGGTGGCGCGAGTCCGGGTACGGTGTTTTGTAGTAGACTGCAACGGGCATGTCACGATTTCTTTTGTTTTGTTGACCCATTGTCCGGTGGCGTGAAATAGAATTGCAGAGAGATGTAGAGGGGTGTTAGTAAGATGTGACTCATAGTAGAAAGGCTTGGAAGATCGTATGTTTCAGAGTGTTTGATGTACGGTGGTGTGGAGACCAGGAAGGGAGTGAACATAAAGTGTGGCTTGACCGGAACCTGGAGATGGCTAGGTGGCACTATTCCCGGGTCATGGTGATGCGATGTGAGACCGGCGGTCGTACTAGTAGGTGTGGGAATAGCAAGGTGAGTTGGTCATGGTTTCGATATATATGTATATGTATGTGTATGTATGTGTATGTTTGTGTATGTATACATGTGTATGTATGTGTGAATGTTCATTTAATTTTATAATGCATAATATATATATATATATATATATATGATCACATCACTCATCAAGGTGAATCCTGATCCGTCGAGCCCTACCCTACTAACATAGAAAAACCTCCTTCCTGTGACCTTTGTGGGGATGCAGAGGTAAACACGGTCCCTAATCAGCAAAGGTCACACTAACTTTCCTTACCTATTCCCAACTGATTGCAAGGACGTGGCCGGCACCGTTATTGATTATTAAAGAAATTGAGTCACTGAAACGTGTACAGTGAGAATGGTCGGTTACTCCCAGCCCCATTCATTTGATTCATTGTGCAATTTCACTGATTCTGATCAATCACGGAGTAGCAACCATTGATACGTGTAGTCAGTCAAGCTAAGCTAAGCTAAGCTAAGCTGTACCGGGTGTGATGAATAATTGAATCAGTGAAGTTCGTGAAATAATGCAAAGGCGAACACGAGATTCGCTGTTTCTTCGCCTCCGCCTAACAGAAGGGCTCTCATCGAAACTGTTGGCCAGTACTTGACGAAGTTCCAGCACATGGATCCATATGTGTACAACATAAACTCCAGTTTATGATTCTGGACGGTGGCCGCATGGTATGTTGATACTTTACCTGTGAATAGGATTTGAAGATAAATTGTCAGCAGAGAGGTCAAGAAATCAACGTCTTAAACTCTTTATTATGAAGCGTGAGATAAAACCGACAAATCCAGGAAAATACTCATAGTATTGATACTTGGCACTATACACAAATTCTGTTACAGAAAGACAGGAAGAAGTGTGCTTACCTTCCTTGAAATCCGGATACATGAATAGCAAATGAATCGACGTTCTCCCCTGCATCGTCTATTTCAATCGATTTTGCCAAACTGGGACACTATGTTGATCAACGAATAGATACTAAGCTTACGGAAATTCGCTGATTGAATTCTTCTAAAGTCATTTCAACTGTATTCTAGCAACGAAATTTGAAACACTCAACCAAAATAAATATATTACTTTTCATTTGACCAGGTTTCCATTTATATGATTGCATATAGATCATAGTAAATAGATCGGCGGTGCAATATTCCTCATTTTCATCTAAAATAAAGGGTGTTTACAAATATACTATACTTTTTCCACATACATATGTTAGGCGACACGTATAGTATTGTTTGCTCATACAGAGAAAACTTTGATAGTCAATTTAACCATTATTGGGGGTAGGAAGTAATGAATTTCAACCGACCAGATAATAATGATTTTCAACCAAAAATAATGAATCAAAAATAGTTGATTCAATAGTGAATATATAATATATAATATATAATATATAATATATAATATATAATATATAATACATAATACATAATAATGACAGAATAGTTGTTGTAACCATGACCATAGTCAATAATGTGATGATGAAAAAATGTCTCCGGCCATTTTCATCGTAATTGTAAACATGATTTTATTGTCGGTACACGAATGTAATTTTTCTCAGTACACTTAGCAGTCAAAACCGAATTCAT
>JASCZW010001872.1:0-103659 GCA_034211315.2 Aedes japonicus | reverse complement strand
TCACCGGAGACCAAAGAAAAGTTATCCACTGGTATTTGATAGCTATATTTTATGCTTCAAAGCTAAAATATTAAAATATTGAGTCAGTACACATTAATTTTATCAGAAATAATCTTACAAAACAGTGGGCCTTATCCACTCCGTAGGCCTCCAGAGAACGAGGTTAAGTTGGTTACAATTCTGTTCCTCGCTAATAAAATTACAAATTTAATTATTTTCAGCTAAACAACTTCGTAGTCGTTACTTACACGCCAAAGGAATGATTGTTTAATAAATTTCTTGTTTAAATGCAGGGTAAAATAAACTAAACGACTTTCAACTATTTTCGTGAACAAAGTATTCAACACGTTTTCTTTTCTTCGCTTCTGACAGCTCTCCAAGTTACTACCGGCTGGCACATTCTCATTCTTGCAGGGCTTCTACAATCGGCAGTGTTGCCGAATCAGCTGCGGCGGTGACATCATCCCCGGGTACATCTTGGCATCGCTCAAGACTGTACTAGAATCGTCGCCTACGTCCAAAACAGCGAGCTTGGACACAGGACGCCGTAGCATACCGGTCGATGTCCTAACAAAGGCTTGTCGAACTCTTCCTTCCTTGTCCTGGACCACTCTATCTATGCGTCCCCTCACCCATCCATTACGAATGCCATCTTCAGCTATCATCACCAGGTCACCCTCACGGATGACGCGAACTTCGCTGAACCACTTGGCTTGTCGGCGGATTACCGGCAAGTATTCTTTTAACCAGCGTTGCCAGAAAATGTCAAGCTGGCGTTGAATCTGCCGCCACGTTTCTCGCTGAAACCCCGCTTGATCCGTGATGGTAACTGCAGGCTGCTTAACCCCAGTTGAGTTTCCTAGCAGGAAGTGGTTTGGGGTTAGTGCTTCCGAATCCTCAGAGTCAAGAGGCAGGTATGTCAAGGGTCTTGAATTTACTACTCCTTCCGCTTCCACAACTAGAGTTTGCAGTCCTTCCTCATCCAATTTTCCGTCCAAGTAAGCTGCACCCATCGCTACCTTGACCGACTGAACAAGTCGCTCCCACGCACCACCCATGTGTGGGGCCGCTGGTGGAATGAAAGTCCACTTCGTAGAGGCGTTGGTGAATGTTGCAGACAGTCCTTGATTGATCTGATCTCGAAGAATACGCTCGGCACCCTGGAAGTTACTCCCATTGTCTGAGAGAAATTCTACCGGTGCTCCACGACGGCTGACAAATCTCCGTACACATGATATAAATGATGCAGTTGACAAGCTGTGCGCTACTTCCAAATGAACGGCTCGCACCGTCAAACAGGTGAATAAAGCCACCCATCTTTTGCAGTTGGATCTCCCTATCTTCACAAAAAGTGGACCGAAATAATCCACGCCAACATAACTGAAGGGACGAACATGATCGGTGAGTCTGACTGCTGGTATTGGTGCCATTGGAGGAACTTTTGGTAGCGACTTGCGAACTTTACAAAACTGACAGTTGCGGGAAACCTGTTTCACCATAGAGCGGAGGTTTGGAATAGCATATGACTGACGAATCTCATTGACAACCGTTTCGTTGTTGGCATGTCGATATGTGCGATGATACCAGTCAATAAGTAGCAGAGTGACTGGGTGATCCTTAGGAAGTATAACGGGATATCGTGTTCCGTACGCAATATGTTCTGCTGTTCTAATTCGGCTGTTTTGACGTATTACACCTTGATCGTCAATCACAGGACAATACTGATATAGCACGCTGGATTTTTCTATCACCCGTTGTTCCCCTGTCGACAGAGATGGGTTTTTCATCAGAGTGAGCAATTCGTCCGTGTACACTTCATGTTGCACCATTTTCAGAATTGTTATCGTTGCTGCTTGAAGTTCATCCTGTTTAGGAAATCCTGAATACGATGGATAGTTGAGTCTGGCATTGTTTACAAATCGCCTTACATAAACCATCATGCGCAACAACCTTTCCCAACGAGAATACCTTTCGTAGTCGACCATCGGCTTTGTCTCTTCGTGATATAACACTGATGGCCGCATCTCTTCCTTTGTTGACACTGTGTGCTTCATGGAACGTGGCCACTCTTCTTCCGAAAGACGCAGAAAGTCCGGTCCGTGGAACCATTTACTCTCCGTGCTAAAGTATGGCCCGCTTCCCATTTGGTTGCTTCATCTGCAGGATTCAGCTTCGTCGGGACCCACCTCCACTCATCGGCATTCGTAGATTCGAGGATCTCTCCGACTCGATGTTGCACATAAGAACGGTAGTTGTGCGGATCCGCCAAAATCCATGACAAAGCAGTGGATGAATCTGTCCAGAGAAACTTTTGGAGATTTGAACACTGTGGTTGTCTTGAACAAACTTCATCAGTCGAGTTCCAAGCACACAACCCTGGAGTTCTAGCCTTGGCACAGACAAAGGCTTCAAGGGTGCAACTTTTGCCTTGCCAGCAACAAGGGAACATTGTGCGTATCCGTCAGCATCAATCGTCCGAAAATAAACAGCACATGCATAAGCGTTCTCGCTTGCGTCAACGAAGACGTGAAGTTGCGTGTTGGTGTACGTTTGTCTGGTCGCTTGATTAAAATAACAACGCGGAATTCGAACAGCGGAAATGCATTCGATCATTTTTACCCATTCTCGCCAAAATTTGTAGGCAGCATCTCCCACTGCTTCATCCCAATCAGCACCGCTTCGCCACAGATTTTGGATAAGTATCTTACCGTGGATTAGGAATGGTGCTAACAGTCCCAAGGGGTCATACAAAGACATTACGCACCTTAGGATCTGCCTTTTTGTTGGCTGTCTGTCGCTGGCGATGTGTGTGCGAACTTCATTGCTCATTTGTGTAGAAAAACTAAGTTCATCGGTCGTCGGCGTCCACAACATACCTAGGATCCGTTCAGACCGTTCACCATCTACCAAATTCTTGCCTGCCGTCTCGCCGGTTGCGCCCAGGGGACTGAAGAACGTGTTCACTATTCGATGCCCAGCCACGCAAGTTGAATCCTCCGTTACGATGTACCAGACGAACCTCTGCAGCAACTTTTTAGCTTCTTCTTCACTCTCGAAACTCTCAAGGTAGTCATCAACGTAATGACAGTTGGTTATACTGTTTGACGCTCTCCGGGTACTGCTCTGAGTGCTCCTTCGCGTTCAGGTTTTTACAAACTGGGCAGGAGGCAGGCGAGCAGGTTGAGCCAAACATAGCGACGTCCATTACGTAAATTGCTGGCTGACTCGTAGGGCTAGGACGAAATAGGAAACGTTGAGCGTGTTTATCAGCTGCTAGCATCAATAGCTGGTGAAACATCTCCTGGATGTCTGCGATTACTGCTACCTGATACATCCGAAATCCAAATAGAACTGCAATGAGTGACGTCAGTAAATCCGGTCCCTTCAACAGGAACGTATTCAACGATACGCCTTCCACTTTAGCACGGGCGTCGCAAATAATGCGTACTTTTCCGGGTTTCTTCGGGTTCAGGACGGCTCCTAGTGGGACGTACCAGATCTTCCGAGGATTCGCGTTAAAAGTTCTTCTGCAGATGCCTTGTGGGCATATCCTTTGTCCAGGTATTCTTGGATTTGGCGATGTAGATTCTCCTTTAGTTGTGGGTTTCGCTCCATACGCCTCTCAAGACACTCCAATCGACGCAATGCTAAAGGATAACTATCCGGAAACTCGATGTCGTCCTGCTTCCAGAGTAATCCAGTCTCGAACCGATTTCCAATGCGCTTGGTTGTACTCTCCAAAGATGCCACGCACGCTGCTCTTCCTTTGACAAGATTGGTTTCGACTGTGCCACGCTCACTTCTTCCGCGTAGAAATACTGTTTCAGTTCTTCGTGTATGTTGCAGTTGGTGGTACACTCGCACACGTGAAAGCTGTAAGCATCGTTTGAAGAATCACGCTGTTGTCCATAAACACACCAGCCAAGTCTTGTTTTCACAGCGACTGGACCGGATCCATCACCTTCCTTCACTTTTAAGGGTAGGGTGAGCCGCAGATTATCAATCCCAATCAGGAGCTTGGGACTAACATCTTGATACCCGTGTACAGGAACTTGCTTCAGATATGCATATCGTTTCACCGCTTCCTCGAAGTTGAAATTCTGTGCAGGCAGGTTCAGCCGATCGACAGTTCGAGCCTCCGAAATCGTATAGCGCTTATTTTTTCCCAAACCAGAAATCTCGAGTGATACCTTCTGCGAATTCTTCTCGTTGCGCGATGTATTTCCTGTCCAGTGGAGACAGAGGGGTTGTGGATTACCATTCACTCCCAGTTGTGAGATCAGTTCGCTTTCCACTAGAGTAATGGAGGATCCTTCGTCGATGAAGGCGAAAACATCAACCGAGCCCGATTTGCTGTAGAGTGTGACTGGAATGACACGGAAGAGGAGGTTAGAATCAAGAAACCGATGAGCGTGGCTCTCAGCAACAATCGGAGGCGGAGTGTCAGGCTTCTTAGCGGAATGAAGAAGCGGATGATGGCGAAATTGACATCCATCGGTATTGCATCGACTATTGCTTCGACACGTACGTCTTCCGTGTCCGAAGAGGCAGTTCTGACAAAGTCTCAGTTCACGAATCTTTCGCCAGCGCTCATCAACGTCGAAGCTCTTAAACGTTTCACAGTCACGCAAATAGTGATCCACCTCACTACAACAAAGACACTTGAACTGCTTGGGTGCAGGAGTTTCTCTGTCGTTTCCGGAGTATGTGAATTTACAAAACCTTTCGGTTTCACTTTCTCCCTACTGGAAGCTTTTCCACTCTCTGGCTCAAACAACACCACACTGGATGCGTCCTGAACTATGCCCGCCATATAGTTACCAAATGTTCTCAGATTGACAGATGCAGGTGGAATATCTCGTTTATATCCAGCCCACAACATCTTCTGATCAGCCGGCAACTTGTTCACTAACTCCTGGAGCAGCGTAGGGTTAGAGAGATGTGCGTGTTCGTTAGCCGCCTCAATATGCTCGCACAGTGCTTGTACTGCTATCCCGTACTCGATGAGTCCCTCCAGTTTGTCTGCTTTAGGAATCGGAATCATTCGCACCTTTTGAAGTAATGTATTTATCAGCACCTCCGGTCGGCCATAACGCATTCGAAGTGTCTCGATGACGTTCGGAACTGCTGCCGGCAAAACCAGTCGGTTGCGTACCATTTCAAGTGCCTGTCCTTTCAAGCAGCGTTGGAGCCGGAGCATATTTTTCCCAATCCGTGTAACCACATGCTGCACTGGTGTAGGTGTAGTTAGAAATAAACATGGGCCACTCCGACGGATCGCCAGAGAATGTCGGAAGGTCCCGAGCCAGCGACTGCCGCGCTGTAAGCTGCTGGTGGGATGGTCCTTGGATGCCGGGGTTTGATAGTTCTGCGTATTCGACTGGACGAAAGGTCCATGTGGATTCAGCTTATCTTGAATTACGTACGGCTCACGCTGCTGCTCATTTGTACCGAAATTGAAACGCGCGCGTTCGTTGCGCTGCTGCTCATTGCTGCCCAAACTAAAATCAAGACGTACGCTCTCATCGCGCTGCTGCAGGTTTGCACTGCCACTGAGGTGCGCGTGATCGTCACGCTGCTGCTTGCTACTGGTCGGATACTCTATCGGATCGGTACCGATACGCCAATCCTGTTCGGAATTCATTGTGCGGGTTTTTTGAATCGCACCAAGCGATCGCAGCGGCAGTTCATTTTCCGTGACATCACATTCACTCCGAGTCGGTAATTGAATTCGAGCTAATTGCTGCTTACACTCCTCCAATTGGCTCTGCAGCTCCTGTAGCAGCTTCTCGGCTTGTTTCTGTTTCTGCTGACGCTGCTCGCGTTGACCCTGTTTACGTTTTGAGGCTTCTTTATCATCACGGGAAATATTTGGCACTGACTGTAGCTGATGGATCTGAGAGGTTGCTAGTGGTTTCATTCCGCCTACCGCGCCTTCTTCCTGTTCCACATTACACCGTACCCATTCGTCCACTCTTTTGAAGGTATCGTGTCGGCTAACACGACTCTTGATACTTTCCGTTTGTGCTTCCACCGTCGCATCTAACAGCCTTTGCTGTTCATCCAGGAATCTTTTCTGCAGATCTAACTCCAATCGCCTTTTTTCCATTTCTTGCCGTTCCTTCAATCGAGCCATACTTTCCGCCAGAAGAGAGCCGCTTCGCCCGGATACTCCACTTTTAAAGGACATATTGCCATCACTTGCACGACTTGCACATTGGATGCAGGTCCACGATCGATCGCTGATAGAATCCGTGACCTTGGCACAAGAGAAGTGCCACCAGGAATTGCAAGCGTCGCACTGGACCAAATTATCCGCATCATCCGGTCTTTCGCAAGCCACACAGTTACTTTCATCCGGAATAGTAGTTCGAATCTGTTTTGGCATTGTTGTTTTCTTTGAAGAATGTCACCGGAGACCAAAGAAAGTTGTCCACTGGTATTTGATAGCTATATTTTATGCTTCAAAGCTAAAATATTAAAATATTGAGTCAGTACACATTAATTTTATCAGAAATAATCTTACAAAACAGTGGGCCTTATCCACTCCGTAGGCCTCCAGAGAACGAGGTTAAGTTGGTTACAATTCTGTTCCTCGCTAATAAAATTACAAATTTAATTATTTTCAGCTAAACAACTTCGTAGTCGTTACTTACACGCCAAAGGAATGATTGTTTAATAAATTTCTTGTATAAATGCAGGGTAAAATAAACTAAACGACTTTCAACTATTTTCGTGAACAAAGTATTCAACACGTTTTCTTTTCTTCGCTTCTGACAGCTCTCCAAGTTACTACCGGCTGGCACATTCTCATTCTTGCAGGGCTTCTACAATCGGCAGTGTTGCCGAATCAGCTGCGGCGGTGACAATAGCTAAAGAACGAGCTGGACTGTCGACTTACAAGAAAGTGGTGACTCCAAATCGCGACGATAAACAAAACACGTCGGCCAAAGCACGATCGCGAAAGTTGTACACGACGATGCTGACAAAGTTTGATTGCGTAGTACAGGACGATGAAACTTACGTCAAGGCAGACTTTGAACAGCTTCCTGGACATGAATTTTTTACGGCAACCGGATGCGGAAATTTTCAAGCACATTAAAATGTCAAAGTTCGCGAAGAAATATCTGGTGTGACAGGCCATCTGTACCTGTGGTTTGAAGAGCAACGTTTACATTGCGACCGGAACCGTCAGCAAGGAAATTTATCTAAGCGAGGGCCTAAAAAAATGTCTACTGCTTTTCCTTAAGCGACATAATTGTTCCGTTCTATTTTGGCCGGATTTGGCATCTTGCCATTACGGAAAAAATGGCCATGGAGTTGTATGCTGCCCACAACGTTCAAGTGAGGCCCAAGGACAAAAACCCTCCCAACACGCCACAGCTCCACCCAATCGAATAATATTGGGCCATCGTCAAGCGGAACCTTAAAAAGACTCAAAAAGCTATTGTGAGCGAGAAACAGTTCAAGGCAAACGGGCCTTCAGCGGCGAATAAACTGGACAAGGAGAATTACAAAATTTTATGGCAGGTGTTAAACGAAAGACCCGGCTATTCGCAATCGGTAAAAAGGAAGCTTAGCTGAGTATTTCTCCTGTATTCTGTATTAACTTAACCTGAAAAAGAACTTGACTTATTAATAAAAACTTCAATCGACTCACACACATTACTGTATGATCAAATTTTGATCGGAACACCCTTCAGTTACCGTGAAGAACGTCTAACGTATCCAACGTTATGTGGAGTCTGCGATCAACTAAGTTCCAGCGGAAATGCAATTCGACTTGGACTCGGACATAACCATAATATATAGGCGGAACTCAATCAATGTCGGGGCCTCACAGACTTCTCCACTGGATTGTCAAGCATCTGAGAACTGACTCAGCATCGAGGCCATGCTTCGAGTAAATTAGAAAAAATGGCGTCACTCGAAAAGCAACGTCGCGAATTGATTTTGCGCAAGCACCTGAAATATCCTCAATTCTCTCATCGGGACATCGGAAAACAACTCGGAATCGTGCAGTCAACGGTGAGTCGTGTGGTTAAACGAAACTACACCACTCTGAGCATCAAACGGAAGGAGAAATGGATATTTTATTAATGATCAGGATCACAAGCGTGTCGTGAAAGCGTTAAAGTGGAATCCCACCGCTTTGGTCAGGGATGTGGGCAAAAAGTTGAATCTGTCTAAGTCTTTTGTTCAGACAGCCAAGGACCGGGAGGGACTGCATAGGTACAAAGTGGGGTAAAACGGGGAGATCTACCTCAAAATGAGTCTGCAGAAGCGTCTGCTTCCTCTGTTAAAGCAACACGAAGACCTTACGACCTTCTGGCTCTATCTTACCCCCTCCCCATGTGCCGGAACTACGCAGGCACTACGGAAGCATCCACTACGGAAGCATCCCAACGAGGTCACATCTGAGAAAGACAGGAAGAAAAAGTGGGTTTCCGTACAGAAGAAGCTGCAGTCAGATGTTTTACACAACCTAATGAGTGGAGTTAAGCGTAAGGTGCAAGCGTATAATTAGGTCATTGAAATTGAATAAAATAAATATGCCAAAAGCTTACTAATAGGTTACATTTTACTATCTGAAAGTTTGAAAAGGAACGGTCAAGTAGGTAATTTTCTACAGTGTTTTTTTTTCCGTGACGCAATTTGATGTGGGACAGCCTTACCTTACCTTACCAATCAGACCAAGGCCAGTGTAGCCTCTGCTGAACATAGAAGTTGTCCCCACTGTATTCAAACCATAGCTGTACTTCGCCAGCCTTGCTGTCTGCGGATAGGCCGCAGACCACCTTCTACTTGATCGATCCACCTTGCTCGCTGCGCGTCTCTTCTTCTTGTTTCCGTCGGTTCGTTTTATCTTAACAGCGCTATCGTCCGACATTTTTACGACATGCTCAGCCCATCGTAGTCGACCGATTTTAGTGATGTGTAGGATGGACAGTTCTCCCAGCAACTGATGCAATTCGTGGACACCCTTTATCATCAGTTATACATCGACTAATACAATCCATGCAAAACAATGCAGAATCATCCAGAAAAGGTCTATGCTCCTGTATTTTTATCACATCGAATACATTTTGACTGATCATTTTAGACATGCAAACATCCTTTTCCGTCTAATCAACTCGCACACCAAGCGGGACGTGGACTATAATATTGCGTCGATTGAGGTCAAAACTGTCATTTGCAACATTGTCTACAACTTGTTCCAGTATCTTCCCATCTCGAACAAAACGAAGGCTGATGAAACTTGCCAAAACTAAACGTTGCAGAACGTAAAGGAGTTTGTGCACTACGGTTGGCACAGTAGACACCCTTGTATCAATCGTATGCGTTCACTAATGCGCACTTTCGTGTATTGGCCGAACTTTGAAGATCAAATTACTGCGCTAGTACGTAACTGGAGTCGTGGCCGACCATCGAGAAACCTTGGCAACAAGTACACGCTAACTTTGCTGGTCTCATTAATGGCACCTCCTTCCTACTAGTTAGATAATTGTTCACTCTCCCCACATTGGCGGAACTAGACAATTAGTCTGGAGGGGGCCTGGAGGGGGCCTACCCGAAGATTTTTTTCGATTATAGAAATATTGAGAAGAGCTAAGAAAGTAGCGTAATTGTTGGGGACAGATTATTTTAATTGATGAATCAAAACAATTTTAATCGAATAATTAGGTCTATTCTGCGCCTCGATGAGTCGAGATGTCTTAAAAGAATCGAGTGTGGTGAATATAACCCTCGTATTATTCCGAGTGGATCAAATTAAGAATGAACTCACACGAGGTTACTGTAGTCACCTTACTCGTAACCTGTAACCTGTACACCTTCTCTTAATGCATCTCCACTAACCGAGGCACAGAATAGATCTGACTCTATATAGAGTCAAGTTTCAACTGAATATATTAAAACTTCAAAGAACAACATTTAGTCAATGGACATTTTAAATTTATATTAAAATTTAGATTGATTTGGATAACGCGTTTAAAATCTTCAAAATTTTGTCGGTAGATACTCATCCTTCACAATTTCCTTCAGCTTCTTAACGTTTTCTCTATAATGTTGCTATTGCTCTTCAATTACCTTTAAACGTTTTTCGTGTACATTTCTAGATGACAACGATTGCTTGTGAAGTAAATATTTTACGAAGTATTCCTTATGCAATGTAGTATCGTCATGAGCTTTTATTTTCTCGCCTAGTTTTCTCCAATTATTGAAAATAGTGCAAATAAATTTTTCATTTTGTTTTCGCAAAGCCTTTGCGCAAAAAAAGCAGCAAACATAGCAGAACACTTTATCATTGCTACGACTGTATTCCAACGTAGATGAGAACGACCGTTTTCCGATGAAGCTGATGGAGTTGCTAGTTGAGGAAGAACACTAGCGTTGCTTTCAACAGTTCCGGAATTATCAACGTTAGATGATTGGAATCTAAATTCTTGGTGTTCTGAATGAACAGTGGAGAAGTAAATATGTTGTCAATATGATTTCGGTCCTTTGGTTTTTGTATGACAAGTGATATTTTCAAATTGAGCGTTTTGATATGCAGCTATTAGCTTAAAGTTGCTCCTTACAAAAAAACTCTGAAAATATCTAGGGTATGATGTTGTCCTTAATACCCGTGGTCAGGGGTTCCAATATATTTTTACAAAATAACTATTAAAATGATCTAAAAAAATGGAAAAAACCTGAAACCTGTTCCACGATTATGTTTTCTTGAAAAAAAAAACAAATATCTGAAGTATTAGGATATACCTACCTATCTCTTAATTTTTTTCATATTTTATTTTGTTCGTTTGACAAGATTGTACGGAGCTCTGTAAATAGATAAAGTGAAAATGCAATCTTTCTCAACACAGCAATTTTACTTCTCGAATTATACTAACTGAATTTATCTGTAGTCAAAATATCACTGAATAAAAAAACAGGTAACAGTAACAGTAGTTAAAAAAACAGTGTGTAACATCCACACCTCTCATGCCAAAGTCACGAGTTCAAATCTCACCCCGGACAAAGTTACGAAACATACCCAAAAGTTATTTGAGCGACTACGACGGGAGATGAACCAGCCCAGGGCTGAAAATCTTGATAATAAAGGAATTAAAAAAAAACAGTAATTTAAAAATTCAGAGATTATTTTTCGGTTTCTACAATGTGGATATTTTAAAGCCATTCAATGGAATTCAATTTAAGTTTCTTATTGAATAACTCTTTGAAAGATCTGTAAGCAAATCATCAACCAAGTTTGTTTTAAAGTGGAATACTATGAACAATACAATGAAAATCTATAAGTTATATCGAGTTAAATTTCTAAGGAGAGTTAAAAAATTTTGAAGGAGATTTCCGAGGTTTATTTCATCAAAACCTATTGAGAACTTCACGGCAGTTCGAAAGAAATATTTGAGGTTAAACTTAAGATTTTGTTTGACATTGATAGTATTCTAGGGCATCGAAATTCCATGGAAATTTTTCGAAATTTTATGAAGGTATAGCAAAAGAGATTAACAACTACAGTATAGGGAAAATAACAAATGCACCCTTTTGAATTTTTAAATTTTTAAGTACAGTCTACATAATGGCATCAGATTTGCCTTGTTAGAAGGTTTGGCCAAAAATTAGTTTTTAAATAATTTTAAATTGAAAAGTTAAACAAGAATGAGTTCTTTGGCAAAATATTTCATGCTTTTGAAATAAACTATTTTGAAAAAGAAAATAAATGGTTATAAAATTTTCAAATATTGGTGAGTAAATAAAGTTTTCAAATATGGTGGTAATTCTAAAGACATATAGCTTAGCTTAGCTTAGCTTGACTGACTGCACGTATCGATGGTTGCTACTCCGTGATTGATCAGAATCAGTGAAATTGCACAATGAATCAACTGAATGGGGCTGGGAGTAACCGACCATTCTCACTGTACACGTTTCAGTGACTCAATTTTTTTAATAATCAATAACGGCGCCGGCCACGTCCTTGCAATCAGTTGGGAATAGGGAAGGAAAGTTAGTGTGACCTTTGCTGATTAGGGACCGTGTTTACCTCTGCATCCCCACAAAGGTCACAGGAAGGAGGTTTTTCTATGTTAGTAGGATAGGGCTCGATGGATCGGGATTCACCTTGATAAGTGATGTGATCATATATGCATTTTAAAATTAAATGAACATTCACACATACATACACATGTATACATACACAAACATACACATACACTCAGTAGCAAAAAAAAAAAAAAAGCCGAGCAAAACCCTGCCCCCAAAAACCACGTTGTTCAACCTCCCGTCTCCCCGCCAACCATCAATACTTCCAAATGAAAATCTGACAATTTAATAACTAATGTATAGACCTTATGCGATCAAAACCCCATACCGACAAAACTCACAGACCCGAAGCTATCACAACATATGCGAAAAAAGCCATCCCCGGACACAGCAACCCCAAAAATCCGCACCCCCGCGAAGGACCCAGGTAGCACACTAAAAACCTCTCCACAGCCTACAAAAATATAGAAAACAATGTGGACAAAACCCGAACTACCTCCACAAAGTGGTCCGGACCACAGCTGGCGTCAAAGTTAACACACCAACACGAGCACCTCCCCCCCCCACCCGATACTGACCCCGCCGAAACATCGGTGCAAAAAAAAAAAGGCGAGGTGAATTCATCTTATTAATACACATGATTTGTTACGCGTGAAATATCCCAAACAACTAGTGTAACCCACGAAGAACTTTGAAAATATGGCATTCAGTATGAATTGGTTTGTGAAAACTACACAGAAAAAAATAATTAATTTTAACAAGCGTGTTAAATATCTCCTCGTTTAAATCCAAGCTAAAGGAGGCGTAAACAACGAAATTGTTTGCAACTTTTCATATGCCATACAACAATATTGGCAATCTTTCATACAACAGGCTGGATTCAGGCGTTATCTGGCTTAAATTTACATGAAATATCCAATTATATTCTGGCAAATCTAGCATTCCCTTTATGTGCATTGATAACGCAGAAAATTCAATGTTTCTTTTTATCTGTGTACGTATATAGTGTTATACAGTATTATTAATAAAATTCACATCGGCTTCCTCCCCGCACCGAAACCTCAACAAGGTCAGCATCGGGTGAAAAAGGGAAATGCCCACGCTGGTACGTCAACCCCGACGCAGCTGCAGTCCAAGCCACCCTATGGAAACAGTTCAAATCCCGCCCACACAATCCTCCGCACCCCTACAAGCCCCGAAATAACCTCCAATATGCCACCAAAACCCCTCACAGAAACACGGACCTCCGAAATCTCCACGTCCAAAAATGACTCCCCTCACACATGCCACGACAACCCCAAATCTATAAACCCTATCAACATGAAACCCTGATCACACCAGGTTCACACATATTGCATAATGTTGTCAAACCCTCATCCAAAAACACTGACAATTGACAAAGTTACAGGAGGCTGAACATGGAGTCTTCCGCCAACAAAACCCCGCTCGGCCTCTCCCATGCCACTGAGTGTACATACACATACATATACATACATATCGAAACAAAAAATATTGGAATGGGACCCAAAAGGAGAAAATGGAAAGAGCTCACCCGGGTTTCCAGAACATTCCATTGCTGTGGTTGTAACATCGAGCAACCAGAGCAGGTCCACGTACCCTCCACATAACATTCTGTTCTTAAGGAGATGGTCGACCATGAACATGAACGCTCCACGACCATTAACCAAACATCTCCGAGTGACACGGGTGAACTCGAGCTCCTCCGTCTGCACCGGGGACACTTTGTTTTTACACCAGTCGGAAGCCTCGTGTTGGACCGCAATCAACTCTTTAGTGACCGAATCAATATCAACACTACACAATAATTTCCACTAAATATCTTATTTTCTCGAAAATTTGCAGATAAAACAAGCAGCGAAGCACAAACACGTCAGTCCCGGAGCGCGACCTACTTCGATCTCGGTGGTAATTCTAAAGACATATAAATTCTAAAGACACAGTTTGAAATTCAGGTTACTTCTATTGTCTAGACATAGAGAGTATCAAATATGACTGTTTTGTATGAAAAACTGTAGATGTATTGATTATATTGGCCACCACTATTTACTAGGAACTATTTCAGCCAAAAATAGAACCTTTTGATTGAAAATCAAATCTTTTAAAGAAATCTTAAGTATAAATGTTCGACAACAGTTATAATATATGCGAAGTGAATTTTGATAAAATCTGACATACAGACCCATGATGCAATCTATATCGACTACTACTGGTACTGAAGTCAACCTCAATAAATGTTGTGATTTCAGAAATTTACCTGATTACATGTTTACCTTACTTCTAACCCAAGTAACAAATTCAATTTTAAGGTACACTTGAAGAAGTTTTCAAGACTCATTTGATAAAACCACGCATAAAACTAGATATTCTACATAACATCGATAAAACAGCCATAAAACCCTCTTAAGTTCCAAAAGGCCCATACTACAGGAGGTTCTCAAGAATATTTCCCAAGGTTCGCTTAAAACTTGATAGTTTTATCGGTGCATACTTGTAATGACATTCAAGACATACTTATAACTATGATAAAACTACCACAAGTTTTGATAGTTTTATAATTTTCCTCTTTAAGAATACTTCCAGTCTGTCACAAATATGCTTCGAAGATTCCATTTTTCGATTCGTTCTGCTGAATGGGGACTTTTTTTGTTTATAGTTGAGTAGAAGCTACTATATTTCTCTTCCAAAGTGGATACGTATGTAAATTAATTGTCAAGGTGACCATAAATGCATCTGTTTTTGCCTGCGTTTGATGAATTTTTTTCATGCGACATTCGGTTTATTGGTGTTTCATAACATAAAAGTTCAGAAAATTTTAATGCGCCTCTGAATTATTGTTAGAACACTGACTTATTTAAAAATAAAACAAATAGTAGAAAATTCAACTTTTAGGTGAGAAAGGCTGATAAATTGTTAGATCTTGAATAAATTGTGTCTACAATCCATTTTATGTTTCAAAATGTATTTTAAACAGCATTGTTTGTTCGTACCATTAGAAAAATGAGAGTTTTGTTGCATACTTATGAAAATGGCTACCATTCCTTGGGAATCCAGAATAGCCACGCTTGCCATTTTTTCAATGGTTTTATCGAAAACTATCATAAAACGCAAATAAAACTTATATTGCTTGCACAAGACTAACAGATTTTTTGAGGAGCGCGATAAGTTCATATTTATTTTTTCTGTTCTTGAAAAAGATAAGTTTCGCTTGAATAAAACTTGTTTGAATTGCTAAAGGTAAACAATTCTTTCATAATATAGCCATAAGATCAGTGTGAAAAAGGCACATCATAAACAAAGAAAATGTGAACGTGCAAATCAAAAGTGCCTTTGCATATTTGTTTTTCTTAGTCATAATTACAGCTTATAATTTATTGTTTTTATTCACCAGCGGAAGTCGATAAAAAAAAATTAACTTGAATATGCTAACAATGGTTTTGGGTGTCAAAACTTTTATCAGGTTTTATGAAAGTGGCGAAACGATGTCTTGAGAGGGGAATCAAGTATCTTATAAAATTACTTATAAGGTGAATTACACTTATAAATGATGTAGTTTTATGGAGGTTTCTTCAAGTGTTCTTTAATCACCAAAACCAATAAAACCAATTTGCATTTGAATTGTTACTTGGGAAAGCTACATTTTCGAAAATATTATCGTTAATTAATAAACTTCTATGTCCATATTTTGCTTATGGACATTCGTTAGCTTCGAAACTTTTAATCAATGTGGGGAGTCTATACTCTATTAAATTGTTCATACAAGAGAAAATAATACCGTGAATTCTAAAATGCGCTTATAAACAAAACTCATTATTGTAAAACCTTTTTGAATAATAAAATTAAAATACGTACACAGAAAAGTGTTTCAAATCTTATGTTTCAACATAACAGGCTCTACATTTAACTGTCGCTATTATTTTAGTTATGAGTCTAGAGGTTTTAATATTAATAGAATTGAATTATTAGAATTTAGAATTGTTTAGGGCACAGGCGTTGGGCTTTTTTTAAGCAGTATTTCGAAGCAAACGCATTTAAAAAAAATTAATAGTGTATATATTCAATGATTGGGTTTCCGCCAAAACATGCTGTTAAGAAGATCAGCATACGACATCTTACCGGGTTTCTCTGCGAGGTTGTTAAGTAAACAACGACGAGAAAAACCACTACTGGTAAAAATGAGAAGTTGTGTTTTCAAAAACCTCTAATTGGAATTTGGTTTCCATCACATGTGGTCTTTAGGGAGTGTAAAAACAGAGATTTCACATCGCAAGAACCATAATGTGCCTTTGACGGTATTTGAGCACGATCAAGCACGCTTGTTTCGAAATACTGCTTAACAAAAGCCCTATGCTTAATTTCAAACTAATTCTATTCAATTACATAACCTGCCGAGCGCTTTATGACCTATCGATACTTTCTCTTCACATCTTTGGTTCTAGCAAATGGATGTAATGTTGATATATCGGAATTCTCATGGATCTAATGGTCGTTAACAATGGTTTTCTTGATATATGTACCGAATTTTTATCCTATAAGGTACAATGGGATATAAGAAAAGTGTGGGGAAGAGGGTATGTGCACTTTACTCCTTCAGGAATAGTTACTCGTTCAAACAATTTCTGGAGAAAGCAAAGTACAAAAACAAGAAAAACCCTACAATTCGTTAGAAATTATGAAAAGTGTTTCATTTCAAATTAGAAATATATTAGGAAAAAATCCTGGGGGGGGCCTACAGAATCCTGGGGGGGGCCTGGCCCCCTAGGCACCCCCAGTAGTTACGCCAATGTCTCCCCATCTTGGAAGCACTGAAGACGACAAGGATGCTATCTACGAGCAGCTAGAACTTGAATACGATCACTGACCTAACCACGACATCAAAACCGTCAACAGGGACTTTAAGGCACAGGTAGGCTATGCGGAGGAATACAGACGCGTAATTGGATAGTTCAGTGCCCATGAATGAACCGACGAGAATGGCCTTAGACTTATAGATTTTGCCACCTCCATGAACATGGCCATATGTAGCACTCTCTTCCAGCACAACCTCCGACATCGGTACACCTGGATATCACCACAACACACTGAATCGCAAATCAATCACGTTCTGATTGATGGAAGACACTTTCTGGACATCCTTGATGTGAGAACTTATCGAGGCAATAACGTTGACTCGAATCACTATTTACTGACGATTAAAATGTTCCCAGAACTATCCGTTGTCAAACACGATCACTACCGACGCGCAGTTCAACATTGAACGACTGAAACAACTATAAGTCCCCACAGAATAAGCGCAAAGCCTGGAACCTGCTTTGCTGAAAGATAAAGTAGTCGCCGATATGCCCCTTGAGGTCTGTTGCAAAAAACAGCCTTGCCAAACGCAGCTTAAGGTTTCCCAGGATAAGTAAAGCTTGCTTCAGATAGAATTGGAACAAAAACAATTGCCTGTATTTCAGTTATTTATTATTGAATTCAAGATCTTTTCTTATACAAATGTAGCGTTTTCTTCATACTTTTAAGAAAAAATACGGATAAAATTATTCGTCACGGTTTCGAAGGAATCCTCGAATTTTTCCTGTAACACGGCTCATTAGGCGGCGCACACCTTCTTCGTCCATCGTTATAGCTATCTTATTCCACCAGGTCTTCATCTGATTGATGTCTTTGACAACCTTTCCCTTTGCCTTGAGTCTCCTCTTCATGATTGCCCAGTATTTTTCAATAGGGCGGAACTGGGGGCAGTTGGGTGGGTTAAGGTTTTTCGGAACAACCTGGACCCCTTTCTCTGCATACCATTCTTGAACGACTTTTCTGTAATGACAGCTTGCCAAATCTGGCCAAAACATTACGGGATGGTCGTGGGATCGAATGAATGGCAAAATTCGTTTTTGGAGACACTCTTTTTGGTATAGTTCCGACGTCATTGTCTTATTTGTAACGAAAACTTTCGTTTTTTTGCCACAGCTGCAAATGCCCTGCCAAATCATGAATTTTCGTGCAAAATTTTCGGCAAAAACAAATTTAAATTTGGCTGGAACATCCCCCCGAGCCGTTGCCAAGTAAAATTTTTGACCTGGGATTTGCCCGAAGTCAGCCTTGACATAGGTTTCATCGTCCATCAGAAGACACCCGTCGAACTTGGTCAGCACCTGGTCGTATAGCTTCCGAGCATGGATTTTGGCCACACTATTCTGTTTTATGGTCCGATGTGGCTGTTTGCTAGCTCGATACGACTTGATTCCTTCCCGGAGTCGACTTCTCCTCACGGTACTATGGGCAGCACTGAATTTTCTGGCCAAATCACGGTCCGACAGATTGGGATTCCTCTTAATCGTCTTCAAAATCTTACCACGCAGTTTCCGGTCGACAGTTCCACTCCGACGATTGGCTTGAGGCTTCCGAATCGTCGTCAATGTTTCCTTATATCGTTTGATAACGCGCCATACGGTATTTCGTGGCAATTTCAGCTGTTTAGCTAGCCTAGATGCAGACCACAATGGATTTTCCAAATAACTGTGCACAATTTTTTCCCTTCTTTCGGCTTCCATGTTGATTGTTTACAAAGTACAGTCGATTTGCGGAATGTTAAAAATACATACGTGAAGCTGACAAAATTCCCGACACGTGGGCGCCAAGAACTTCCAAACCTGTCCACCAGGAGCGCCACAATATGAGCAAAAGTTTGTTCCAATTCTAAATGAAGCAAGCCTTAGATGATGAAACGACTGGTAAGACAATGAGTGTCATGAGATGTTGAATGAGAAGAACACAGCCAGAGAACAAATACTGCAACGCAGTATCCGACTGAACGTGGAACGATAAAAGGGAAGCGTAAACAGCCGACACATTTATTTCGGGCAAAGACGCGCCGTGTGGAAGAAGCAAGGAAAGGAAATGGAGCAGCTGTACTGCTCACAAGAACCACTGTACAAGTTCTACAAAAAGCTAATGACTTCACACAAAAGTTTTGTGCCGCGTGCCGAGATGTGAAGAAGCAGCGATGGAAGCCTTTTGACGGACTTCGATGACCATCTCAATGGCGCAGATAAACAAGCAGTCAGAGACCGAAATTTTCGCCTACTTGAGAAGAAAAACGTCCTTTTTCACCCGCTTGGAGAAGCAAACGAGAATGTGAGAAGCGAGAGACTATTATACGCTCACAGCAGTTTTCGCGAGAAAAGCAACGGCGATTTATAGTTTTCGGAGAGTATAAGTAGCTGATAAATCGTTTCTTTTTCGGTGAATCATAGATGCCGATAATTATTTTTCACTTACTTTTTGACACCTGAAAATGCACCCGTCTTTATGCTTGTTTTATTCTGACATTATAATTCTATAATGATGGTTCATGGCGGTACCAGTGTGCACCAACTTGGCCTTATTTTCGGAATCCTAGAGGGTTTTGAGCTGTTTAGTGGAATACCTGTAACTAGAAATTAGAAGAAGAATTAGTATCTTCCATTTAATTCCAACTACCTTTGCTTATCTTCGACAGATACGCGTATTTCGTCTACAATGTGCAGACTTCTTCAGTGTCTCGTTCTAACAGTCGACAGTACTACAGTCGAGTTATTAGTACGAGACACTGAAGAAGTCTGCACATTGTAGACGAAATACGCGTATCTGTCGAAGATAAGCAAAGGTAGTTGGAATTAAATGGAAGATACTAATTCTTCTTCTAATTTCTAGTTACTTATTTTCGGGTTTTGCTCCTCGTTTGCGATCTTAGCATGTTTTCAGTGAAAAATGTGACATGAGAACAAATGTTCGTTGAATTGTGGAGAGAGATATTTTCGCATTTGCAAGCGAGAGGATAATGAATTATCGGCGAAAAAGGAGAGATGAAAATGTGAACGGTTCGCTACTCATCGAAAACCTGTTTGAGAGAGAGCATGGTTTTCAGCCAGCTGAGCGAGAATTTCGATCTCTGCAAGCAGCTTGAAGCAGTCGAAACAAAGAGCACCCCAGTTGCAGCAAACGAGGAGCAAGTACCAGCTCCATCAATGAATGACGTTAATAAGGCCATCAAACAGCTAAATGACAACAAAGCAGCTGGTAAAGCAGCTGAGGTTTGGGAAAACGTGACAATCCATACAATAAAATTTGAAGGTTCATAAAAAAAACGTGAAAATTCACTTTTTCCGTGACATAATTAATTGACGTTCCCTTGGCTTATAGTTAAACAAGGGGAAATTTTACGCACCTGTTAAAATTCAGTAAATACTTTTTTCGGTGTACAAAGTGATCACGATAACTAATGCCGCTTATAAAATCCTTTCTTAAATACTGCTTCGTTGACTATCGCCGTTAGCAAACAGATTTGTCGGTAACTACACGACCGGATTCAGGGACGGTCAATCAACAACCGATCAAATCTTTACGTTGTCATTCTCCAGAAATGTCATTAGTATCAGGTCCCAATCTAGCATCTATTGATATACTTCGAAGTCGCATATGTGTCGATAGATTGAGGTAATATATTACAAATCATGCACGAAAACGGTTTCCCAGTGAAGCTTATAAAAATCATCCAGGCTACGATGAATGGAGTGAAGTATAGTGTACGAATATCAGGCGTTCTGTAAAAATCATTCTAATGCAGAAGGGGATTAAGACAAGGCGGTGGTTTTTTCCTGTTTGTTGTTCAACATTCCGTTGTAGAGGGTGCGGCAAAAAATAATGCGAAAATTTATTCTATTTCTTTCAAATCCTATTTTCAACTAATACAAGCAATAATATCAACATTTTCGAAAACAGTTATTTTTATATAGTCCTTTTAAACAAATTTATTCAATGTGTTCTCTATTTTTATTAATAACATCCTCGAGCCGATGCCGGAAGCCAGAGCATGCCTTTCGAACGTAGTCCTCCGGCATTGCCTGCCATGTGTGTGTTATGGTTGACCTCAGGGTTTTCACACTAGGGTGTGAGGTTTTGCAGGCTCGTGCTTCAACATATGCCCCAATCGAATGATCCAACGGATTAAGATCTGGACTGCTAAGGGGCCACAAATCCTTCGGCCAAAACTTCATGTTATCGTTCAACCATTGTTGGGTTCGAATGGACGTGTGACACGGTGCTCCATCCTGTTGTAGGACAACGTTTTGGTCCTCGGAGAAGTTGGCCTCCACCCAGGGAAGCACTTGGTCCTTTAAAATACCGATATACACTTCGGTATTGATTTTAACACCAGCATCAATGAAAACAGGCGGCATTTTCAAACCGTTGGACGCCACCAAGCCAAACATCATGATACCAGCCGGATGTCTGGTTTGAAATTTGAATTTTACTTTTTCCGGAACGTTCTTCATTTTCTGCGGTGAAATGAACCGATCCTTGCGGTTGTTGGCCACATCATCGATACTGAAAAGCTTTTCGTCGGAGAACAGGATTATCATTTTTTCCTTCTTCGACAAGGAAAGTAATCTCTTGGAACGAGTCACGCGTAGTTCCTTGACCCGAATCGTAATCAAGTGGCGTTTCACTCTGGCTCTGGAAGATGCATGCAGGTCTTCTTTGATGATTCTCCGCATGGATTTCTCCGAAAAATTGGCTTCCTTTGCAAGTTTTCTTATGGAACGCAAGCAATCTTTGCACGGACCGATTTGATCACGTTCGGCGTGCGTGCAATGCGCGGACGTCCGATTACCGGCTTCCGCTGCTTAGGACTATCCTGCAGGGACTTTTTATGCGTTAAACTATTGCCAAATGGCTCCCTACCACCTTGGCAATCTCTTTCGGCTTCTTCTGGGCGAGCAACAAACTGTTGGTCACTTCTTTCGCGAACATATTAACGAATTTGCAATAAAACAAATAGAATGTTTGGATGCAGCACTTGAAAGTAAACATAAACAAATGCACTTTCGACAGAAATTAGTCACTAGCTACACGAATTAACCCAATACTCAAGTTTGAACATTTTCGCATTATTTTCTGCCGCACAGTGTAACTCATAGTACGATGAGAATGGTTGGGAAGATTGTGGTAAAAATGATAATTTAAGATGGTGTCATGCGCAATTAATGTCATAATGGTCATATGAATGATTTTTGTAAAGATCGCTTCTTCGGTTTGTCAGTGATTCTTTTGAATCCATTGAATTTCAGGGAAACTCTGCTGCAAAGCTCTTTGCTAAAATTTTGGGAAGTTTCATCCTAAACTTTAATCAGATCACGGGAGAGAGAACTTCTAGGAAATCCTTATCTGAAATGTTTGAGAAATTTCTTCTCGAACTTTTAGGTAGTGCCCTCTCTAGTATGTTTCTTCCTGTTTTTTGGGGAAGTTATTTCCTGAGCTTATTCTTTCTAAACCGCAAAGAATTCCCATCCTGAACTCCGTGGAAAATTTTATTGAAACTTTGGGAACTTTCCAGATTTTTTAGGAAAGTCCTAAACTTTCTGAGAAATTCTTCCTCAAACTACTATGAAGTACCTTCTATGGTTCTGGAAAGTTTCTTTCTGTTGTTTTGGGAGGTTTTTTTGCTTGAACTTCGTGAAATCCTTTTATTAAATTCTGAAATGAAATTTTGAAATGTACTTCGAGAAGTTACAATTAATCTTTTGGGGAATTTCTTCCAGAGCCATGCCTGACCTTAAGAGAAGTTCTCTTCTGAACTTCTAGGACAAATATCGCCTTGAGCTTTGTGAAAGTATTTTCCTGAGTTTTTGAGGAATTATGGGTAGGAAATGGATGGAGATGGAATTTCGAATTTCAGGGAAGAGTTCGAGAACCTCTGAAAAGTTACAAACTTCTAAGAAGTCCTCTTTTTCTTCCTCTTCCTATGAGAAGTTCTCTCCTCATTTTCAAGGAAGTTCTTTTTCCTGATTTTCGGGGAAGAAAAATTTAAATTTTATATTTTTTATTCCGACCTAAGGTAATGAGAATCAATCAAGCTCTTGGTCAATTTCTTACCAATTCTACATAACATTAGTTTTGCTAGCTCCACTCCCCAAAAGTCTCTGACGATGTTCAGATTAATTTTAATCGGTTCGATGAGCCATTCGAATTCATGGTAATTTGTTTTGTTTGTAATAGGATGAGACTGTTTTGCTTGAAATACATTGTTTTTCTTTTAATTCACCTGCATGCAAATGATGGTTTAGTATACTTCTTGACTTGCTCAATCGATTACCTCTAACCGATGAAAAACGCGTATCAAAACAAACTCGTTCTCGGCAGAAAGTAAAATGCCGTAAAACTTTAATAAGCAAAGGTTTTTATTGTGAATTATTATTTATTTGAATGAAAATAAAGCTAATGTTGCTATCTAATGTTGCCATCAACAACAATCTCCCTTGTGATGTGGTTATTGCATCATGGGTTTGTATTCAATTTAAAGACTGTAATCGATGAAATTTGGACACACGCAATTGTTTGTAACTTTTTAGTGTGTGGGTAAAAATTATTTCGCGAAAATCGGTCGAGTGATTTCAGTGATGGCTTCGAATGAAGAAATAGTGCGCCAACAAATTTTGGGCACTCACTTCGAAAACCCAAACGCTTCTCATCGATGGATCGGAAAACAGCTCGGAATCGCACATTCAACCGTATCTCATGTGATCAAAACGTTCAAGGACCGCAAGACAACCAAGCGGAAAAATGGTAGTGGCAAAAAACGTGGCACATCAAATCCGGAGAAGGCCAGGATGGTATTGAACCAATTTAAGCGTTATCCCAACATTTCGATCAGGGATGTTGCGATCTTTTTTTCGGCGAAAGTTTCAGTTTGTTTTGTGCAGAAAACAATGAAACGTTCTGGATTACATGTGTACAAGGTCCAGAAGGCACCAAACCGGAGCGATAAATAGAACTCGGTGGCCAAAACTCGTGCAAGAAAACTGTACAGGGAGTGGCTCACAAAACCGTTCTGCATTGTGATGGACGATGAGACCTACATTAAAGCCGGCACCAAACAAATGCCAGGACAGGAACACTACGTCGCCACCTCTAAGTTGGCCGTTCCGGAGAGTGTACGGAAGAAGAAACTGTCGAAATTCGCCAAAAAAATCCTTGTCTGGCAAGCGATCTGCGGATGTGGCAAAAGGAATCAGCTCTTTATCACCTCTGGGACCGTCAACGGACAAATCTACAAGGACGAATGCCTCCAAAAACGACTTCTGCCCTTCTTGAGATCTCACGATGGCCCGACACTGTTTTGGCCGGATTTGGCATCTTGCCACTATGCCCGGCCCGTCTTAGACTGGTACAAAGATTATAATGTAGTTTTTGTACCAAAAGACGTCAACCCTCCAAACACTCCGGAACTTCGCCCAATTGAAAAATTTTGGGCAATCATGAAGGCAAAGCTCGTTAAAACTCCAAAACTGATAGAAAATTAACTTGAACTAAAGCAAGTGTGGTTGACAGTAAGTAAGCAAGTCGGTCCTATCATTTCCCAAAATTTGATGAAAGGGGTCAAGGCAAAGGTGCGGGCATTTGGGTTGGGAGAAGAGTTTCAATAAACAATTAAAAAAAATAGTGGGATATTTCATTTAAATTTGAGCCAGATAACGCCTGAATCTAGCGTGTTGTATGAAAGATTACAAACATTGTTGTATGGAGCATGAAAGATTACAAGCAATTGCGTTGTTTACGTCTTTTTGGGCGTGGAATTAAACGAGAATCTGTTGATTGACTTCGCAAGTCGCATATGAGTCGATGGATCGAGTGAAGATATGGCAAGTCTTAAACGAAAATGGCTTTCCATGGCTATGATGGAGAGAAGTGTAGTGTGCAAATATCAGGCGCACTGCTAAAATCATTCAAATGCAGGAGGGGATTAAGACACGGAGATGGTATTTCCTGTTTGTTGTTCAACATTCCGTTGGAGGATGTTGAACGGAGAGCGGGTCTTACATACGGGGCACCATTTTCAGTAAATCCAGTCAGCTCGTATGCTTCACGGATGATATGGATAATGTCGGCAGAACACTTGCGACATTAGCTGACAAATACACTCGACTGAAACTCGAAGCAGCACCAATTTGGCTACAGGTAAACACGTCCAAACGAAGTAAGTACTGGTAGGCAGCTCCAAGCGCGACCCGTCCAAAATGGTGTTCATCTCAAATCCGGCTGAGACAAGATGCAGAAGCGCTCAACGCTCAAGGTAGCAAGACCAAATTGAGCAGTAGCTTGCAAGCATGGGTGTACAGAAAAGTGGAGATCAGGACTGGTCATGGATTGAATAACGTTCAGGAGACTAGTGGAGCAGGCTATGTCAACCCGGATGTAATGGTATTTAAAGTAACTTAATATTTAGAAATACTTCGCCTAATTTCAAACTACTTCTATTTAAATTCACAACCCGCCAAACGCTAGGACCTATCGATATTTTCTTTTCCCATCTTTGCTGTCCACTACTGGGATCCCATGATGATGAGAAGATATTTATAGTTTAAAAACACATTGAAAGTAAGTAAAGTAAAAAACTGATTGTGGCAGCAATAAGCTTGGAATGGCTAAAAAAAAAGAAGAATATTATCGACGACTCAAGTCGATTACGATAAGACACTTGTATCAAAAACCCTTCACGATTACTCCTGAGATTAAGATTATTTTCTTCAACGAAGTCGAAGTCTACTTCAGAAAGTTTCCCCCAGCAAGCAAGTTTGAAGGGATGACAGTCGTTTACAGTTTCCGGTTATTTATATTTACAAACACTTTATTCGGACAATACTTATTCATGTTCCACAACAAACCCAGCCTAAGACAGGAAAATTATCATACAATGGTAACATTACATCGAAAAACTGCTTTTGATGTTCAACAATCAGAGTTGATCTGTGTTCCACTTCTGATTCGCCCTCTTCAACCTGATTTCCGTTGAAATAAAACCCGGAATTAGCCTTCTAGCAATATCACTCGTATATTTATCACGTATGGCAACGATCTAGCAAAAACAGAAAGCTATAGCACTATCAGAGGCTAAGGTTCAACATCTTGCTCAGCTCGGTTCAACTGAAATCCGGTTTTGTTTGCAGTCACACTTAGAGTTACACAGGAAATTACAGCCACAACCACGCCTGAAAATCAAAAGTAAGCTCTCACTCGCATTCTCCTCTACCTATTTTAATGACTTGTACTTATGACCGCACTTCAATACACGCGCTGCTGCATCACAAAAAAAAAACCATACCCATAAATTATCCTACGGTAATCGTAAATTAACTGCAATTATAGCTTCTTCAACGCCTCGCCAGCCTCCTCCCGACACACACGATCGTCCTCGCTGTGAACTGTGACCTCCGAAGCTTTCTGCAACCATTCGCGGGCCTTATCTTTCTGCTTCAATGCCAGATAAGTCTTTCCGAGGTACAACTGATTCTGACTGTAGAAGCCCGGCTTCAAGCCTTCCGCCTTCTCGAAGCACTCCAGAGCCTCTTCGAATGATGCCGTTGGCGGGTTCGATGCTACCGAGTTGATAAGCTTACGCGTCACCCAGTTGACCTCGGACAGCTTGAAGTTGAATTGACCGAGCATGTGCCAGATTCCCGGATCCGTCGGATTACAGTCCTTGGCGGTGGAGAAATGCTTCTTCACATTCTCCAGCTGCTTGATACGTTCGGACACACCATCCAGGTTGCTTTTCTCCGACAGGATAGCTCCGAACCATTTGTTGGACCCGAAGTTCGCCCCATCCAGCTCCAAGGCTCGCTCAGCATAGCCAAACGCCTCCCGGACGTACTTGGCCTTTTCGTCGCTGTTCTGGGTTTGTTTAGAAATGAAGAACACCGCTCGCGCCAAACGCCACTGCACTTCCACTACGTCTTTCTCCTGCAAGAACAGATGATCAGCTTTCTTTTTGCCTCAAAGATCAAGACATCACAAAATAAACATACGCTAAGCTTATCCAACAAATCGAACGCATCCTGGTACTTGGCATCGTCGAACAGTTCGTCGGCTAATTTAAGTTCTTCCACGGACATTTTGTTCTGTATTAATTATTCTAAAGCCTCGTCAGTTCCGACAGTATAGATAGAGAGAACGAATTGAAATGGGGAAAAAAATCGAACCGAACGACGAATGTCTGACACACTTTCCGGTCTAGCACTGAATGAGCTTGCAAATGCAAAGTTCCGTAGTTACATATAGGCCACAGTCACATAGGCTACAACACGCTTATCAACACAACGACTATGACGACGCCGACGTCGCCGTCAATACGCCTCAGCAGACCGGCATCGCGTCGCAAGTGTAGTTCACCGAATTGCTTCGCGATGACACAACCCGAAACCGTTGATGGTTAAAAGCCAAAACTTAATCTTCACCTACCAGTCATTCTAATCAACGCAATGACTGTGGCAGTTGACTATCTGTTCTCTACTGTGAAAAGTACGATAAGATTAATCGTTCCGGATGAACTCTGTACTGTGGTGCTCTCTACAACTATGATTATCGGTATGTTGGTTTCGAAGGTACATACACCGAGCTGGGTTGTGTTGGATGACGATTGCTGTAATGTTGGCGCGCAAGTGCGCACGCGTTTGTTTTCATCGCGTTCTCGCCACTAGTGTTTTCACTAGTCATGCCGGTTTTGGCATTCATGCTGTCACGATACTATTCCTATGGAGTAATGTAGGTGCACACGTATGCAATGGCCAGATGCTAGAAGTGGAGGCAATCGGTGTTTGAAATCCAATTTAGTACGAGACACGGAACAAAGCAGATGGCGAACCAGGGGTGCGTCATACTTTCGTTGTGCCGTTGGAAGTGGAGAATAATTCAATAACATGGGTATTGTGCCCTTCGAGAAACCAATCACAGGTAATGATAATTACTCAAATTATATACATTGTTCTAGTGCAGCTTATTCACTACTAGATAAATCATATGACCTCTTAATGTTAATCTATTCAACGCTTATTTTAGTCGTTGCTCTGAGATGAAGCGGCCCAGCAACGAATTCATGGGAAAGTAAACATCTTGTGTGACAGTCTGTGTTTGTAATTGTATATCCCGGACGATGGCTCGACTAGAAAGCTTCAAGAATGGACCTTTGTGGCATATCAAGAGGATGCTAACGAAAGTGAACAAGTTTATGGAAATCCAAAGCAATACAGCGCCAACATTAGATTAGGGCGAATCTGCTTTTGTAAACAATGGCTTTCGTAGTTATTTTCTCTTGAACTAAAGGTCACAAATACAAATTAAGCATTATTTAAGGACGAGAAGCTTTATCTTTATCCGCTGATATATTCAATTTCAATAAATCGTATTCGAATTCCGATAAATTAGAAGACAAAGTGTTTGTTTACAAAAGCAGATTCACCCTAATCAAATGTTGGCGCCGAATTATGAAGCTCACGTAGAATGGTCCCATGACTTCATAATTGGACCTTACGCTGCATGGCTGCCTATCTCCAGTTTCCAGTATCTCCAATATATAGAGCATAATGAGCATTATCCAAATCCACAGCCCAGCCCCATTAAATCAACGATGTTTTTTCAGCGTGCCTACCACCCACAAACGATAGGCGCGTTGGAGAGAAATCACAGGTGCTTAAACGAGTACCTGAGAATTTTCTGTAACGATAGAAACAATGATTGGGATGAATGGATGCCGTATTATAGTTTCTGCTATAATACGACACCAAATCTCGAACATGACTACACGCCATTCGAATTGTTATTTGCTCATAAAGCTAATAGTCTTCAGTGTGTATCAACAGATATAAATCCATTATATAACTATGAGGCTTATGATAAAGAAATGAAATTTAGGCTACAAGTAGCTCATGTAAGTGTGTTGGATGCCATAAAAAAATCTTAAGAAAAACGAACAAACAATCTAAACAAAAATAATAATCATACAGATGTTAAGATAGATGATATAGTATATCTGAAATTAGAAAATAGGAGTAAACTGAATCAGGTTAACGAAGGTCCATATAGGGTAATAAGTACAAGTTTTTCGAATGCTACAATTATAAACAATAGTAACAAAAAATACATAAATCTAGGCTCTTGAAATTTAAATAATATCAAACGTTCCCTCAGGGGGATGGTATACATTGAAATCATCAAAATTTGTATGATCAATAATCCAACCATGTAAACGAAAATTTGTGAGAGGCACTGGAAAACAGAATAATTTCCTTGGCTTGAAATCATTTTCCCGTAGGGGGATGGTGTGACATGTGCATCTCACATGTTACCAAATCTCATATCCAAATTCCAAAAGGACTACATTTGTGGCACCCCGTCGATAAACTTTCCCATGCGTGACGAGCCCACAGTTATTACACAAAAACGAAAAAAAAAACCCATCGCCAAAATTTCACCATTGTAAGCTTATGAATTAATAAACAAGAAAATATTCTTTTCAAAATTTTTTATTACTCAGAAAATGTTTTTTCCGGCTTTTCCGAAAAAAAATCCTTCACTGTGGATTTTTTTTTTAAATTATATTTTTTTTCCAAATTCTTGAGAAAATTTCATTATAACGTTTGCATTAAAAAAATGGACAAAAATTGTCGATTTTTCATGGGTTTACCTTTACCCGCACTGAAGAAACTACCAATGCAGCATCAATCATAGTAATCCATGAGTCAGCAGACAAAATGTGACAGCTCTATTAGTCGAACTCTAACCGAGATGGCAAAAACAGTGAAGCAACTCCGTTCAGAAGTGTGCGCGTTCAAAGAACGGCACCCCACCGCGTCGAAAATGGACATCGTGCGGCACTTTGTGGACGCCGGATACGACCGTTCTGCAGGGCTGGTAGCGGATTTAGGGATAAATAATAGTGACTTTAGTGACTAAAATAATAAAAATAGTGACCAAATAGTGACTAAAAAGTGATTTCTAAATTTAAGTATTTTTTAATTTTAATTGTTAACTAATGTTATAAGTTGTATAAGTACAGTAAAAATTAACTAAGTGATTACCGTTTGCAAATAATGAATGTTTGAGACGATGATAAGTGGACTGTATTGTTCGATAGCTTACTGCTTCCCGGATAGAAGAAGGGAAATGTGATTTGTTCACAAGAATTAAAACACTTTATTTTGCTCTATACAAAACACCATTTACTCTCGGAACCTTTTACTACTCGGAACAGAACACTAATTTTTCTTTAGTAGGTTTTCTCAGAATATATTCGAGTGGAGGTTTATAGGCAAGAAGAGCCCATATAGTTAGGTTCCCTAGATTTTATAGATCGGGTTAGTGATAAAATGCTAGCCCTTTCTCGTTCTATTGATATATTTATCTCTTTTCAACGTAACTCGTCTAATTTTTATTAGTCACAATCGATGTTTCTCATCAGGGATCGTCAATGGATGTTGCTACGCTGAAAATTGGTCGACTCGCTTGGGACTAATTGGTTGTATCTCGTACAATGAATAATACTGCGGCGCAGAGTTACTTTTTGGGTTTTTCTTTGTAAAGAAGCGACGTAATCAAGTGACATTTTTTTTCTTCACGACCTCCTACACTTTGTCCGCAGCTCGTTTTTGCGAAGATGGGTATATACGCATGGTTGAAACGCCTTCCAGCATGGTCTGTGCTAGAATTACTTCTGACATATTTTGCTGAAGAAGTTCAGGAAGAAAAAATAAATGCCTTATTAATAGTGTAAAGCGTTGCAACGCGTTGTTTCAGAAAATTGTACATTTGCATACGTATTATTAGCTTTTCGTTGAAAAACATTTAATATGTTTTTATCTTTCTGGAATGTTCTAGGTTATCCAAAATGAACCAGAGCTCCGAACTTCAGATCTACAGTTGTAACAGAAGCGTTTAGAGCTGTATAAGGTTCCTATATGTATTCAAACATATTGCATAAACCTTTATGAATCAACAGTCATTATTTGAAAACTTGATGATGTTGTTGTGATGATGATGTTGTCGAAACTGGCCTTGCGAAAAAAACTTAAGATCAACGGTAGTAACTATAGCTTTTGGGCTATACAAAATTACGCTACGTGTTAAACCATATGTAGTAAATATTTTCGAACGTAAGGAAAAACACCATGAGATGAACGGAGATAATCTAGGTCATCCAAACTACCCTTGAGTTCAGCACACAAGATCTACAGTTGCAACATTAGGTGTCTGGAGTGTGTAAAGGGACAATATGTATTTATATTGATTGAATCGTGTGGAAGGCTTACAGACCTAATGCGACAATCTTGGGATATTCTAGGTACTCCAAACTGTACTAAAGTTCAAAACATAAGCTCTACCGTTGCAACAAAAGTTTTTTGAGCTATATATTGGGATTCAAACACATTCAATGAATCTTTTAGAAGGGCAACTCTCATTATTTTGAGATCCTCTAGTAAATCCAAGCCGTCCTGGAGTTCGTTACTTGAAATATACTGTAGTAACAGTAGTTTGTTGGGCTATACAAAGTAACGTCACGTATTCAAGTATATTCAGTGAATATTTTCGAACGTAAAAATACATAAGAAGATAATCTTGGGATGGTCTAGGTCATCCAAACTGTCTGAGGGTTCAGAACTCAAGATTTAAGGTTGTAACAGTAAATTTTAGGCAATACAAAGTTACAATAAATATTCAAACATATTAAATAAATATTCCTTAAGTAAAAAAAAAACATTACAAAGCAATATGACATGTTATAGGTCATCCAAACTATCATTGAGAACATAGGGCCAACAGTTGTAACGAAAATTAATATTTTGGAAGAACAACAGACATTATAAGATAATCTTCTGATGTCCTAGGTTATCCAAACTTTTCTGGAATTTAAAACATAAAAGCTATAGCCGAAGCAAAAATCTATAGCCGAAGCTTAAAATCTATAGCAATATGTATTTGACCAAGTCAAGTGAGTCTTTTGGAATATAATGAGATACCTTGGGAACTGATCTTGAGTTCAGAACTTCCAATATACAGTAGCAACCGTAGCTTTTTGGGCTATACAAAGCTACGATAAATATTCAAACAAATTCAATGAACATTTTAAATCGTCCTCAGACGTCAAAAGATAACCTTGCTAGTTTCAGTTCATTCAAACTGTCCTTCAAAATTGAAGGTCTACAATTGTAACAATAGCTCTATGGGCTATACAAAGTTAAGTTAGTTTGTTTGGCATAGAATATCCCACGATTATCTCATAGTGTCAGTTGGTCTTCCAGGACCAACTGGAATTGAATATATTTGAATACCTATCATATTATGATAAAGCGAATAAAGCTACTGTTACAACTGTTCATCTTAAGTTCTGATCTCCTGGGCAGTTTGGACGACCCAGCACTTCTCAAAAAAATATGTCCTACTTTATTCAATCATCTATCTATGTTATTGAAATTGCTTGTATAAATAGGCCTGAAAGAAAAGGTAGCAAATTCTTAATATAGTCCTCTGGACCGACTGTTCTCTTTATATATTCGATTAATTGTGAATTTTTAAAATCTACTGTACAATAAACTAAGATTATTTGTCTCAGAAATTTCAGCAAAATATAAAATTCTATTGTACGAGTTTTAATGGAACTTTGAAATCATTACGCGAATTGCAGTGTATCCCGATTTCCCTATTTGGATGCCGAAAGCGTAGTCCACTTTTGAAAAAACTGAAACGAAAAAAATATTTTTGGAAAAAAGTGAGTGTAAATAAAATATTACTTGATTCTTGCATGTAGTTTCTTCATTGGACATTTTATTTGTATATTGGATAAACGTTTTAATTTTTCTCACCTATCCCGTTCGATTCGTCATGGACTTCACTAGGTTTGTTTGTATAGAAATATGAAAAAGTATTATGAAATAGCTGGAACATTGTAAACACAATGAAAGATGTTATACTATGGCACCACGTGCGTCGCATTCAAGCTAATCTAGAATGCTGTGACCGATTTGACAAGTTCAATTGAGGTAGAGGCAGGACAGCGTTCACCAGGGCATCTAGTTTTTACTTCTCTACTTTTATGAAGTCTGGCCAGATCGCCGAATTTGGTTGACTATTGTACAATATGAACAAGTGATATTTTTAAACTTTTTACATTCGGAAGTGCGAAAACAGTGACTTTAGTGACTTTTGGATGCAAATAGTGACTTTTTAGTGACTAGACTCAAAATAGTGCCCAAGTCACTAAAAAGTGACTCGCTAAGAGCCCTGGTTCTGGCATCTACAACATCTTGGCACTATTAGGCAACAATCAGATCATCGAGTCCGGTTCCAGACGGCCAAAGTCCCTAAGCGACAAGAACCACCAAAGGATGCTGAAGATGAAAACCGAGGCAACAGTGGCAACATCGCTGCGTGCGCTTGGCCGGGAGAGCGGTTCAACCGGCCAAACAGGGAAAAAGTACCTGGTGAACATGAACATCCATGTCAGGAAGCGGAAGTCACGGTTTCGGAGCTGCAGGCAGCGTCAGTGGCTGAATAAGATGGTCAACTCTATTTTCCCGGTGAAGCGTGACGTGGCGGTGTGGCAACGACTGGCAGGGCACTTCTCATTTTACTTCCCCCACGAAGGAAGTGGGCTCCGAGGTGAAGTTCATTTCACACACCAAGTTCCCCAAGAAGGTGCTGCTGTGGCTGAAAATCAGCGAGAAGGAGATGTCAAAGCCGTTCTTCTTTCGCTCCGGTCTGGCCGTGCACGGGAAAATTTATAGTACGAAATGCCTGCCGGAAGTTGCGTCGTCCATCAACAAATATCATAAGGGTGAATACGCGGTGCTCTGGCCAGATCTGGTGACTACTCGATGCGATCGTTAGAGGAGATGGAGCAGCTGAATATTGATGTGGTACCCAAGTCGGCGAACCCACCCAACGTTCCCCAGCTGCATCCCATCGAGAATTTCTGGGCCAACCTGAAGCGTAAGATCTATTTCAAAAATTTTGTCGAGAAAACTGAGGAGGAATTGATCAATAAAACGAAGAAAGAACTCGAAAACATGCTTACACGCATGTGTTCGTCCGGAACGGCGATTGTTCCGGTTAACAGTCGGAAGGCCGCTCGCGAGGGCGTAGAATTTTTTTGCAAGTAAGCTTAAATAATTACCTTCCATGGGAAATTTATCAAAAGCAATTATCTGTCGTGGACAGAGTTTCGTAATATTCTGAGACCCTTCGGCCCAAACTGTACGATAATAAAAAAATCCCCCGCAGTACAGGGTGTCTCGCAATAGGTGTCACTAAAACAAAATCGGATTACAGCAAAACAAATCAACCAAATCATAGCACATATTTTTCATTTGAAAGATACATGTTATAGAAATAAACCATATTAATTAAATTTGAATCTTTCGCCCATTTCCTTGATAACATTGCGCATCCGCTTTGTGAACCCATCGCAGCTGGGACGCTCGATTTCCTGAGGAATTTGGTCCCAAATATCAACCAAATGTTTCTTGAATCGATCTGAAGTAAGCCCTTTTGTAGGTCCTATATGTTGAAGCATATAACCAAAGTAGTCAAGTGGGTTGAGATCCGGTGAAGATGCAGGCCATTCTTCGCTTGTGATGAAATCGGACAAATTTTCAGCGCACCGCGCTTGTGTCTTATTTGTATTTTTATTTCCGTGGTGATTAACAACAAACGACATGATAAACTTTGGTTAAATGTAGTTTATTGCTTAATAATTAATTGAGGTAGGATGATAAATACACTCAATCGCCGCATATTCAAACTAGACATTTTCTATACATGGGTGTAGCCAGGATTCAAATTAGCTTTTTTTCACTGTATGGCAACCGGAAGCCGCCATCTTGAATTTCAAAATTGTGTTGGGCATCGATTCTCAGTCTATAGACATTCCAAACTATTGCATATCGGTACTTAGTTTTACACTATTTCGCGGAAAAGCATACCCCGGAATTCATTTCCTAGAGACCATTTTCTAGAGGCAATTTTCAAAGGCCAGAGGCCACTTCCCGGTGACTAATTTTCCAAAACGAATCTCTGTTCGTGTTTTTTCTTATAATGTATGCTTTCCTGAAACCATTTTCCAGGGGCCTTTTCCCAGAGGACATTTCCCGGGATCCGTTTCCCAGTGGTTATTTTCCGGAATGACTAATTATTCTGAGCAGATATCTGCCCTCCTTTTTTCGGGAAGTTTATTGTTTTCCGGAAACTATTTTTCTGATGATATTTCCCAGACGCCATTCCCAGGAATCATGTTCCTAGAGGTCATTTTCTGGATTGACAAATGTTCCATAGTAGATCTTTGTCCATCTTGCACAGTCAGGGAGCAGTCACCTCCACCTGCCCTCTCCCTGGCTACGCTTATGAACCTAGATATCGTTCGGGGTACAAGAGTTTACCAGATCAAAATCGAAATTAGAACGCGGAGGGCCCGCTTAGAAATTCACTAGCAGGTATGTGCTCACACACTAGTATATTGCGGTGATGTTTTGTAAAAAGTTGATTTATATATTCCATTTGCTTTTTTTTTGTTCAAAATAATTCTCTTCTAATTTTCAGTACTATTAATATTAAGAAGTCAAGACTCATAACTGAATTAATAGCGATGTTAAAATGTTATGTTGAAACATTAGATTAGAAACACTATTCCATGTACATATTTAAATTTTATTATTCAAGAAAGTATTACTATAATGAGTTTTGTGTAGAGGTACATTTTAGAATTCACTATATTATTTTCTATTGTGTGAAAAGTTTAGTAGAGTATAGATTCCCCAGATTGATTAAAAGTTTCGAAGCTAACGAATATCCATAAGCAAAATATGGAGATAGAACTTTATTCCTTAGGGGACGACCTTCCCTTGTTAAGTTTTTTGTATGGACCTTCAAATTTTTTTGTATAGATTGTCACGTTTTCTCAAACCTACCCTCCCACCTTACGGCGTGACATAATTAATGGACCTTCCCTTAACTATAGTATATTTGAAAATGTAGCTTTAGAATTAAAGTAAACATATAATCAGGATAATTTCTGAAATCATAATATTTGTCAGTTGTCAACATAGACTGCATAATGGGCCTGTATGTGGTCCCCAAGTTGTTATTGTAATTGCTGAACTGGAATTGTAATTAATTCATAACACAGTACATATAGTAATTTCAGAGTCTTTTCCGGAGGAGACTTTAGCACTGTCAACATAGACAGCATTCTGAGCTTGGTTTTCAGGAATAAATTATATAATAGTCTACTTAGACATCTGATTCAAAGAAGTTGCGTGCAATATTGCAGGGATGGGTACTATGACATGGGAAATTCTACATCTTTTCTAAAAAACGAAGACAAAATACCTAATACTACAAATGTATAGTCACTAGATTCATAGTCTGGCGGATACAACAACGGGAGCCAATTTGAACTGTCAGTTGGCGGAGCCAATCGAGCATATCTCGAGTAATTTATGTTAAGGGCCTAAAAGCAATTTGTAAACAATGACTTTAAACGTTGATTTCTTACGAATTACGAGAATCCCACCATACCCTGTTAATCCATATGGTAGAACTAACACTCTTCTACCAAATGCTGCTTTCATTTCACGAGAGTGATTTAAGATTCAAGAGAAATCGATATTTAAAGTCATTGTTTACAAATGGTTTTTAGGCGCTTAACATTAATTACTCGAGATATGCTCGATTGGCTCCGCCAAGTGACAGTTCAAATTGGCTCCCGTTATTGTATCCGTCAGACTATGAATCTAGTGACTATATTCAAATGGTGCTCACGCGGTCGACATATGCTAGTGTGTGGGCAATAAAGGGCGAACACGAAATTATTGCGACAACGAAAATGTCATGCCAATTTTCTTATAATGTTTAGAATCATACCAAAATTTTAGGGTAGTTTTATACATATATTTACTTGAAAAATCAAAAGAAAAGTTAATCGATGGAGCCTTGAGGGTAAAATTGAACGCATTTTCGCTTGATGCCCTCCATCAAAGTCTTTACAGTGTCATCCGGTACCAGTTTCTCAGTTTTTTTTTCCATTTTCTTAACATGTCCTTCTCGTCTTTGACTGTCTTCTTGCTCTTCCGAAGTTCCCGCTTCAACATTGCCCAGTACTGCTCCACCGGGCGCAGCTCCGGACAGTTTGGCGGATTCATGTCCTTTGGAACAAAATGGACAGAATTGGTCTCATACCACTCCAGGACACTTTTAGAATAGTGGCATGATGACAAATCTGGCCAAAATAGTGGAGCTTTGTCGTGCTGCTGCAAGAACGGCAAAAGGCGCTTCTCGAGGCACTCAGATTTGTAGATCTCGCCATTTACTGTGCCCTTTGTCACGAAAGGCTCACTCCTCAGTCCGCAAGAGCAGATGGCCTGCCAAATGAGATATTTGGAGGCGAACTTCGACATTTTCATCTTCTTAAATTTGTCGTCCACATAAAACTTGCTCTTGCCGGTGAAAAACTCCAACCCCGGAATTTGCTTAAAATCGGCTTTTATATACGTTTCGTCGTCCATCACACAGCAGCCATATTTTGTCAGCATCTTCTTGTAGAGCTTCCGTGCCCGAGTTTTAGCCGTCGATTGTTGCCGCTCATCGCGGTTTGGGAAGTTCTGTACCTTGTATGTATGTAGTCCAGCTCTCTTCTTTGCATTCTGGACGTAGCTCTGCGACATGCCGATCTTTTTAGCCAAATCACGGCTTGAGACGTTGGGATTTGCTTTAATCATCCGCTTCACCTGTCCCTCTGTCTTGTGGGTGAAAAGTTGAGATGGGACCGAGTTCTGGTCAAGCGGACTAAGCGGCGGAATTGGTTTTGGCTTATTTTTTTCAGAATTGTTTTCAACTTCCAAAAGGGTTTTGCACAATCGGAGAGAGAGCGAATTTTAGCTTCGAAATGCTTACTGAGGTCCATCATCCTGGCTTGAATCATTTTAGTAAGGCGGTTCAAAATGGTCTTAAGGTGAAGTAAGGAATCAAAGACATCAAACACTTCCAGCAAATTTGGACAAAGACCGCTTCTACGATTTCTGAAGAGTCCCTAATGGACGGATTTAAGCGCAAAGTTCGAAAATTGTATGCAAATACCGAGTAACTATGTTTTGTCTTCACGAATTGTTAAAATACATCCCATGAATCTGAAATAAACAACTACGACGGAAATATAATGTGAAATTTATGTTATATTCATGTTTTGAGGTGTCCGGATTATTGCGGATACAGACCTTAGTCTACCTTGGTCTCACCCTTGATAGCAGGTAGTTGTTCGGATCGCATGTACACAAAACATCAAATAAATATAGTAGTTTTTTAAGGTTCGAGATTTCGTTCCAACTGGAGAAATGTAACCATCTAATGCTGTAACATTGAAGTTTTAAACAAAAGTACTGTATAGCAACTATTAATGGACAATTTAAACTTATTGACAAACGAATATTAGTGTATAGGTGTATAGGTCTTTCTGTGCGTACCAATTTACTTTTAGTCAATCTTTATTATCAAAATAAATAAACTTAATTGTTGTTTATTTCGAGTGATTTTTAATTCGGAAATCCGGATTTTGTATCATCGACTTTTTCATATCCGGAATACACCAGCACTACTTGAATAGATATACAAATCGACATGCATACAACCGACGTGCTAAGTATCAATCCAAACTAACCAACTGTTAAGAAATCGCAAGTAATGACTGGGTGTCAAATTGAACCGTTTACTCATCCTCTATTTCACAGAAACCAACAACGAAAACATGTGAGGCCAGCTGGGCGCTGTTTTGCGCTACGTCTTGGTACTTTATTTCCGCCCTGCTCTTGCCAACGAGCATAGTTCATGTCGTCTGTTCGTTTTGTTTTTGAAATAACAAAGCATCGATCGCTCACTTGAAATACGAATGACAAAACCAGTTCACGTTGGTGCGATGTTTACAACTCCTCCATGATTTGCTGAAATTGGCAGACAAACAGTTAGCGCTGTAACTTATTTGGCAATCGCCACACACAAAACCGCTGCTTTTTCGTTAGACTTAGTTGAACCGATCGCGAATGGCAATTAAAAGCGCAATTCGTTCCTATCGCACCAGAAATATATTTATTACTTTCCCACATAACAATATCGATAACAAAAATATAGCATAATCAGTACAAAATGTGACATGGTTTAATGATTTGCAAGATCATGCACTTTCGTGCGTGATATCTAATCTATAACTTCTTCAAGAGCTTCGCCGCCTCCTCCTTGGCCTGCTTATCATCCTCGTTCAGCACCGTCACATTGGCCGCCAACGAAAGATACTCCTTGGCCTTGTCGTTTCTTTTCAGGGCGTGATTAGTTTTGCCCAACATCAGATGATTCATCGAGTAGAAGTTCGGTTTGGTTTGTTCGGCTTTCTCGAAGCACTCCAGCGCCTCCTCGTAGCTCCCTTCCGGAGGGGTGGCGAAGATGGTTGCGACAATTTTCCGCTGGTACCAGGGCAGATCGGCCAGACCGTAATAGAACTGCCCCAGGATGTACCAGCTGGTGGCGTCGGTTGGGTTCAACTCCAAGGCCCGTTGCATGTGCTTCTTGACGTTCTCCAGCTGGGAGACACGCTCCTTGATGCCATCCAGACCACTCTTGGCGTCCAAGAGTATCGAGTACCACTTGTGCGAGGCGAAGTCATTGTCGTTCAGCGCAAGGGCTTCCGTTGCAAACTGAAAACTTTCCCGAACCATTTGTTCCTTCTTCGGGCTTGGGGTGCACTTCGAGAGGTTGAACAGCGCTCGGGCCAGGCGCCATTTGATCTCGTACGCTTCGGGGTTCTGCAACGGAGGAGGGGATTGAGTGATGGGCTTACTAAATACAAAAATGAGTAAATTTAATCAGGAATTGCTAAACCTTCGAATCTCTGCGACAATGAATATTACAGTAAGTCTAGACTAAATCGTCAAAAGGTCGAAAGTAACAATTGTAAACAATGACTTCAAAGGTTGGTCTCTAACCAAAGATTGTCAAACTAATCATCCTTCCCCCCTTCCCAAAGACCGTGAGGACGTGGCCGGCGCCGGTACTGATCTATAAATAGAATGAGTGAACTTGTACGTTGAAGATGCAAAGCTCCTCCCAAGCTCCATCTATGTGGATCTCTGTGCAATTACACTAGTTCTGATCGGTAACGGAGTAGCAACTACGCTACGCACGGTCTTTTTTTTTAAAAAAAAAGGTCGAAGGTAACAATTGTAAACAATGACTTCAAACGAAAATTTCCTAGAAATTCCAGGTTGCTAAAATTTAAACCTACTACCGACGGGAAAGTAATAACTCCTTTTATCTGTTTCTTGTGCTATTTGGTTTGTAGGAACAAGCAGATCACAGTAAAATACGCTAGGCAATTGTTTACAAATGTTACTTTCGACCTCTTGACTATTTTGTCTAGAAGTAGACTTTCATTCAATACTATCAAAATTTCATCAATCAATAATGATCAATCAATGAGTTTCTCAATCAATAATGTTTGATCCAATTTAGGCCTGATCATAAAGCACGTAGACTCATGAGAATCTCAAAAATCCCTTCCCCCTGGTAGAGTTTTCTCCATACACTTTTTAGAAATTTTATGTGGAGCGTAGACTTTGGTCAAACTCCCCCCTTCCCCCAAAAAAGTCTACGTGGTTTATGAATAGCCTCTTACACCGCGTGAAGCAAATTTTTGACAGCAGTTCCTTATAATAAGCAAAGAAATTAGGTCAAAATTCATATTTGTCGGTAATGCCTTGTTCAAAATAGTGATTTTCAGACTAAGAGAGACTTGAATTTTAAGCCAATCGTGCAGTGAATGTTGTCAGAATGTAAGCATATTTGGCTCCAAATAAATTTAATGGGGCTGAGAACTAACTTGTCAAGAGAGAGCTTAAACGTGGTGCTAAACGGGATTCTTGCTGAGTAACGGAAAGTATTGTACCAATGCGAATACTTCTAATACTTCAAGGGCAAACCACATAATCATAAAACATCATATCGACAAAGATTTTTTATTAAGGCCTAATTGCCAAAACTCGCCTAATCATTCCACCGCACGGTCATTTTGAAGAGGAAAAATTCACCTATCCGATGGAATCGGAGGCTTCCATGGGTAGCCTTTGTGTCACGAGAAATTTACGGAAGAAGCCAGTGTTTACGTTTGTCAATTAGGCCCTAATGAAAATTCTTTGTCGATATGAACTCAACTGGTCTTAAAAATATACATAACTTACCAATTCGCGAATCAATTTTAATTTTACTTAAACTTGACAGATGGAATCCCATTCCTAATGATCAACAAACTTTCCGTTAGGTGTCTGTCAAAATTGAGTTCCCGTTACAAATAAGTCAGCTCGAGTAAAGACTGTATTCGATGAAATTTGGACACACGCAATTGTTCGTAACTTTTTAGCGTGTGGGTAAAAATTATTGAAATTTTAACTGAATGTATTTCATTGTGTTGTGTAAATTGTGTAATGAGTTTCGTTAAAATCGGTCGAGTGATTTCAGTGATGGCTTCGAATGAAGAAATAGTGCTCCAACAAATTTTGGGCACTCACTTAGAAAACCCAAACGCTTCTCATCGATGGATCGGAAAACAGCTCGGAATCGCACATTCAACCGTATCTCATGTGATCAAAACGTTTAAGGACCGTAAGACAACCAAGCGGAAAAATGGTAGTGGCAAAAAACGTGGCACATCAAATCCGGAGAAGGCCAGGATGGTATTGAACCAATTTAAGCGTTATCCCAACATTTCGATCAGGGATGTTGCGAAAAAGGCGAAAGTTTCAGTTTGTTTTGTGCAGAAAACAATGAAACGTTCTGGATTACATGTGTACAAGGTCCAAAAGGCACCAAACCGGAGCGATAAACAGAACTCGGTGGACAATTTAAAAATGAACTGAAATTCAACCTGCGTCGCTGTCAACCACATATAGATGCACTATAGTGCACATGATTTTGACAATTTTGGACATCTGAAAACTGAAATTCGACAAATATTTTTCATCAGAACTCAACTGACAAACGTAAACAATTTCTTCTTTCTTGAATTTGTCGATCTTGACAACTTGTCTAATTAATTTACCACAGCCATTTCGAACAACAAGATTCCTATTCGATAGAATTGGAAGCTCTCATGGGTGGATTTTACATTACGAGCAGGGATGCCAGATATTATTGTTTTCAAATGTCTGTGATAAAAATTTGAAATGTCTGGAAATGTCTATGAAAATCTGTAATTTTTTTTTAAAGAAAATTAGACTTCTTTCAACGAAAAGACGTAATAAGAAAGCGAGTTATGTCATTATCGCTATTTGTGTGATTATGTAAACATGTCTGAATCTTTTTCTTTGGTTGTATCCAGCCTTACGCTATTGTTTCATATTTTTAAAGTGACACTGAAGCTTGAAGCATTCGCAAAGATGTCAAAAAAAAAACAACTTTCTTTGTAACGTTCTTTCCAGTTTTGTATTTTAAAATCATAAATTAGTTTTCATTTGATAAATTTAACGGACTCATTTTTTGATTCAACAAAAAACATTGAATTACAATGAATAACAGAGTCAATCTTTCATAAATTATAGAGTTGAGTTCAAAATTTTTATTTTATTTTTTCATTGGTAAAAAAAACTACAATGACACTAAAACGGATTTTTTGTAGATTAAGTCGAAGGGCTGTCATTTTCGATTTATACATTTGTAATTTATTTGTATGGGAGCCCCCATCTCAGGGAAGGGAGAGGTCTCTTACTATCATTAGAACCTGCCCCGCCCTAAAAACCCCTCCATAAATGTTCCCGCTGATCGGTTGAGTAGTATTCAAGTTTATTTTTATATATAAATAGATTCGGTTCATTTCATTTGGATATGTAGATTCTCTGAACTTTGGAAGCATTCTCGAAAACTTTGTAGATATATTGATAAACTTCTTGAATTTTTTTATGCTTCTCAGCTAAACTTCAGGGAAATTTTCTTACTGACCAAATCTTCCAAACGAGGTTAGATGGTAAGTAATCCCTGTGATTCCTGCATGAGTGTGTGTTCTCATAGTATGATGTGAACAGTTGGGCAGACGGTGTGTACCATATATTAATAGTGTCATCATCACTCATGATCATCAATGAATATGAATGATTTTTGTATAGACTGCTTCTTCGGTTAGTCAGTGATCATCTCTTAAATTTCAGGGAAACTTTCTCCTGATCTTTTGCAAGGCTCTTTGCTAAAATGCTGGGAAGTTTCCTCCTGAACTTCAGGCAAAATTCTTCATGAACTTCTTGACAGTCACTCCTTATTTCATCGAAATTCACATTTAAAAACCCAACCTTACCTTCCAAAAACATTTGGTAAGTTTTTTCCTAAACATAGTTACTTTCTAAACTTCTGATAAGTCCCATCCTGAGCTACGAGGAAAGTTTCTGCAGAACTTTGAGAAAGTAATCTCCAGAATTTCTTGGAAAATCTTCTTAAGTTGTTAGAAGTTTCTTTCTGAACTTCTGAGAAGTTCTTTTCGAAACTGCCGAAATAATCTCTTCTGAACTTTAGGGAAGTATTTTCCTAAACTTCGGGGAAGTTTGTTCCTGAATTTCTGAGAAACTCCTGCTTGAACTACTAGAAAGCTCCCCCTATACTTCTGATACTACTGATTTTATCAAAAGAATCTACCATAACTTCTGGGATTTCGTAAACTTCGAGAAGTTCTCATTCTGAAATGCTGAAATGTTCGATTCGGAACTTTAAAGAAGCATTTCTGGGTTCGCAATTTCAGAGAAATCCTCTTGTGAACTTCTGAGGAGTTTTTTACTGTTTTTTGGTAGGTTTCTTCCTGAAATTCGGGGACATTTTTTTACTGAGCTTATTTTTTCCAAATTCTTTTTTTTTAGGAAAATTCCCTTAAATTTATTCTTGAAGTTGGACTTCTGAGAAATCCTCTTCTGAACTTTTTGGAAGTTTTCCCCAGAGCTTTGGGGAAGTTTTTTCCGGAACTATTGGGAAGTTCGTGGTCAAATTAGAAGTGCCTCCAATGCTCCTGGAAAGTTTCATTCTTTTCTCTCTTAAGAATTTTGAGAAATCCTTATTCTGAAATGTTTAAATGTGCTCCTCTGAGCTTTGGAAAAGCTGCCTAGCACTTCTGGGAAGTTTCAACTAACCTTTCGAGAAGTTTCTTCTGGAACTTCTGAGAAGTTATTTCCTGAACTTGAGAGAAGTTTTTTCCTCTACTTCTGTGACGCATCGGCTTGAGGATTTTTTTTTACTGATTTTTTGAGATATTATAGGTAGTGCCCTGGTTAGCTCCCATCTGAAATTTGGGGATGTTTTTTTTCTGAACTTCTGGGAAGTTCAACTTTGAATTTCTGGGAAGAACTCCATAACCTCTGAAAAATCCCAAACGTCAGAGAAGTCCTCTTTCCTACACTTCTTTCTGAAGCTCTGATAAGTCCTCTCATGATTCTTGGGGAAGTTCTGTCTTGAAATTCTGGTAAGTATCATCTTGAACTTTGGTAATGAATTTTTGAAGGTTCTTCTAGCATGAAATGGTTGCTCCCAATACTTCTGAGAAGTTTCTACCTGACCATAGGAAAAGTTTTTTTTTTTCGAGGAAGTCTCTAAATTTCTTAATTATGATTTTATTGTTGTGAGCCTTGATTTTTGTTGTGACTTAATAGCAAAAGACCAATATTACCAACGCTTTGACAGTAATTTTTCGCATGGGTTTGAACACGCGTGGGATTGAACACGCGTGGGATTGAACACTACATAAGTAGGGCCTCCATGTTACCCTCGGAAAGGGCCTATACGATACTTATCTCCAGGCCCATTGTGCTTCCAAGTGGCCCATCGCTTTCGTTTCTTGAAGGATTTCTACTCTAAATGATACCTACGAGATTTCAAAATATTAAAACAATGCTGTTTATCGTATATACTATAACTAACTATATACTATACTGCAATATATATACTATACTGTTCGGACGTTTCAAATCCGAGTCAGAGAATACCTTTATTTGAAATTTTAAAAATATTTCAAATGTCTGTAAAAATCTGCAACATAAATAAAATGTCTGCTAAATGTCAGCATCGTTAAAAAAGTCTGCAATAAAAATGAAAAGTCTGCAAATTTACAGACATGTCTGTGAATATGGCATCCCTGCATAAAGCCTTCAAGAAAATCGAGCTGTCAAATTACCATCACACGCTACACCCAAGTTTTCGGCTTCACGATTGTTGTTCGTGGATGACAGCCGCTTCAGTGCTGTGCAATAGGGGCATTATATTGATTTATTTTTTATTTTGCTGAAAATGTCTTTATTGAGTAGTTTTGGATTTTTCTTACATCATACAACAAACCGCTTCTAATAAGAATTTCATTTGAATTTTTTAGAAGCATTTTAAAATGTTCTCCCTATACTTTAACATGGGAGCTGTCAAATTTATCACCACTCGGTGTCTTCTTCTTTTTTCAACCTGGATTCGTCTATTGATCAACAAACTTCCCGTAAGGTGTCTGTCAAAATTGAGTTCCCGTCTGTCAGAAATAAGTCAGCTCGAGTAGCAGACTTAATCAATCATTTTCCAGCTGTCAAGTTTAATTGAAAATTAAAATTAAATCGTGATTTGGAACACAGCCTTGGTAAATGTCATTAAGATAAGTTTTCAACATGGAATAATTGCTCATTCAGGTCAGCAATAGAACCGCTTCACAGTGGGAAAAAATTGCCCGAAACGCGAAAGAATTCTATATCTCAGGTTGGAATGAAACGATTTCTGTAAATGTTACCTTTACTTGAAGGAAAATTTCTAAGGAATCGAATGGACGTGGTCTTGTTGGCCGCATGGAACTGCTTGGGAAGCAGATGAGCTCATTTTACCCTGGTTCCCCTAATATTTCCTTGTTGTTCAGAAATTTCTTTGCTCGGTGTGACTCAAGATCAACAAAATGATGCTAGTCCTATGTTAAATTTCCAGGAGAATCGATTGAAGTAGATTTTGTTCGCCGCACGCCTCTTTGAATGAAGATATAACTGATTTACCCTGATTCCCCTAATATTTTCATGTTTTTCACAATTTTCTTTGCTCGGTGTGACTCAAGATCAATAAAACAATGCTTGTTCTTTGTAAAATTTTCTCTGTAATCGTTTGAATTTAGGTTTATTTACCGCACGGCTCTGTGAAAGTAGATATGGCTGATTTTACCCTGATTCCCCAAATAGTTTTAAGTTTATCATTAATTTCTTTAGTGGGAGTTACTCATGATCAACCAGTCAAGGCTAGTCCTTTGAAAAATTTTCTGAGAAATCTATTGGAATTGGTTTCGTTTACTGCACAGCTCTGTGAACGAAGATATGGTCGATTTTACTCCGATGCCCCTAATATGTTTGGGTTATTCAGAGATTGCTTTGTTCGGTTTGACTCAAGAACAACAAAATAAGGCTAATCCTAAGTAAAATTGCTTGAAAAATCGATTAGAGTTGGTTTCGTTCACCGCGCGGCTCTGCGGATAAAGGTATGGCTCATTTTACCCTAATTTCCCTAGTATTTTTGTGTTTGTTAGAAATTTATGTAATCGGTGTGTTTCTACAGCAACAAAATAAGACTGAAATACGATTCTCCCGGAAATTTTATAAATTTTAATCAAGGAAAGGTAGCATTTATAGAAATCGTTTCACTCCGAGCTGAGATATCGAATTCTTTCGCGTTTCGGGCACTTTTTTTCCCACTGTGCGCTTGCTCGTTTAAATTTGATATTTGCCAAAATTCAGTCCACAATTTAAAAATGAACTGAAATTGAGCCGATAAAGAATCAGTTGATGAACATTTTGCCGGATATGATTTGACTGTTTTCACCTTTGACACCGTGTAAATTTGAAGATCCTCAAAAACTACACATCTTATTTTAATTTCCCGATCATTGCTGCACCGTAGACTGAAAATTTCGCTTAATGTTTTTGGGTACATAAGAGCTACTTGAAATTCTCACAACTTCACAGATTCACGTCTATTTACTTAGGTTTTTCAGGACAGTTCTTCATAGTTTCAATTATTTTTTAGCAAACATTACTGATAAAACAAAAAAAGTATAAATGATTACTTTTTCAAAAATTATCATGAAATTTATAAAAAGGTATAATTTGTGCATTTGTAAATAAGTTTAAATAATTGTAACAGGACTGCCATTTTCATGATGTGCATAAGCAAATATGGAAACACACCTACTGAAACTCAGCATGAATTAAAATAACAAGCTTCCTTTTCTTAAGTTTTTGCAACTGGCAATTCTATATGGGTACCTGCTTAGTTTCGACGTCATGCAGTACGCTTTCAGTGACGAATCAAATATTTACTCACCGCACTTTTTTGCAGCAAATCGTATGCCTCCTGGAAGTTGTTCTCGTCGAACAACTGATCCGAGTGCTGTATCGTTTCGCTCATATTCTTTGCGTTTTCTTCGGCCATTTTCGAGCTGGCTTCTTTCTCGGTGGATTCCTTCTTGGAACTGCCGGATGAGAACAGTGAAAACGATGCTAGGAATGTTATCCCTGTTGTAGCGGTGGTACGTGTTGTTTTCGCTTCAATGGATCTCCACAGCTGGAAGGAAAAAACCGCAAGGTTGTTAAACTATTTTAGATCGAATTGACATTGAAATGTTTTTATCACTTCACACCTCAGTGGCTTAAAACATTTAATCGAAAGTTTGTGTTTTTATCCAACTGATAACAAAACCGATTATCAACCGACCCAAATTAAATTCGCACGCAACCAATAAGCTTAATTGATTTCAACTGATGTACTTTGAACTGAGTCTTCCAACGAAGAAGTCAACGACAGTAGCACAATTCACAACGCAACTGCTCTCAGAATGGCACAGCATTTATATACATCAATATCACACTTCAGACTGCTATAAAGAATGCAAACAAAGTGCCCACTCAGATCAAAACTCCAATTACTCACCCTGGCGGTGCGCTGTAGCAGCAGTGTCGGATGTAGTCGCGAGATGACGAGATTAGTATTGATGCCCCGCTGTCTCTGCCAGTAGTTTCTCCAGCTTTGTGCAGGAGCTAGGGTGGCTGCATGTCTTAGTGCTATGGCGCTGGCAATCAGCAACCGACGAGTGTTGGGACGTTGAATCACCATTGCTATTATTTGAATACTGACCAACAAACACTGAGTTGAAATAAAGAAACCGCGCACCTGTCAGTCGAGGCAACTTTTACGAAATGAACGAAAACAACAAAACACAAGTCGTCGTCGGAGACGAAAGAAAGTTGTTGATGATACCGAGTGTAAACACATAACAAGAAAAATAAGCGAATAGCTGCGGCACGCAAACGTTCGCAAGCAGTGAGGACACGTATATCACGGTGGACTAACACCGAGAGGCATTCGCTAGTCATGGGCTACTCTAAATTAAAGACGAATACAATATTCATATGCATATGTGACAATATGTCACAGAAAAACTAACGGCAACTATTATAGGCTGGAATTAATTTTTGTGCTTGTTTTAAAGGAACCGTCTATTCAGATTTGAAATGCTCGTAATGTTGATATGAATATTATAGATTTCATTTGTATGAAACATTGAAATAAATCAGTTATCTGGTATTTAAAACGCTAAGGCCGATCTAAACGCTGAGTTTCATGTTAGTTGCAAACTGCTTGCCAGTTTTAAAATTTCTAACAGTCAGAAATAAAACTAAAACACGCTAATCGCAATGCGATGTTTTGATAATATTGGTCGTCCATAATTTCGCGTTTGGATAATCACTTGCAAAGTAAAACAAAAAATGCTAATTTGACAGTCATCAATCGTAACAGCTGGCATAACTATTCAAATGCGTTTAGTTGGTGAAAAAAACATTTTGATTGAAAAAATAAAACACGACGTTCAATTCTATAAAACATGAAGTTTGTTTCAATTCAACGGTTTACTTGAATTACTTCAACATTGTTTATTATTTCAACAAATGTTTTTAGTTGGTTCAATAAAACATTTTGTTTTGAACAATAAAACACGATGTTCAATTATATAAAGCATGAAGTTTTATTTCAACTCAAAAGTTTTGTAGAAGGAGATGTTCGCTCATCACCATGAGGCACCAAGAGTGAACATTAATGTTTTTGGCTAGAATGAAAGATGTGAAGAGAAAGTGTTGATAGTTCCGTCAAAGTGCGGCAGGTAGGAAAATCTAACAGATGTTTTGAAAATTGAGCGAAAGGGCATGTGTATGGTACTCGAACCATGGACGTCAATCTTTGCCTAACATCCCACTCCGGGATAGGTTGTAGCAACGGAACAAGTCCGCCACTTCAACAGGCAAAAATTGACGCATGGAAAGACGCTTATGTACCACTGTGGCTTGTATAGTTATTCTAGCGATCTATTGTGTGCACTCTGTTTATTGATGCGCACATGGGAGAGGAACTCTCTCCTTTTTTGGGTTTGTTTTGAGTCGCACCGACTGACGATCACTAAAGTTTTTAATAATAATCGTTACTCCTCGCACGGAGAATAAATAACATAACAATTAATGTATCACAAGTTTTGTTGAATCAGTTCATCAGTTTTATTAGTCTATATTTAAACCAAATTTGTTTTGAAATTATGTCTATTTTGGTTGGTATAACCACAGAGAACAGACATCCAGGCTCGAACAATTTTTTTCCAATTTGCTGTGTAAATTTTTAAAAGCAAACCGTTGAAAAATCAACGCCGCCTAGTCTAAATTTCACCAAACTAAATCTCGAGGTGAACAAGTGGCTCAATCAACATTCGATTCAACAAAACTAACGGAAACGAGCTGAAATTTTAAAATGGCAGTTATAAAAAATTACACGCGAAGGGCACTCAAGCTTTGATGTCTGTTCTCTGTGGTATAATTTCGTATTTTTTACCTGTCGTAGCTTGACGTGTCGCTAAAGTAGTCCTGAAACAACTTCTGATGATCGAAACGGAAATCACGGTCGACTTGCGGTGTCTTCCAGGACGTGACCCTCTCTCATTCGACTCTTGTTTTTTCGCTGAAAAATTAAAAATCAGCATTATCTAATACCGTTCAAATGAAATGCATGCGTTTAAAGACTCACCTTCAGCTAAACGAAATAGTAATGGGTTGCCCACAATTGATACGTTGCGAATGTGTTTGCGTGAATTTGACAGTTTTTGACTTCTCGCAAACTTTATGCCTGGATTGGCTTGAGCAAATTTTTTTTTACTTCCATGAAGCAATTTCTGCGTCGTTTCCGCATGCCAGAGGTAGATGTTCCAGGACATTACCCAAGTAAAAACTAGGCTGTAATAGCAAGCATATATAGAGCATATGCATTACGTCTAGTGCATCATTAAAGATGGACTAAAGCTGAAAAGGGCCCCACTAAGATCGAACTAATGCTACATCTTTTATAATACCATAAGACATTGCTAAAGTAGCATTTTTGCATTGGTAATCCATCACTACATTCTTAAGCTAGTCTAACTCTTCATTACTTGACAACTGTTGAATTAATGCAATTTCGCATTACCGATGTTGATTTTGGGTTGAATAAGTACAATAATATAATGCTTGACCCAACAAACATCAATGCTGAATAACTGTTTCTTCAAACAAATTTGGAGAAGTTGCTCAGCCTTTTCTTCTAGAAAGCTGAATAACTTCTCCAAATTTGTTTGAACTAGCGGTTATTCGACACTGATGTTTGTTGGGGTGGTTACTTGGGTATAGTCATCTAATGACTTTTTTTCAGCTACGTTGCGATGCAGCTTGAAAAGCCCGTCACAAGAGCCTTACAGGTGTTGGCGTACGATTCTTCAGCTAGTTCTCTCGACGAAAATGTTAGGATTGGGGAGACAACCAGCCTCAAGAATTTTTGCAAACCTATCCTGAAGACTTCGGGCTCGCAGTAATTTCGTCCCCCAAGACCGGAAGAGTTGAACAAATTGATGAACGAATCGCCCACGAATGAATCGCCGAAATCGCAAAAGTTCAAAAACAATCGCACAAATTCAGTGAACTTCCCAGAAACTCAGGGAACTTATCAGAAGTACTTCTTCAGGAAACTTCCGAGAAGTTTTGCGATTCTCTCTGATGTTTAGAGAACATCTCAGAAAATCAGGGAACTTTCCAGAAAATCGAGGACCTTCCCAAAAGTTACAAGTTCTTCTCAGAAGGTCAGACTTCCCTGAAACTCACGGTATTGCCTAGAAATTCAGGGATTTTCCCATGAACTCAGAATTGTTTGGATATATCTCAGAAGTTCATAGAACAACCCAAGATGAACTTCTCAGAAGTTAATGGTTTTATCCCGAAATCCAGGACAAAAATTCTAGAAACTTCACAACAATTCATGAACTTTCCAGAAGTTAAGGGTTCCTTCCAAAAGTTCGGACAATTTTCCAGAAATTTAGAGAACTTTCCAAAAGTGAAGGGTTTTTCTCAGAAATTATTTTAATTCCCAAAAACTCTGGAAACTTCCCAGAAATTCAGGGAATTTTCCAGAATCTCAGGGAACTTCACATAAGTTCTGGAAACTTCCCAAATGCTAAGGCTCTTTCCGGAATTTTCGACAACTTTCCAGAAAATAAGGAAATTTTCCAGAAATTTAGGGAAGTTCACAGAATTTCAGAGAAATTCCCAAAAGTGTTGTGCTCTTTCCAGAAGTTCAGGCAACTATTCAAAAATTCAGGGAACTTTTCAGAAGTTCAGGGAACTCACCAGGTATTCAGGAAACTTCCCAAAATTTCAATGAGTTTCTCAAAAGTTCAGGGAACTGCCCAGAAAATTAAAGAACATCCCGTAAGTTCAGAGAACTTTCCCGAAATTCATGAAGTATTTCAAAAGTTTTCGGAACACCCTAGAGGACCAGTGAATTTCCCAGTGTTGTATTTCAAATATCTTTACACTTAACTTACCTTTATATACATTTCCATGATCAACAGTAAACAGTTACCAACATTATCTGACCATGTACACTTTAGTTAATAAGGGAATGTCCATTAATTATGTCACGCAAAAATGACTTTTTATAACCACGCCCCCCCCCCCCCTCCCCCCTTGTCACATTTTTTGTACGGACCTTCACATTTTTTTGTATGGACCGTCACTTTTTGCCAAATCACATGAATTTAAAACCAACAATCAAAGACCCGAATAATTATTAAAAGGTCTATAATAAATTAAAAAAAAAAAAAAAAACAACAATCAATATGCAACTGGCGATTTGAAATTGGTTCACTGTTGTAGAACCCCTTGGTCCGAAGTACACCTTGAAGCCACCATCTTGCTTTACATATCTGCGCCTTTGTTTTGATTTGCTGTGTTATTTTGACAGAATATTTGAGAGTGTGTTCGTGTGAGTTCATTATTAGGGGCGCAATATTACCAACAATCAATATGCAACTAGCGATATGAAATTGGATCACTGTTGTAGAACCCCTTGGTCCGAAGTACACCTTGATGCCAGCACCTGGCTATACATATTTGCGCCTTTGTTTTGATTTGCTGTGTTATTTTGACAGAATATTTGAGAGTGTGTTCATGTGAGTTCATTATTAGGGGCGCATTATCAAGCTTGGGACCGAGCTTGGGACCGATGTGCTAGTACTGACTGAGCCAAGAAATAAATCGTATTTGTTCGGGACCTACTGGTCTTAGAGTTAGTCTATGATATTACGCTTAGGACCGAGCTTGGGACCGATGTGCTAGTACTGACTGAGCCAAGAAAAAAATCGTATTTGTTCGAGACCTACTGGTCTTAGAGTTAGTCTATGGTATAACCACAGAGAACAGACATCCAGGCTCGAACATTTTTTCCCTATTTACTGTGTAAATTTCTAAAAGCAAACCGTTGGAAAATCAGCGCCACCTAGTCTAGGTTTCACCAAACTAAAATTGACAGACTATCAAATCACAAGGCGCGTAGGTGGCGCCATCAATATACGAATCACAAAAACTAACGGAAACTAACTGTAATTTTAAAATGGCAGTTACAGAAATTTTCACACGGCGGGCACCTTGGATGTCCGTTCTCTGTGGTATAACTACGTTTTTTGCGTGTGGAAGTAAAAAAATATTTGGTTAAACCAATCCATGGCAAAAAGTTTGTGAAAAGTCAAAAACTGTTAAATTCATGCAGTTGTTTTTGTTTACGTTATTTTTTCACTTTTGGGACAGTGAACCACGACGCAAGGGCAAAATGTCGGACGCGAGGTTTGTCGTTCCGAAGCTTTCGGGAACCAACTGGCAAACGTGGAAAATTCGACTCGAAATGTTGTTGTCCCACGAGAACTTGTCGAGTGTCGTGTACGAGGAATTGCCGGACGAAGATGATCGCGTTGAAGAGTGTGAAAACAACGATCGCAAGGCGATATTGACTGTAAGCTCGGATGGAGGAGGTAGATTCGATAATAACGAGCTGCGGAAGTTTTATCGTGAGGAAGGTATTAAGCCACAATTCACGACTCCCTATTCGCCTCAGCAAAACTGCGTGGCTGCGCGGAAGAATAGAACGATCATCGAGATGGCCACCTGTATGCTGATCTACGCCGGACTGGAGAAGTGCTACTAGGGAGAAGTCGTATATCTCCAAGTGCTACTACGGAGAAGCCACATATCTCCAGAATCGAAGTGTGTCAAGGTCGGGGCGGAAGCCTGATTTGTCAAACTTGCAAGTTTTTGGCAGTAAGGCATACGTTCACGTTCCTGCGACGAAGCGTGCCAAAATAGAAAGCAAGGCGCAAAAGTTGGTGTTCGTTGGGTACTTCATGGAACACAAGAGGTGCCGGTTCCTGGATCGAGAAACGGATTTGATAACATTCAGCAGAGATGCTCGATTCTTGAAGTTGGGCAAAGGTTCGTCGTGCGTGGAAATTCCACTGACTACAAAAGGAGATCCCGAACCTTCACGAAGAGTTCTGAAACAGGAGGAGCAAGAAATCACACTTTGCCGAAGGACGAGACATCGAAGGACTATGATCCATTGAGTGATTGGTCTGAATGCGAGTTATTGTACCAGAATGCTGGGTCTGCAAATGAAGATCAAGAAGGTGTTCGGCGGTGTACTCGCTCAACCCGTGGCGTGAAACCGCAGCGACTAGGAGACTACGTACTGGAAAGTGTAATTGGAAAAGCATCCTGTGCTTTCGAGGAACCTCGCGACTACGAAGAAGCCATGAAGGATCAACAGTGGCACAATGCCATGAAGGAGAAGCTCAATGCTCACAAGCGGAATGGAACTTGGGACATCGTGTACCTGCCGGAAGGACGGAAAGTTGTCGGATCCAAGTGGGTATTTAAACTGAAGCGCAACGAGAAAGCTAAACCGGTGAAGCACAAGGCCAGGATAGTAGCTCAAGGCTACACTCAGCGTGAAGGAGTTGACTTCAGCGACGTGTATGCGCCAGTAACGAATCAAGTATCATTGCGCGCGTTCCTCGCTATTACCGCTAAAAGGAATTCGATGTAAAGGCTGCCTACCTTCACGGTACACTCGACGAGGAAATCTTCATGAGACCAGAAGCAGTTGGTCTGCAGATTGAATCGAAGCATCTATGGCCTTCGACAATCGGTGAGGTGCTGGAACCAGCGGCTCAATGCCATTCTTTGGAATCTCGGATTCAAGGCGTCAGCAGCTGATCCCTGTCTTTACGTACGAGGAAGTGACTGTGAGGTGTACGAGGAAGTAGACCAATAGCTACGTCGATGATCTGCTGCTTGCGTCGGCGAGGAAGAATGAATTAACCAGAATATTCAACAGCGTGAATGCGGAGTTTGGTTTGACGTCTTTAGGAGCTGCTCATCACTTCCTAGGACTAGAGGTACCACTGGAGAAAGGCACTTGCAAGGTTCGTTTCCAGCAGTACATAGAGAAGTTCATCAACAGTCATGGTATGAGTGAAGCCAAGGGAGTAAGGTCGCCTATGGATCCAGGCTGTTTGAAATCCGAAGAAAACAATGAAATTCTTGATGATGCCATGCAATGTCGGAGTCTAGTAGGAGGTCTGTTGTATCTGACAGTTGTCAACCGTCCAGATATAGCTAATGCCGCTGCCATTCTCGGCAGGAAGTTTTATGGACAAACTCAACGTGACTGGACTGCCACGAAACAAGTGCTACGCTACCTGAAACAAACCAGCGGTTATTCTCTGGTAGTTGGTGGCGATCCTGATCAACAGCTGAATGGATATTCGGACGCTGATTGGGCCGGCGACATTATGGATCGGCAATCAACGTTCGGTAATTTCATAGGCAAGCCGGAAGCAAGACAGCAATTCACCTAGCTTCGCATCAGCGCACCCCTAGTCTTCTCTTTACAACTGTCTGTTTGCCCCACGCGGTGGGTGTAGAGAAACATTAGCAAGCAAGTTTTTCCATGTTATCCGAATTTCCCCACAAACGCACATTTCATTGCTTTCTGGAACCTGCACAGTCCGTCAGTATTGAATAGAAACAAAATATTTGGTTGATTCAAAACAGAGTGATTTCTTTGCGTGGACGAGAGTGAGCCAGAGGGAGATGTCCCTGGACATTATGCGCCAACTATAGTCATCTGATGACTTTTTTCAGGTAATTTGCGATGCAGCTTGAAAAGCCCGGTACAAAAGTGGCGTACGGTTCCTCGGCTAGTTCTCTCGACGAAAATATAAGGATTGGGGAGTCAACCCGCCTGCTGACACTCATGAATGTTTGCAAAGCTATCCTGAAGACTTCGGGCTCGCAGTATTTACCCCAAACACCGGATGAGTTGAAGAAATTGAGGAACGAATATGCATCGCAAAACTTCGAAAACAATCGCATAAAATCAGGGAATCAGTGAAAAAACTCAGGGAATTTATCAGAAGTTCAGGATACTTCTTAGAAGTTCAGAAAACTTCCCAAAACTTGTGCGATTCTCCTCTCCCTAATGTTTAGAGAACATCCCAGAAAATCAGAGAATTTTCGAGAAAATCAAGGAACTTCCCAGAAGTTAAGAGTTCTTCTCAGAAGTTCAGGCAACTTCCCTCAGGGTATTTCAGGGAACTATCCAAAAGTTACGGGTTCTTTTCAGAAGCTCAAGCAGTTAGCCGCAAATTCAGGGAGCTTCAAGGAAGTTCAGAGAACTTATCAGATTTTTTTGGATATAACTCCGATCCAGATTTTGGATATACCCAAGATGTTCAGGGAACCAGAAGTTAAAAGTTCTATCCCGAAGTTCAGGACCAAAATTCAGGAAACAGTTCACAACAGTTCAAGAACTTCCCAGAAGTTAAGGGATCTTTCCAGAAGTTCGGACAATTTTGCAGAAATTCAGAGAACGTCCCTAAAGTGTAGGGTTCTTCCCAGAATTGTGGGCAACTTCCCAAAAATTCTGGGAATTTTCCAAAAACTCAAGAAATTTTCCAGAAATTCTGGGAATTTTCCAAAAATCCAGGAATTTTCCAGAAATTCTGGAAATTTTCCAAAAAATCTCGGAGTTTTCCAGAAATTCTGGGAATTTTCCAGAAACTCAGGGTACTTCACATAAGTTCAGGAAACATCCCAAAAGTTAAGAGCTCTTCCTGGAAGTTCAGAAAACTTTCCAGAAATTCAGGGAATTTCTCATAAATTCAGAGAAATTGCCAAGAGTGTTGTGTTCTTTCCAGAAGTTCAGGTAACTATTTAGAAATTCCCAGATTTTCCAAAGATTCAGGAAACTTCCCAGAACTTTAGGAAAGTTCTCAACTCAGGGAACTTCCCAGAAAATTATAGAACATTCCATAAGTTCAGAGAACTTTCCAAAAATTCATGAAGCTTTTCAAAAGTTTGCGGATCTTCCTAGATGTTCAGAGAACTTCTCAGAAGTTTATGAAACATTCCAGAAGTATAGGTAACTTCTCAGAGTAGTAGAAGTTGTATAAGTTTAACGCACTTCCCATATTTTTTTGGGTATTTCTCAGAAATTCTAGGAACTGCCCAGGATGATCAGGAAACTTCCCGGAATTTCAGGGATCTTCTCAAAAGTTCAGGGAACTTCCCAGAAAATTAAAGAACATCCCATAACTTTAGAGAACTTCCGAATTTTTTTCATGAAGCGTTTCAAATGTTTGCGAATCTTCCTAGAGGTTCACAGAACTTCTCAGAAGTTCATGAAACTTTCCAGAAGTATAGGTAACTTCTCAGAGTAGTAGGAGTTGTAGAAGTTCAGGGACACTTTCTTGAAGCTCAGAGATCTCAGAGAACGTCCCAGAAATTAAGAGAACTTCCCTAATGCTCAGTCTGTCCTAGAAATTCAGGATATTTCTAAAAAATCCTGGGATCTTCCAAGAATATCAGAGAATTTTTCCAAAGATCGAGAAACTATGCTAGACTTCTGGATCGATTTTTGAAATTCCCGAAAGTATCCCGATCATTGGGGAAGTTCTCTGAAATTCTAAGGAAGCATATTAGCATTTTCGAAAGCATAGGAAACATTCCAAGATTTTTTCCATAAATTTAGGGAGCTTCCTAGAAGTTTAGGGTACTCAGGGTACTTATGTTTTAAAAAGAACTGCAACTTCTTACTACTCGACAACTTTTCGTACCGGACCAAAATGAGAATCAAAATATCATAATTTTTTTAATATTCAAACAATTTCGGGGAATTACCGTCGACGTACCACAATCTTGGAGATTCTCCGAGGTTCTTGTAAAGGTCGAACATCTTGGAAATGCTTTTTATTTTATAGAAATTCCACCAATTAATTGAAAGTTTTGCAAACCGATTATTTTAAACTTCTCGTAAATTATTAAAATATTTGTGATATTCTGATTTTATCACGAAAGATGTACCAACTCGAAGTCCAAATAACTCCGGGGAAGCTAAATCTGCTTCTCAATGCTCCGGTTATTTTCAGCAAGTTGTTTCTATTCCATGAACGATCAGCAAACATTTTGGAACTTCAACGTTTTCAGAAACGTTGAGAATTTTTCGGCAATTAATTGGACTTCTCTGAAGTTTCACCACTTCTCTTGTTAAAATTTTATGATTATCTTGAAACTTCCAATAAGTTTTTTCAGCTTCCGAGAAGCTTAATCAACTTCTGTCGAGTTCTTTATATGTCCGTCCAATCTTCATAGAGATTCCGAAGTTCATAGTTATTCAGAAAATAATTTTAAGAATATGTTCGGTTAGTCAGTTAGGCCGAAACGAAAAATCTTTGTCGAAAAATGCTATAAGCCAATTGTAAATCGTTGGTTTCCTATTGTTATTTGGTAAACCTCTGCTGTCTGTACATATCCTGAAAACCAAGCTGCGATCAATAGATTTTCGGATATAACACAAAACAAACAATCGAATAATCAGTCAATACTCCACTATAGGAATCTACCAGTAGACACATTTAATAAAGATCATCAATTTTGTCCCGTTCAAACACTAACGCCGGTAATGTGTGACTGTGCTCGACATACTTCAACCTAGAATCGGCTTACTTACTAAAGCGCCCTATTTATCCTTCTTCTCGGAGTTCAACGAATTCACAATGCGGCTCAGTTCGTTGGCCACCAAATCGTCCAGCACCGTTCCATTGGTGTCGACAAAGTTGGCCACCGACTTGACGACCGTCGCCTCCCGAACGCCCCGCGCATCCCGCAGCTGAATCGTCAGCTCGTACTTGTCGTCGTACTTCTTCATGTCCGAGCTCGCCTGCCAGCGCTTCTGGTTGCCCTTGTCGTCTTTCTGATTACCGACGGCGAAGATGCCCTTCTCGACGTAGCTCGTGTACACGGTCAGCACTCCCATCAGGAAGAAGTAGAAGCAAACGCACACGATCAGCACCGGCTTCGAGGTCGGGAAAGAATACTGATAGTCATAGCCGAGGGCCACCAGGGCGGTTGCCACGGCCAGGGCACAAATCAACAGCCGCCCGTCGATGATGGCGTGGTGCTCCTTCATGTTGGTACGATTCATCAGAGCGGTCTTGACCGAATCGTCCAAGGCATGCTTGACCGCGGTTCCGTCCCATTTGTTGATTTTGACTGGCTATGAAGAGAGAGGAAGGTTTTGGGTGATGTTTTTCTCTGACGTGTCGATTTTCTTGCGGTGATTATCGAGCGGAAAATTCCCGTTGTTTGGGTGAAAATGGGATGGATTTTTTCAATTACCTCATCGTCCTTGCCAGAGCTATCACTGCGCTTGGATTTTGAACTCATTTTGGATTTTAATCACCCGGTTTTTGTGCTAAATTTGAGGATTGAGTTTCCACTATTCTATTCGCAAAAGCCACTTTTTGACAACTCGACAACACGACGCGATGCAGAGCGGGCGCTCGCTGCAGGGTTGCTTCATGTCAAGAGATGTCAAAATCGATTTTACCGACCACAATTTGGTTTCGATCGGTTTTAAAACTCTTCGGTTGCTTTCTCCAGCCAGGGATGCCATATTTACAGACATGACATGACTTTTCATTTTTGATGCAGACTTAACGATGATATTATATTTATGTAGCAGACTTCAACAGACATTTGAATTAAACTCCAAATAAAGGGTCTTGGGTGCACTGGAACTGTTTTCAAATGACAAATATAGGTTGATGTTTACCTTCAATTGACGTCCCGGATAAAAATAACCATACAATTACAATACAATCATATAAAATAACCTTAAAATCTATTCCCAACCAGAAATCTTATTGTTCGTGAATCAGATATTACATACATTATACAAATATTGTGATAATGTTACAGATTTTTACAGACATTGATATCCAACAATAAGATGAACATGACTCTGAAACAATTTTATTTTCCAGATAAAGTTGGCCTTGTTTTGTTTGTTGACCTAAAGCATTTGATGATTATAAAAAAAAATCTCTGAAAACTGTTAATGTTCTCAGAAGTTGCAAGACCTTGTTCTGAAGCTCGTTTTATATCGAAATAGACCTAAATTTTAGTCATCATTTGTAATATTTTCGAAAAGTTTTTTGAACTTAGCATATACCGAACTGATGACTTGAAGGTTATTCAATTACGCCGAGAATATTGTTTGCAAAACTGCATTTTCAGTTTATTAGTTTTAAAGATACCCACGCATTCACTTTAAATCCCTTTGTCATATTGGAAAATCCTATATAAAATCATGAAATGTATCAGACAATCAAGAAGTGAAGATTTTTTTTTTGAAAGTAGCGGATCCAGTATTATTTTCAAAGAACATAATGTCTACTTACTTTAAAAATCGAGTAAATTAAAAAAAACTTCTTAAGTTGTTTTTAAAGATCTGTGGAATTTTTAAGGAGTTCAGTAATATAAAAAAACAGAATTTAGTTTTGAAATTGTTATTTTTTTATAAGCAAAGAAATTTTCTTGGAAATATTCTTGAAGTGATACTGTAGATTCTTTGATGATATTCAACGACTATTTTTATGTGAATCAGGACTTTCAGTGGTACCATGTGCTCTCTGATATCTATTTTCATGTTTGCTCTTATTTATTTTTTTGAAATTTATTGAATGAATTATTTAATATGTTTTTTAATTTAAATGACTAAATGCAAGCAAAGAAATACGATTATTTTTACCAAATAAAAATTGAACGTGGCAAAGCTTCAGGCAATTTTATAAGTTTTCAAAAGGAAATTAAAATACGAAGCATAGTTACAGAATGTTTTGCTAAAGTTTAGCATCGAATGGACTCAAGTTTTTAAAAACTTTAAAAGTCTTCGATACCGTTCTGAGAACGAAAACAAATAGTTTTTTAAGACTTAAGAATGTTACATAATTTAATTGAACTTCAGTACTTCTCAAAATTTCAGATAATGTAATTATTTCGAATGGCGATGCAAAAAAACTACATAAAGTTATTCAATGGCATAATGTTTCGTGACGTAAAACATTAACTGAACTTTCTATAAAAGTAATTCGACACTCTGCCAAGAGGCCGTACAGCAGAGGACCGAAATCTTATCGAAAACCGATAAAGAGATGGATTTCAGCAGCTCTTGCTTGGTCTTGGCTTTTCCGTTTTGGTCACAAAACTATTGCAGTATACTTATACTTATGCTATGTGCGAATATACGATCTCTCACCGGAGGTTTCCGACCAGGAGATCGTTACGGTGTTGTCAAAATATGGACACGTGAAACGCATCGTGTGGGAGAAGTTTCCGGCGGAGCTGGGCATTCGCGCCTACACTGGTGTGCGTGGCGCGTACATGAACGTGAAGCAGGAAATCCCGTCATCGCTGCACTTCGCCAATCGGAAGGGTAACATGTTTTACGAAGGCAACAAGGATAAATGCTTCATCTGCAAAGAAGTGGGACATCTGATGGCTTCTTGTCCCAAGCGGAAGGTTCAGAGTCAGCCGGAAGTCCTTCGGCAAGAAAATGAATAGAATGGCAAATGGAAGAAAACGTACGGATCTATAGTAACCGGAGATACAGCCAACTTAGGATCAGAAGCTGAAAGTGTAAGCGAATTGGAAACGCTAGAGGGGCTGGAAGACAAAATGGAGGAATCTGTCATGATACCGATGGATACCGAAATCAGTAACGCTGAACCGAAGGATATGGATACCCGCGATCGCGCGTTGTTGCAGTTTGCTGCATTCATGTCAAGTAAACAAAAAGAGATGGCTAGAATAGCAAAAGAACAAGAAGAAGGTGCCATAAAGTCGTTCCCAAGAAAGAAGAAGAACTCTAATTTGTTTAAGAAATAGTTTTTTTTTGTGTGTAACCCACAACCATTGCCTATGGCTCCGTAAAGCTAACGCGATAGAGCCGTACAAATAAACAAACTGGTTAAAAAAAATAACAAGGCCGCCATAAGGAAACATCAACCATAACGTTCGCTATCTTGTTAAATAATAATTTTGCACAAATTTGAACATGCTCATTTGAAAAATTACTCAATATAAGATAATAAAATTGACAATTTTTCACAGAGCCGCTACTTGCGCAAGGTTCTACCATAGACTAACTCTAAGACCAGTACTGCCTGTAACCGCATATCAGTCCCATATTCAAAAACAGCAAACCGAGAAAACGATTATTCAAGTTGGGAAAGCATTTTTCTTGATTCAGCCTGTTTGGCGTACTATTTTACTCTATATTTTGAAAGTTTATATGTAAAAGTATGCTTTGCTTACTATACGATAAAAAATAAATAAAAAAAAGTGTTTTTGAGGATAAAAAAGGCATTGGGACAAGATATGCAGTTACTCTGTACATCAAGCATAAATGTAACCGCATACCAGTCCCATTCTGTTTGTTCAACATTATCGGACTGCCGCGGTATGCTTTGTCAAGGGGTTCGTTCAAATATTACGTGGGACATGTTCCGGCCATTTTAACTCTCCCTTCACCATGTAGTACATTCGTAAGATATGATCAACACCCCTCCCTTTTCATGTAACGTGGCCAAAAATGTAGAATTATAAATTTTGAACATAAAAAGACGCGAAACCTGCTCCCAATATTTAGCGTATTATGTTATATTTGACCGCCTGGAACGAGTTGAAAATTGCTGTTTTAAGCTTGTATTTCACGGAGATTTCACATTTTTCACGAAATCAAAATGTCCTAGAGCTAATCAAGAGTTTCTTTGGTGATAGTGAATAAAGTTCTGTCAACGAAGATTGTGGATTTGATGCGATGACAAGAGCTGGTAAGTTATTTCTATCTAGAATCGTAAAAAATGCAAGGGTTTTGGTCGAATTTCACTTCTTGCTTGTCGGACAAGAAAGAAAGGAATCATGGCAATTCCATAATGTGAGCCAATTCTTATTTTCAAATGCAGATCAGTTTAAAAGCACTCTGGTGAGGATGCAACATGTGGAAGTTTTTGTTCCATAAAAGCGGAAAAACTTGTGTCAGTGGATAATGATCTTCAAGGTGATGCAGCTTTATATGCTACATCTTCAAATGCAGATCAAGAAAAGGTCCGTGATGCATTGAATGGTGTTTCACGTTTAGTACATGCGGATCATGATTCAGATAGTAGCTTTTTTGCCACAGAGACGGAATCAATGAGCACCGGAACAAAAAAAAATCGCAAAACATAATTTCGTAATCGTGACTTAACAGGAAGACGGCGTGGCGCCTTGCTCTTGTTATTTTGGAGAATTTCGGATGCGTCAAAGAGTGCGGCAATTAGGATTCCAAAGATATATTATCGTAAAGTATCTTCACTAAAGTAACTTTGTAAAAGGTGAGGACTTGAAGTGCTGCAAATTATTTACAAACAAACAAAAAAAAACTAATTTCAGCTGACGACTTTGACCTGGAAGGTCAATTGAAAAAGAAGAGCCAACCGCGAAGCATTGACGCTGACAGGAAAAACCAATTAACTTAAAACCATTTTACCATTGGTTGAGGAAGAAAAGAAGAGATCTTAATTGAATTGTCTCAAACTGGACAAACGGGAGACTGATTTGTAGAATGGATTTTTATTCCAATATTATTCCTGTTTACAATTACATTTTTTGCTTAATTTATTTTTTTATTATGTCTCTAAGAAGGAATAAACATTTGAGAAATACAACCATAATTCTAAAAGGTGTTAAATAAATTAAAAAAATTGCATGTAAATTAATTTACATTTTGTGTTAAATGTATTTTAATTTTACACCCCGTTCGCACTACAACCTATATTACGTGATATAGAGTATCTTGATATCAAATGCCATGTACATTATTTCCAGTGAAAACTAGATGTATAGATGCTGATATCAAGATAGTCTATATCACGTAATATAAGTTGTAGTGTGAACGGGGTGTTACTGCCACTTCTCAAACGGGACTCATATGTGGTTACTTTAATAATGGGACTCATATGCGGTTACTTTCAAGATGGGACAAACCGACTTGTTATTTTTTTTCACATTGTTTGTAACTAACTGCTAAATTTTATTATTGCTTTCGAAAATATGATAGAAAATAAGGCTATTGCGCAACATAACTCAAAAACGTCAAAAAGTAATATGGGACTGATATGCGGTTACAGGCAGAGTAGGTCCCGAACAAATACGATTTTTTTCTTGGCTCAGTCAGTATTAGAACATCGGTCCCAAGCTCGGTCCCAAGCTTAATAATGCGCGTCTAATAATGAACTCACACGAACACACTCTCAAATATTCTGTCAAAATAACACAGCAAATCAAAACAAAGGCGCAAATGTGTATAGCAAGGTGCTGGCTTCAAGGTGTAATTCGGACCAAGGGGTTCTACAACAGTGATCCAATTTCAAATCACTACACGCAAAAAAAAAAAAGCCGCAGTAGAAACTACCATTTCGAGGGTTAAATTAAGCGCAATCACCAACAATTTTCAGCTGACTATAAATGCGTTTGATTTTACCATGCCTGCGATTAGATCAACCATGGTGCGGTTGATATCAATATAAGGTTTGTCGAATATACCACAAACGTTGAAGATTTTACCTTAAACGTAGTAAATTTGACTGAAATTTCATGGTAGTTTTAAAGATAGGCGTAGTCGGCTAAAATTGTAGTTTTTACTACAAGATTTCTTTCTGTGTAGTTGCATATTGATTGTTGCTATTGCAAAGATGAGGTGGTACAAGACTACAATAATATAGCCAAGAGGGAGCTAATGTGAACGTTATTCTGTTAGTTCTTATTACAACCAAAGAAGTCCAATGTACTTTTAACAATATACTCACAGGTCCAATCTACAAATGTACATTGTAGATTACATGATAAAGTTGCAATTACGATTTAAAAAACAAATTCAAGTTTTCAATCCCATTTTTCTTAGTGATCCTCAGAGTACAGAGATATGCGGAAATTCAATCCAACGGTTTGGCAACGGTGTTCGTTTCGTTTACAAAAGCTGCTAACACTTCCGCAGAGTAAAATGTTACAGCTTTGTGCGTGACTTCGTCGTTGTCAGCTTTTATTGTTAACGTTTATAACGTACAAGTAATTTGTTTATTATATATTTAAAAAAATATCAACTATGAAGTGTATTGCAAAGTTTTGCACAAACCGCGGAGGTGTTAAATCATCTAATTGCGTCAACATAAGCTTGAATATTGTTGGTGTACACCATTGTATCACCGTAAATGTATACATTACAAAATTGAGACAAGACTGGAAGCGGGTTGGCCGGCAACTGTCGTATGGACGACTAGTAACTTTCCGAATACTCTGATGATTACTATTGCAGACTTGAATGAGTTCTGATTCCTAATGTTGACTTCAGACTTGGCGATTTCATTATTGAACGGCTATGAGGGAATCTGCGATCCAAACAAACAGACAGAATTAGACACTGGAGCAGAATTCTCTTCAAAATACTGACAACACGGCACCAGTGAAATGAATTGACTAAAATAAAAAATGGCCTTCTGTATAAATTCCGCCAAATTTTCATTTCAGCTACACAAGCAACATTATCGAACACAGATAATAATAAAATATTATGTTATTATTACACAATGAGTTCAGCAGAATACGAATGATTCATTTTTGATTTTTGAAGCGTAATAAATATAAATCATTTTCAACTCCATTTCATTACTTAGCTATCGAAACATTTCAGAAAACAGTAAACATGCTCGTTTGGCTCAGATTTTGACAGTTCTCGCTGCTCGATTGGCTCAACATGGCCGCTTCGCATATCTCTGTACTCTGCACGGAAGAAACAAAGTACCCAAAATTGAGTATTTTTATACTCAAAATTAAGTACTGCCGTCGAACTGGAGAGATAGGTAAATATGATTCTGGGAATTAGGTAAAGTCTACTCAATGGGTAAATTACTTCATTGGCAACTCAATTTTGAGTAAAAATGAACTTGCGATGTAGCAGAAAAATTGATTAAATAAAGTAAATAAAAATTATAAAAAGAAACTTCCTCTATATTTAAAATCTACGTAATTATTGGTTTGAACTCTCAGGCCGTTTTGTACAGTACCATAAAAATATAGTTGTTCCACCATTAAAAGTTTAACTTATTTTCCATGTATCAATGGTTAGGCAGATATTTTTCCAATACAAATATACTCAAATTTGAGTTTAAACCACTCAACCTGTTACCTTGGGCTGTACTGGCCATTGAATTGTTTTTACTCAATTTTGGGTGAAAAAAATTGTCTGCCATATTGGTTGTCCAGTTCGCATCAGTTTAGTCACAAAGCAGCGAAAGGAAAGTCGCGTTTTTGTCCGTTCTATGCACATAAAATGGAGGGTTTGCGGAAAAGTGGATGGTGACATCTTTGCACAACTGATTGGTGGTAAACAATTTTAATTTTTAATTGTTTGTAGCATAGTTTGGCGGTGACAGAGGGTCACGTCCTGAAGACGCTCCAGCGTCGACCGGGGTTTTCCGTCTCGGTCATCAAAAAAGCCGGGACTACTTTAGCGTCATAACCTACGATGAAAAACACTTATTGCGTCGTTTCCACATGTCAAGGAAGATTGTTTTTTGGACATTATGCGGCAACTAAGTCGTCTGATGACTTTTCCGGTTAAGTTGTGATGCAATTGGAAAAGCCGCCCTAACAAAATGCACTGCAGCCTTACGGATGTTGGCGAACGGTTACTCAGCTAGTTCCCTCGAAGAAAATGTGGAGCAAAAGTAGTCCTGGAACAGCTTTTGATAACCGAGACGGAAATCACGGTTGACGTTGGGGCGTCTTCCAGGACGTAACCCTCTCGTTTTCGACTCTTGTTTTTCCACTGCCAAACTATGCTACAAATCAGCATTTGATATGCATGCATTCACAACCTTATCTTCAGCCAAACAAAAAAGGCAAGTATTCCTCATCGTCTGCGAACAGCACACTACTGGCAGGAACAAATATTTGTTTAATGTTGAATGATTAACAGGATAACAGGTGTATAACATCGGTGCGGGGAAGGCAAAGTGGTCTATTTAGCTGGTTCTATTCAAGACAAATCAAAATATATCGCGAATATGTCCACTGATGTCTACCGTAATTAATTTGTCTCGTAATTACTTTTGATTCTTATTTCAACATATCTAGATTTACAATGTCACGTTTATCAATGCGATAAGTATTTCAACGACATAAATGAAATGAAATCACATTTTAAAAATGAGCATAAGATCAGTACCAGCCAAAAGGCTAACATGCCTTTCAAGTGTTCAGAGTGCAGGTCATTATACTGGTATTTTCCCGACTTTAAAAAGCATGTTGTGGCCTATCATTCTCGAGCACCTTATGAAAACACGAAGGTAACAATGCCTGTTAATTTGCATAATGAAAAGGAGGTTTTTGTAATGGATGGCGTAGAGACAGGTCCAACAATTAGTAATCCGTATTTCTTCGAAGACTCAGTTTCGATATGCAAAATGCATTCACTCGTTGTAGATCTCATTACTGAACTAAGATGTGACCTTGCTTTGCCGGAAACAAAGCTTCAGGTGTTTATAAAAAGCCTTTCCTCGCTCTTGAGCTGGAGCCAAAGATACTCAATGTCTGTGATTAAAACATTTATCACCACAAAACAGCTATCACTGGATGACGTTGATATATTAAAGCTGCTCAATAATTTGTTTATACCGGATATTACCGCTAATATACTAACTCATCAGGACAATATTGCATTTATCGGATCAAGGGCGAAATGCTTAATCCCAGAACCCGTAGAAATTGTTCTTGGGAAGAGAAAGATTACTCATCGCGTATTATTACACCCTAGCCGAGGCAAGAAATTTCAAAGCAGGATTAAACGAAATCAGTTTAGCCAAAAAGTAAAGGTTAAGAAAGACGTGTTTCACTATATATCTCTGATAGATACATTACGTTTGATAATGAGTAACCCGGAAGCCCGTGAAATGATTGAAACCGAGGCTCCTCAAAAAGATGAAACAATACGCACTTTCAAGGATGGTCGTCAATTTTCGTTGAATACTTTTCTCAACAAGTACCCTTGCGCTTTGCGTCTCTCACTTCACATCGACGAAGGAGAGTACGCAAATCCTTTAGGATCCAGGAAAGGCAACAACAAACTAACAAATATTTGCATAAAATTGCAAAACATTGATGCTCGTCTCAATTCGTCTCTGGAGCGTGTTTACGTCGTTCTTATGGTTAAATCCAGTGTGTTGAAAAAATATGGCTACAAGAAAGTGCTACAGCCATTAATTGACGATATCTTGAAGCTGGAAAGTGAAGAAGGCATTAAAATTAAAATTGATGAAGGTCAGTAAACTTATACTTGCAATGCTGCTTCCTTTATAGAATATTTGTCCTGAAAGCAAAAAAAAAAATGATAAACATTCATAAGTTGTGTCTATTTTAGGTACTTGGACACTTCGCGCAACATTGGTGAATGCATTAGGTGACACACTTGCTATACATGAATTGTATGGGCTATTGGGACCTTCCGCCAATTTCTTCTGCAGAGCTTGTATGATCTCACGAGCTGATTTGCGAAATGGAAATTTTGGAGACAATTTCTCTCATCGAACAGCACAAAGTGTGAAGAACGACCTAAAAGCTATTGAAAACAACAAAAAATCTGCTTCACAATGTGGTGTTAAGGAAGATTGTGTTTTACACGAGTTGCGATATTTCCGATGGCCAAATAATCACGTTTTCGACCCTATGCATGATCTTCTAGAAGGGATTCTTCCGATGGTGATTAAGAAGATTCTTATATATATTGTCGACGATTCCAAGTCTCTAACAGTCAGTGATGTAAATCGTATGCTTGAAGAATTTGATTACGGTGAAACTGAGGTTCGCGATAAGCCATCGTCTAATCTCACAATCAAAAGTTTAAAAGCTAAAGGAAACACAATAAGCCAATCCGCTGCCCAAAGCTGGTTGCTGCTGAGAAGCTTTCCTTTTATTTTCCACGAAGTTTTGAAAACAAATGCTTATTTTTCCGGTATTATTGGTTCATTGCTAAAAATATGTTTCATATGCTTTTCTAACAACATTTCATTGGAAATGATAAATGAGCTCGAAGAGGAAATTTCTAAATTCCACATTTATTTCAAGTTTTGTTTTCCCGAAGGCAGGGCTATAAATAAAATTCACCACATATCACACTATCCACAATCGTGTAGGGAGAATGGACCAATTTGTTATTATAGCTGCATGCAATTTGAATCGAAGTTTAAAGAATCAAAGGGTCAAGCGAAAACATGCGGCAATTTTCAAAATTTGACCTTGAGTTTAACCAAACGAGTAGCCTTAAAGCAAGCTTACAAGATCGTTAACCATAATTACGATATTGATAAACTTATTATTATTTCGTCGGTATCTACTGAGAAGTCTGTTATAGATACTGCAGGTTTGTTGTTTGATATGCCCGATAAAATTAAAGTAATCTCACAATTTAAACTTAATGGCACTGAGTTCCGTCCGGGTTTTGTTGTGAAATATGAAAACTGTTCCAAACATTATTATGGCATTCTTTTGTATACAGTTAGCTTTGATTGTAACATTTCATGTGTTATACAAGGATTAGATACTGTCGAATTGAATAATTATTGTTTAGCATACGAAGTAGTTGTCACACAGAATATTCTAAGAATTTGCATAACGAAATTGCTAACAAGAAAGGTATATAGTTTATGGCAATTTAGTAACAAGCTCGACGATCACTTTTATATTAGCCTTAAATACAATGACGAATAAAGTTTATATTAGCTTTCCAAATACTCACGAAAAAGTTATTAACTAAATGTTAAATCTCACTTTGTAGGCTTATTGCGACAAACCAGTGTACTTCAATACACCCCTCAGTATAGCCAATTTTAACGCTTTCAACTAGATGATGGTTAGCATGATTACGTTAAAGTTCTAACTAAATAATTTGAATCCTAGAGGGTTTGAGCTGTTTAGTGGAATACCTGTAACTAGAAACTAGAAGAAAAATTAGTATTCTCCATTTAATTCCAACTACCTTTGCTTATCTTCGACAGATACACGTATTTCGTCTACAATATGCAGATTTCTTCAGTGTCTCGTACTAATAACTTAGTACGTTATAAGTACGTTGTTATTAGTACGAGACACTGAAGAAGTCTGCACATTGTAGACGAAATACGCGTATCTGTCGAAGATAAGCAAAGGTAGTTGGAATTAAATGAAGAATACTAATTTTTCTTCTAATTTCTAGCTAAATAATTTGCATTGCTTTTGAGTCTGTGCCGGAAATGAGGCCTTCGCCGGGAAAACATGCCGCTACCCTGTGTGTTTTTGCTGCTTCTGGCGAAATCATAAAATACTCGTTTCATTCATCATCTACTATTTATATACCAACTCTCTTCTCTTCAGTTCCATAGAGCCATTGCTTGAAGCTCTGATGGGTATTCAAAAGTCAGAGCCAAATTCGCCAATTTCGAAAGCACATACTTTTTACATACATTTTGTTTCAGCACATCGAGTCAACGATGAAATTCTACGTGATTTGAATGAAAAAGACTTAATTGACATGGGAATAGTAGAGAAAGGGCCGATAAAAATGATTTTAAAGTATATAGCAACGACTGAGAAATTCGAAGATGACCAAACAAATGACGACCACTCTGAATTAGTAAGTATAGATAAACTTGATCTCATTAACACTTATCTAATAAAATCTCACTTCTTTTCATTAAGAACAAAGTTTAGCAGAATTGATAGATTATGAGGAAGTTCTAATAAGTTTTTAACAAAAAACGACGTTTGTGAGCTAAATAAAAAGTAACGTCACTTTTATTGATATCAGTACAGTAATATGTTTGCTAAGAGAATAACTGTGCCAAGAGTCGCTGATACTATCACTATAGTTGTATTTAGGTGATATATTTAAGCCTAAAAATAATGTAGTATACTTTCAAGTGCCAAAATAATGCATGAAAATATTTCATTTTTTTCTACTTCGCCCTACCCGCAAAGATATTTAGTTAATTAGAATGCATAATACCTAAGTTATATATTCTTTAAATTCTTCTAGACCCTACGTTCAATTCTGGCGAAAGAACTCAAGTTCCGTAAGATCATGCACCGCTACTTGGATTATGAGCTGATACCTGACCATAAAAGCTTGCTGTATATGAATCGCATCCTCACAACCCATTTTTTTGAGGACCAAATCATCAAGAAGTCTAAATACCCGACCTGCCAAGAAAAGCAGCAACTCGCAGAGAAAATTCTTCAGGAGTTTCCTTTTCTGCATGTAACCCGAATACGTGAAGAGGCTCCAGCTGAGGTTTGTATTGACATAAGAGTATGGGAGCAATCTCTTTAACGCAAGTGTATAATTTGTTGTTTTAAAACTGCAAAAACCATATTACATTTTTAGTCATTCTTCTTCTGGAAACATGGAGGTCGTGAATTTGGATGCGACACCGGCGTTATAGAAACCCGAGTGGGTAATATGAGAAAAGATGTATCACCCGAAAAAAGATTATTCCGTCGAATTAGGACTGCGAAAGAAATCGAAGTACCCGAAGAAATAAAGGATCTTGCGTCCAACATTTCAGCTGTAATTCCTACTCCACAGAATGGCCGCCATATTTGCGAGCGCATGAGGCAATGTTTTCCACTGCATAATTCGTTGTTGAGGACATGCAAGGACAATAAAATGCACGAAATATTGAGAACATTTCCTCACTTATTGGCATATCGTGGCCTTTTGGTAAGTGTCAAAATTTGCACAAATTTTATTCAAATAGAAACTATTTTAACATGGATTGTTTGTTATAGGTTCAACAAACATATGATGAACTAATGCCGAATCGTGATCAAGACAAGGAACTGGAGAGTTTTCTACGAACAGGAATGATACTAGACAAAAAGAATTGGAACAACGTGCAGGATCGTATGATATACATTCTTCAACTATCATCATAAAACTAAATTTTGTTTTATAATTTGCAGCATACGTCAAAGGATTATTGCGAATCTTTAAGTCGTTAACGAACAGGGGTATTAAACGCAAAGCAGAACCAAATATGCAGCCTGACGAGGACATTGCATCGCCATTAATAAGATGGATTAAGGTAAAGGTTATATCTTATAATCACAAATATACTGACAACGCATGGCATAATTATCGATAGAATTCATCGTCAAGAAACAGAAACCAACAATCCATATAAAAATAGCTATTTGAAATTGATTCACTGTTATAAGGACCCTTTTTTCCGAAGTACACCTTGAAGCTTAAAAATTACCTTACATTCGTCCGCTTTTCGGTAGTAGAAGCTTTTTTGTTTTGATTCGTTGTGTTATTTTGACCAAATATTTGAGGGTGTGTTCGTGTGAGTAACGTTATTCAGCTAAAAACTATATAAATTTTCTTCTTGACTATCTAGCCTCTGCTTAAACTTTAGTAACTTAACAATGGAGTTTTAGAGAAATTTTTCTAGTTGTTATGTCTGTCTGTAAGTGACCATTCTTGTCAAAAAAATCTATTTGATCAATTCTTTTCTGTCATTGTCAAGAGCAAAATGGTTAAGCAAATACACAAATTTGTCGAGAATGGTCAATTGCATAGTTCAATTATGCAGTGTTAATATTTTTTATTTTCTTTTCATTTCCTTTTCACAGTGCAATGAAGACGAAACCGATGTTGAGGCGCTGCAAAAGCATGCTAAAAAAGATCTGCCGCCACATATTGTATGCGTCGCCGAACTTTTCCAGCGTGGGCAATATCACATCCTTTGCGAAGGATATGTGATCCCGTGTGGCGATTCTGCTTGTCAGGCTGTTGACGTCTTCTTTAAACTGTTCGATGTTTTTGGAATCCCCGTGCCCGTGTTGCTTCGAAATCTACACTCTTTGATTTCTTATTGGATTTTTAAGAGTGTTCACAACCCTTGCAGTCAAACTGTGCAAAATTTGGCAAAACGGCTAGAAGAAATTGATGTCTCCAATAAATAAGCGTAGATAAACAGACGCCATACAACTTCCATCGCTCACCATTTTACCGGCGAATTCCAGCGATTTTTATTTCTCTATGTCGATCGGGTATCAGTGATGCTTTCATCGTTTTTGTTTCTATTTTTCTTAATAGTTAATATTAATAAGTTGTTCAAGCATGCAAAATCGTTTGCATACATCAATTATTTGACGTGTATAAGATACTGAGTTGTATTACGGTGACTAGCCGTTATTGATAAAAATCACAGAAATGAAAAAATAAACAAAACCAATAAAATTATCAAGAAAATGTTCATATTTTGATGTCATATGTCGAAAATAAACCACTATTTTTAAATTTTCATAACATTTGCATATTATACCGGGTGGAAAGGTACTCATTTTTGGGTTCTTTAAGGTTTTATTGCGTTAGGTTAAATATACCCACCATAAACCTCAACCACGGTTACTCAAATTTGAGTTTTATGGTATATACTCAAATTTGGCTTCCCGCACGGAACCCTAAAGTTGGGTGAAATGAACTTAATTTTGGGTTCTTTCCCAAGTAACCACAAGCATTATATCATTGCACTTATTTAACCCAAAATCAACATCGGTAATGCAGGATCGCATCAATTCAACAGTTGTCAAGTCATGAAGCGTTAGATTAGCTTAAGAATGTAGTGATGCATTACCAATGCAATAATGCTACTTTAGTAATGTCTTATGGCATTACAAAAGATATTGCATTAGTTCGATCTTAGTGGGGCCCTTTTCAGGTTTAATCCAACTTCAATGATGCACTAGACGTAATACATATGCCCTATATATGCATGCTATTACAGCCTCGTGGTTACTTGGGTTGTTTCTTCCGTGTGAGGATCACTAATTTTTCTCGATTAGACACAAATGTTACATAGGACCTAATGCAATGTTTGGCTTGATTTGAAAAAACTATCTGGCATCCCTGTCTCCAGCCAGCAATCAGTCATCACATCAATTTCAGAAGAGCAAAGGAAAAAAAAAACTGTGTTTGTTTTCGTTGGCGTCTTCGAATACTGTCCTCAATTCCGCACGGAGTTTTATTCGTCGAAAGTGTTACATCCATAAGCAGAATGGGGACGGACGACGTGGCCAAAAGTGAAAAAATCCGCGAAGGCTTTCAAATGTAACTGTGGTGGAATTTGAATTATAACGAGTGTATAACTCATTTTTTTTTATCATCCTTCTTCGCAGAAATTGGTTGATCCTCAGGGATGCCGACACCGGCAAAATAATCTGGCAGGAAAATAAGGACTTTTCCTGTCCGGATATGGAACACGAAGCGCGGGTGCCAATTAAGATCCTGGACCTGCGGGCCGTGTCGAGGGAGATCAATTTCAGCACGGTCGAATCGATGGAAAACTTTCGGCTGGATCAGAAGGTGGGTGGTGGGTCGGGTTGTAAGTGGAAGGGTGATAATTAAGGACAATCACGAAGGGGCATTTTAATGTGTAATTTTGGTTGTCTATTGGCTGATAGGGGATTATTGATTGAGGTTGGAAGAGGAGTGAAATAATTAGTAGCAAGGATGAAATGTCAATCGATTTTTGTTTTTCGTCCTAGGTCCTCTTCAAAGGTCGCATCATGGAGGAGTGGTTCTTTGAGATGGGCTGGGTCAGTCCTAATACGACCAATACATGGCAGTCGACGATTGAAGCCGCTCCAGAATCGCAGATGATGCCAGCCAAGGTACTCAACGGAAATGTGACCATCGAAACGAGCTTCTTCGACGGAGAGACGCTCATCAGCAAATCGGTCGTGAGGTTGTATTACATCTAAGCATTAGCGATAACAGGTAAGATAGCGGTACATCTAGTCGAAGATCTGTCTGCGTGTGAGCATTTGGAAGGATCAGATCCTGATGGCCCCTTGCCGCTACTGGCGCTCCCATGGACCATATAAATTACGATAAATTGTAAGATGCAAACTAGGACAGCCCGTCCTTTTTCGTATATAGCATTGCATGTTCGGCACTTCAAAACAGAACGACTCATTCAGATCAGAAAAGATTGACCTAACTAGCATTTATTATCGAATTGGACAGAATTAAAGCAGCGGAAAGCGGACAGCTAATTTATTAGTATTCTGTTTCGGTGTGACGCCGGGGAAGACGCGTAACAACAGCACTTTTGCAGGCATTTTTTACATTTAACAGTAAGCAACTCTTTAGGTTATGTTTTAGTTTTATACAAAAGAGGAAGATGATGTGTATTAATAAAGTACGCAGTGGATTACGATCTGTTTTCTAATTAGTAAGTCGAAAAGCATTTCAAAGTAACATTTGATGTATTCAATGATTAATGATTCCGAAAGGCCTTTATTCAAGCACTATCCGGTAAGGAACTTAACGCAATCGTTATTAACAAAAACAAAACTTCAACATCGTGCCTCAAAAACGTCTCGATCTCTCTTCCTTATACAAAAACCATGCTTCGGCTATCTCTTTCTGAGGAAATTTATCATCGTGCCTCTCCAGGAAGTCTTCCAATAACTGCAATTGCTCGTCGCCTGTCTGCTCTGGCCAATTGCTCTGAATCACCTCCAATTCATCCTTCAAAGCGGTATTTGTTTCAATCGAACTGAGCAGAGGATAATCCAGAGTGCAACCCAAACATTTGCAATCAAATTCAAGCTCCTTTTGCAACATGTCAGTACGCCTGGCTTTGTCCATGTAATCGGTTGTACCGTTTTGACTGAAATTCAGAACAAACGTTAGCACACATCACTCCCACCAACCTCCAAACAAATACTCACAAGTAACACACCATAATTTGCTCCCTAGCCTTTATTGGTCGCTTAACCACTAAGATCGATCTCATCTCACTCATGAACCGCTCCGCATTGGGCGCACACGAATGGTTAGCCATCTGAAGCAACGGATAGACGCAAGTCAAATCGTCAACACTCTGATCATAGATGTGCTTCGTTCGCAGAACCAATTTGTTCATAATCTCCAACAGCAGACCCTCGTTTTCACGACGAAAGTCATCCTGAATTGAACCGTTCTCCTCGACGGCTATCTTGTACACGAGCACCGTTAAGAACTGGGTCACACCTTTTCCTGTCTGATCGGAATTGACATTCGATTCATCATGCGCCAGAACGTGTAGATGAAGATTCTTCTTCAACTCGCCCACTTCCAGTGGGTTCCGAAACTTCTTGAACTGCTCCGAGTAGTCCTTCAAAAATTGATCACGATGATCAATCAAACTTCCCACCGCCATCCAATACAATCTCAATGCAACGTGAAACATTCGCGTCGGTTTGGGCCCTCGGAACAGACTCTTCAAATCTTCAACCACGGCACATTCAAATTTGTGATACCACTCGTGCGCTTCCTTTCGACATTCCTCCGAACAATACATTGCTGAAACACAGCCTTCGCAAGCAATCAAATCCAACTCGTTCTTCAACCCACAGTGGCTGCATCTGCAATAGATCACTTCCGGTTCCAACACCACTAGGCATGGATTCTCCACCAAGGCAATCTGCCCCACCTTCAATGCGTTCTTGCTAATAAGACTCCTCCCGCTTTCCGTTTCAATCAGTTCCAAGTTCGATCTTAGCTCTAGCTCATCTGTCAACTCCTTCCTACTTTGACCCGCGACCGGTTGCTCCATTGCTTTCAAGCACTTCCTTTCCCGCTCCAACAGCTTCTCCAATTTGTCTTCCGGATAACCACCACCCTTAGCCCGTGCAATGTTTCCCAAGCATGGTCCGTACATCTTCTGATTGAAGTAAATCGCCGATCGATTTCCATAACTCATACCTTCCTCCTCCGAACCGTTCTCGGCCCAACAGATGGCCTCATTGTACAACCGAAGCGCTTTCTCGATTTCATACGGTTTCTTCCGGTAGCATTCGTTGGCTTGCTCGCGCAGTTCCCGGGCTTTTACATTATCTTTTTTTCGCGCCTCAACTTTGGCAAATGGCCACAGCTCTCGGCGGAAGCCGCGGCATACTTCGTCCAGTGATTCGGCTGGTCGTCCCTGGCGGGAGATGATCCAGGACGTTGCCAAACCGAATGAGGGACATGCCAGCTGCTGAACTAACTCCGGACGGATCATTGTGGTTTTGTGGAGTGTTGAAGACCTGTACGAAGTTTGATATAAATGCAGTACAAGATTAATACTTTCAGAATGACTAAAACGCACAATGCACCGGCTTCAAAGGACAATAATCAACAAACAAAAGATCAGGGGCCACATTTTGGAACTCGAAACGAAGAACTTTTTCTAACATGCGTTCGTACAAAAAGTCGTTCGTTTCGAGATCCAAAATACGGCCCCAGGCTTGCTAATGATGGTGGATTTTACGTTCTGATGATGGTCTTGATCTGGGATTGATGATTGTTTATTTGATGAACACGCTAACTCATAACTATCCACTGATGTGTATACACATAGTTAATAGTTAATCAAAATGATTCAATGGTAAAAAAGTATACATTTTTACCAATGAATCATTTTGATTACGTAGTGTTTCTGCCGATATGCCAGCAGATGTCACCCCACACGTGGTAGTAAATTATTACCAGAATATCGTTCAATATTTTACAATAATATTGCACTTTGCACCGAAAATTTTGCTGTGATTTCAGTGCCATCCTTTGCATCACTTCGGTTGTTTCTAGGATTTTTTTTTCAAGAGGGCGAATCTAACAATGACAGATTCTCTCCTGTCTCGCTCTCTTTCATTTATTACAGCGCCATTATAAAACTTTTGAGGGATTCTTTAGTACCGATAGAAATACAACAGTTCTGGCTAGCATACTCTACAAACAGTAGAATGAAAAACGTAAAGCTGAATGGAATATGAGTGAAAGAGAAAGTTATCAAAGAGAGTCTCTCAATTTCAGATTCGCCCTAATGAAAAAAAAAATTACTTGGGTTGATTTGCATCAGAAAAACTTGAAAAGAACCAACCCAAGAAACCACGAGGCTATAATAGCGTGCATATATAGGGCATATGTATTACGTCTAGTGCATCATTGAAGTTAAATTAAAGCTTAAAAGGTTCCCACTAAGATCGAACTAATGCTATATCTCTTGTAATGCCATAAGACATTGTTAAAGTAGCATTATTGCATTGGTAATGCATCACTACATTTTCAAGCTTATCTCTCGCTTTACTACTAGACAACTGTTGAACCGATGTTGAATAAGTGCAATAAAATAATACTTGTGGTTACTCGGGCTCAGCAGATAAATTTAAAAATTCCACCAAAATCAGAGCAGAAAACACGAGTGCGGTCAACAAATTTCTCAGAAGCAGAACAGGAATTGCTTTTTAAAGTAGTGCTACACCAAAAAAATATAATCGAGTGCAAGATCACTGACAGTCAGAGTAATCAAGACAAAGCTTGCGCTTAGGAGGAAATCACAGCGGAATTCAGTACAAACTGCATCACCACAGTAAGGTACACAATTTTTATATTATAGTTGTTACTTTGTGTCCACATAGTGGGAATATATTTCATTTTTTTACTACACATTTGTACTTCAGCAGTACTAAAGAAGAAGTATGAAAATATAAAGAAAAATATCCGTCACGCTGCTTCTAAGGAGAAGTTGCTCCTTAAGCTGGTTTACAGTTCGGAAAAAGCGTCACGGGATTTGCGTACCTATGTATTTTAAGGCTGGTTTATAGTTCGAGAAAAGCGTCACGGGATTGGCGCACCTGTGTGTTTCAAATGGAGCCCAGAATTTGAATTCCCGTGGCGGGAATTAAGTCTACACAAAAATTACAGTTTTCCTGAAGTGTAAACCCATTTGCGGGATTTACTCCGGGAAATAAAATTCATCTCTACACACTTTTTCTTTGGCGGGAACAAATTATTCCGATTTGTTTCCGGGCTGATTCTGAATTATTGAACTCGAACAGGGAAAAAGGGAAAGAAAGCCGATTTCGAAAAGATTTTTTTTCGATTTTGATTTGATCGAAGACTTTAATGGGTTTGTTAGTCAGGGTTAAATTGATGAACAGCTAACCCAGGATGAAATATTGGACGAAGAAAATATAGAGTTCGTTCCAAACCGAGGGCGCCGCAAAAACATTTGAGTACAGCACACACTTTTTGAAAGTATTAAAAATACGCGTTTAATACGGCTAATTATACTTTGAGTATGTCAGAATACCCACTTGAGACTTTAAATACACCTTTATTACAATTATATACCTTGAGTGCTCTGAAATACATTTCTATTAAAATTTGAAAACTAAAAGTACAGTTAAATACATTTTTAATACTTTAGATTAATTTAAAAACTTTTAAGTACTGATCGATTATTTTGATAACAACTGCAGATTTCGATACTCAAAATACATTCTTATTACAAAGACATGCTTTGAGTACCATAAAATACATTTTAAACACTTTTGAATAATTTTAAATACCTAAGAAATCCAAATCAATACCTCGAGTACCATTTAGTACATGTAAAGTATTTAAAATTCCTTTAAATATATTTAGACTACAATTAACATTCTAAATAACAAATACATATATTGGATTACAGTTTAAATACCTCGAGTACAAGTGAGCACATTTTAACCACTCAGTTTTTCTATTATGATTTCTATTCCAAATTGGTCTAGTTTAGCGAGAATTTATTAATTTAAAATTTATAACTTGAAAAATGCACTGCAGTGACAGAACTCAAGATGATTGTGTCCAATATTAAATTTACCACATCTAATAAGGTTTCTCTGTTGACCTCGGTTTTGACCCAACTCAACTCAATATGAGTAGTTCTAATAATAGCGTGTAGGTAGAACCTTGAACATTGATTAAGAACACGTTCGAAACACGCTCTCTTTCATTCACTGACGAAAAAAACCTTAAGAAGTTCATTCATAAACCTTATGAAATTTAGCCACAAGGAATCGGTTTGAATTTCATACTTTTACCTTCCCGCATAATCACATACCATTCCTGGATCATTTCCCTTATTGTTGACGACCGTTTCCGTTACGGTTACGACATTTTTCCTTATAGTTGACAACTATAAACTAACAATCTTGTTGGCAAACCCACTGGGCAGTTGCCGACGGCTGCCAAGTGAGTCCCGGTGACGCCCTTTTAATTCACGGTTGACAGTTCGTAGAGAAACGTCAGTTTGAAAGATCGATAAACGGAAAGAAGATTCGATGATAGAACAATAGGCAGTTGAAATGAATGAGAGTTTGTAGAACAACAGAAGAGAAAGTAGTTTATAAAGTGCGATTTATAAGTGCGAAAAAATTTACATTTATATTACTGACTGAAGTGAATTAGTTGAGAAATAAGGTAGTAATTTAGCCGAGTAAAACACAATGTGAAATTTATATTTAATATCTTTATTGAACAGAGTTCGCGACCGGGAGAATTCTCGAAGAATTATTATAACGTAAAAAGTTTGCGAAGAATACCAAATGTAAGTCTCATACTTACTTACTTACTCAAAATGAATTTAAACCAACAATAAATTTCAGCTTAAAGCTGCGTTACAACATTGTACGTTGCTAAAAAGAGGTTTTCCGAACATTGCTATTCGACCGAAATTCGCCCGTCAACAAACTTTAAGATTTGCTCTTCAAGGATTTGCTTGTGAATAGTGAAGTGTTTGTGGTTAGATTCACTGCGTGGTTAGAACCCGGACAGATGGAGCCATCAAGCCACTGCACGATGTGTAATCGGCCAGACAACGTCGACAACTTGGTCCAGTGCGACAAGTGCGACGATTATGTTCACTTTTCGTGTGCGGAGGTAGGTGATTCGATTGCCGACCCAGAGCGAAGTTTCACCTGCAGGAAGTGCGCCGAGAGCGAAGAGGCAATTACCGTTTCATCACACCGTAGTAGCAGACGTTCCCACACGACGTCTGGAAGCAATCTCAGTGCAGCGCGATTGAGGTTGCGACTACAACAGTTAGAAATGAACCGACAGATTAAGTTAACCGAGCTGGAAGACGCTGAGAAATTTCAGCGATTACGACGTCAGGTAGATGCTGAGTTCAAACAGCAGCGATATGAGGCGCTCGAGGCTCAACTGCTCGAAGAGGAGGAGAATCGAAGCGTGAGGAGCAGAGTAAGCTCCAGGATCATCCGTGAGAATACCGATAAGTGGATTGGTACAAGTCAGACAGAGGGAGAATTAGCTACCACGTCGGCAAATGTTGTTACCACTACCACTATCACGGATGTTTCAACTCAACCGAAAGATGCGACATTTACGTCGACAAGAGGGATTATGCTGCAGAGAAAGGAAACCAACAACGAACAGAATGGAATTCAAATGCCGGTACAAGGGTCGACAAACAACGTCAAGGTCAGCAGGAAAAAGCAGTTTCAGCGCCAGTAGTCTCTCCAGCGCCGAGAGATGGTCAACTACCTGTTGGTTCAAGACAAGAGCCAGCAGCTGGCTCATCGACGGACGTTGCATATGTGGTAACGTATAAGGATGATAACTCAACACTCTGCGGTTCACCCATTCGATCAGGTCAGTCTGCAGCAAGTCAGGTGAGAACTGTTCGTAGTAATTCGAATGTAGGATTACAACCCATTGTTGAGGTTGTTCAGACCAGTACACCAGTAAGACCATCAGGCTTAGCACAAATATCAAATAATCGAGATAGTCACGTAGAAGATAGGAGTAAGCAAGATAGTAGTACACATTCAGATGCAATACCAAAAGTTATTCAGGGTCAGGTCACTCAACATGATCCTCCTTATATGACACGTAATGAAAGTGAACCTCCGCCAAACATATTATCGTCTGTCACCCTACCGAAAATCAATCGGCATCTCCAATCAAACTCGTCGGTGCTTATGTCGCCGTCGGGGCACAAGCAGGTACGCGAACCGAATTCGTCGGTGCTTTTGCCATCGTCGGGGCACAAGCAGGTACGCGAACCGAATTCGTCGGAACTTTTACCACCGCCGGAGTACAAGCAGAACAGTGTATCGATTCCGTCGGTGCAGCTACCACCGCCAAGGCAAATGCAGGAGTTAAATTCGCGTGCACGAAGGGCACCAACGCCCCCCAATCATTTGTCGTCGTTGCAGCAGTTGGGTACTGCTGGTCAACCGAATCAATCAGTAGGCCAGCTGATTGGATACGAGAGCTTTCGGTCGAAATCAACAATACCTCCGGGAAACATCAGAAATGACACGTCATCGTCAACGCAGCAGTTACCGTTGGGAAGGTATCAGTTCCCCGCATCAAGCTCGTGGCATCCCAGTCTGCAACAGGAAGTTATTCAGACTCATCTACAGGCGGATCCTCGAGAATCGACCCATGGACCCAATCCAGATAACCATCAGTCATCGGGATATGTACAGCAGTTTGCGCAACAACATCGTGAACCGCATACGTCAGTGCTCTTGCCATCGTCGGGACAACAGCAGTATTATACACCAGCGTCATCAATACTTGGGCCACAGTCGGTGCAACCAGAGTTCCGTGTACCGAATTCTTCCGCGCTTGTACCACCGTCGGGGTATCAGCAGTTTTCCGCGCCGCATTCGTTTGCTCCAGCGCCACCGTCGGGGCCTGAGCAGCCTTTTTTGTACGAGAATTCCAACGTACGACCAGTGCCAGTGCAGCAAAATGATTACAATCGAATTCGTCAAAGTCGTGCAACGGGGCCTACAGCCGAACAATTAGCCGCTCGACAGGTGATAACAAGAGAGTTACCTGTCTTCTCAGGTGAACCGCAGGAATGGCCACTCTTCTTCAGCTCCTTCCGCAACTCTACTGAAGCGTGCGGTTATAATGATGCAGAGAACCTGGCGAGGCTTCAACGGTGCCTTCGAGGGCACGCCTTGGAAAGTGTTCGTAGCCGTCTGCTGATTCCAGAGTCGGTTGCCCATGTGATGGCTACACTGGAAAGACTCTACGGAAGACCCGAAGTTATCATCTATTCGCTTTTAAAGCGGATGCGTGAAATTCCTTCTCCCAGAGGCGATGATCTTAAAACCCTCATAAAATTTGGAATGGGAGTAGAAAACTTAGTTGAGCACATGGTTCTGGCGAATCAGCGACAACACATCAATAACCCAATGCTTTTGCAAGAGATGGTGGATAGGCTTCCACCAAATCTAAAGTTGCAGTGGGCGTCCTTCAAACGTAGCTACCAGCCAGTTGACTTAGAGACGTTCAATAACTTTATGGCGGAGCTGGTAACGATGGCAAGCGAAGTGACGCTACATGTAGATCAAGGGCAGCAGACTTCAGCTAGATCGGAGAAAAGTAAAAGAGAAAAACCTGCAAAGGAGAAGTTGTTTGTTCATCAACAAAATCTGTCAACATCCGGATCGGAAGCAAGCAGGCCTCAGCAAAAGGAATCTTTAAGTAAAACTGCCAAACCCTGCTCAAACTGTAACCGGACAGACCACCGTATTGCTGATTGTCTAGACTTCAAGAAACTGAACATGGACGAACGGTGGAAAATAATGAGGCAAAAAGGATTATGTCGAATCTGCCTAATTCCTCATCGATCGTGGCCGTGTCGTTCCAAGCATGAATGTGGAATTGGGGACTGCCGTATGCGCCATCATCCCTTGTTGCACTCGAGAAAAATTGAGACGAGATCATATTCACCGTCAACATCAACAAATAATAATCTTGCGCACCAGCATCATCACTATATGACGTCTTCGGCTTTACTTCGGTATCTTCCTGTAACGCTCTATGGGAACGGGAAAAGTATAGAAGTTTACGCTTTCCTTGACGATGGAGCTTCAGTGACTATGTTGGAAGCTGAAGTTGCGAGCCTGCTCGGAGTAGAAGGTCCTAGGGAGCCATTGTGTCTCTGTTGGACGGGAGAAGTGACAAGGATCGAAAACGAATCACGGCGAATTGATGTCATGATCGCCGGAAGGAGCGGGAAGAAACAGTTCCCATTGAAGGCGCGAACGGTGGGACAACTGAAACTGCCTAGCCAAACCGTGGACTGCGAGGAACTATCGGAAAATCATCCGTATTTGAAGAAGATACCAATAACCAGTTACGCTCAAGTCACTCCTAGGCTGATCATTGGAGTAGATAACGCTAGACTGATCAGTGCACTCAAGAGTCGAGAAAGTGGTACTGGAGAGTTGATTGCAGCTAAAACACGACTAGGGTGGTGCATATATGGACGGTACGAGACTAGCTGTAGATCCGTAGAGTATGCAAACGTTCATGTCGAGCAAAGTAAAAATGAACAGGAGCTTCACGACCTATTCCGACAGTTTTTGGCGATCGAAGAGGCGAGCATCAAGTATAGTCCTCAATCGGAGGAAGATAAGCGAGCGCTGAGGATCCTCCAAGAGACCACTCGAAGAGTAGATGGAAGAATGGAGACTGGGCTGTTGTGGCGATATGATGAGCCCTATCTACCAAACAGCTATCCTATGGCCATTCGCAGAATGGACGCTTTAGAGCGGAGGTTGTCGAAGGATTCCTATCTTGACGAAAAGGTGAGGGAACTGATTGCGGAATATCTCGAGAAAGGGTACGCTCACCGAATAACAGCGGAGGAGCTAGAGAATACGGAACCTGGTCGTGTGTGGTACCTACCACTTGGGGTAGTGAGCAACCCACGAAAACCCGGAAAGATCAGGCTGATTTGGGATGCAGCTGCTCGAGTCGGCGGCGTATCATTCAACGACATGATGCTGACTGGACCGGATATGTTGACTGCATTACCTATCGTATTATTACGATTCCGACAGAAGCGTGTATCTTTCAGCGGAGACATCAGAGAAATGTTTCACCAGTTCCTGATCCGGAAAAGGGACAAACAAGCGCAAAGGTTCGTTTTTAGAGATCGACCGGGACAGCCACCACAAATTTTTGTGATGGATGTGGCTACGTTCGGAGCAGCTTGCTCGCCGTGTATCGCGCAGTTTTTAAAAAACAAGAATGCAGAGGAATACGCGGAACAATTTCCTGAGGCTGCAAGAGCTATAATCGATAATCACTATGTGGACGACTACCTCGATAGCGTGGATACAGTGGAAGAAGCAGTGAGGCTAATAGAAGACGTTAGATATGTGCACTCTCTGGCTGGCATGGAAATCCGAAACTTCGTGTCGAATTCCACCGAGGTGCTCGACCGCATTGGAGAGAGCAGAAAACTCCAGGAAAAGTCGATGAATTTAGAAGCGAAAATCGAAAGAGTGCTTGGCATGGTGTGGAAACCGTCGGAGGACGTCTTTACTTTCGATAATAGCCTGAAGGAGGAAGTACAACAAATCGTAGAAAACCAGAAACCACCCACCAAACGTCAAGTGCTAAGAACGGTCATGTCATTATTCGATCCTTTAGGTTTAGTGGCGCACTTCTCAGTGCATGGAAAGATAATCATGCAGCGAATTTGGAGAACTGGATTGGATTGGGATGATCTAATCAGTTGTGAAATATTGGAAGACTGGTACAAGTGGAGCGGACAACTATCAAAAATCAACGAAGTTCGCGTCCCAAGATGCTACTTTTCCTGTACTGAAGTCACTCAGAAAGACTCGCAAATACACGTCTTTGTAGATGCGAGTGAGAACGCGTATGCTTGCGTTGCGTATCTCCGCAGTCGTTGCAATGATGTACCTCGGTGTACACTGATAGCAGCAAAAACCAAGGTAGCGCCGCTAAAGCCCGTTTCAATTCCGCGGCTGGAGCTACAAGCGGCTCTTATCGGCTCCAGACTGTTGGACAGTATATGCAAGGCGTTGACAATTCCAGTGGCTGCTAGGTATCTCTGGTCCGACTCTTCGACCGTCCTCGCATGGCTGAGATCCGAAACGCGACGATATCATCAGTTTGTTGGCTTCCGAGTGGGAGAGATATTGTCGACAACTACCGTGGACGAGTGGCGAAAGGTCCCATCCAAGGTCAATATAGCAGACCAAGCAACAAAATGGGGAGACGGCCCTAGCTTCAATCCAGACGCCTGTTGGTACGCCGGGCCGATGTTTCTTAGGGAATCAGATGAAACCTGGCAGATAGGAACAAGAAAAGTATTCACTACGGAAGAAGATCTCCGAGCAGTTTTCCTTCATCACCGGACCGTACCGCAGCCGGTAATTAACGTGGAAAGGTTCTCCAGATTTTCGAGGCTTCACCGTGCTGCAGGATATGTTTTCAGAGCAGTTGCAAGATTTCAGGGACATAAGACGAAGGGTCCGCTGACGCAAGAAGAGCTGCAGAAGGCAGAAGCCTTGATTTGGCGGCAGGCGCAGATGCAGGAGTACGCGGACGAGTATGCAACGCTTGTCTTCAACAAAGAACATCCCGAAGTAGAACCGAAGCAGATCGATAGATCGTGCGCACTATACAGAATGTCCCCAATGCTAGATGATGATGGTGTCCTTAGGATGAATAGCCGTATAACAGCAGCACCCATGTTGCCGATGCGCGCGAAGTACCCTACCTTTCTTCCCAAGGATCATTGGGTAACCAAGTTGCTCGTGGAAAGTTACCACATACGCTTTCTGCATGGAAACCACGAAACAGTCGTAAACGAGATCAGACAGCGGTTCTGGATTCCGCAACTACGCGTGCTGGTCACAAAAATTTCCAAGCAATGCCAGGTCTGTCGAATTAGGAAGACAGCACCACAAACTCCGATTATGGCACCATTGCCTGAGTTTCGGTTGACCGCCTACATACGGCCGTTTACACACACTGGGGTAGATTATTTCGGGCCTATTTTCGTGAAGCAGGGTCGCAGCCTGGTCAAGCGATGGATCGCACTGTTCACGTGCCTGTCAGTCCGAGCAGTGCACCTGGAAGTCGTACACAGCCTGTCAACCCAGTCGTGCGTAATGGCCATAAGAAGGTTCGTTGCGCGCAGAGGCTCGCCTGAAACGTTTTGCTCCGACAACGGAACCAACTTTGTTGGGGCAAATAACCTGCTAAAAGAGCAACTCCGAGCAGTCTATGAACACTGCGCAGTAACTTTTACGAATTCAAACACGAGATGGCTGTTTAATCCACCACTGGCGCCCCACATGGGAGGCTCCTGGGAGCGCATGGTCAGATCGGTGAAAGCGGCAATGGTAGCGATCGCAGACCATCCACACCATCCTAACGACGAGGTCCTGGAAACCGTACTACTCGAAGCTGAGTCAGTAGTAAACTCGAGGCCGCTTACGTACATCCCTTTAGATCACGCTGAACAAGAGGCACTTACACCAAACCACTTCCTTCTCTACGGAACGAAAGGCATTAACCAACCTTCGCGGGATTTGGCGGAAAATGCTTCAACTCTGAGGGACAGCTGGAAACTGGCTCAGCATCTTATCGACACATTTTGGAGTCGCTGTATTCGCGAATACCTACCAACTCTAACTCGTCGTACAAAATGGTTCAAACCAGTGGAACCATTGAAACCCGGTGACCTGGTGGTGGTGGTCGACGACGGTAAGCGTAACGGATGGCTTCGAGGACGGATCATCGATGTTGTGAAAGCGAAGGACGGGCAAGTTCGGCGGGCCGAGGTGTACACGTCGAGAGGAACAATCAGCAGACCCGCCACCAAGTTGGCACTGCTGGACATTCGAGATAAGCCGGAAGGTCCGGAAGCGGAAGTTCTTGGCGTACCGGAACTACACGGGCGGGTGGATGTTGGCAAACCCACTGGGCAGTTGCCGACGGCTGCCAAGTGAGTCCCGGTGACGCCCTTTTAATTCACGGTTGACAGTTCGTAGAGAAACGTCAGTTTGAAAGATCGATAAACGGAAAGAAGATTCGATGATAGAACAATAGGCAGTTGAAATGAATGAGAGTTTGTAGAACAACAGAAGAGAAAGTAGTTTATAAAGTGCGATTTATAAGTGCGAAAAAATTTACATTTATATTATTGACTGAAGTGAATTAGTTGAGAAATAAGGTAGTAATTTAGCCGAGTAAAACACAATGTGAAATTTATATTTAATATCTTTATTGAACAGAGTTCGCGACCGGGAGAATTCTCGAAGAATTATTATAACGTAAAAAGTTTGCGAAGAATACCAAATGTAAGTCTCATACTTACTTACTTACTCAAAATGAATTTAAACCAACAATAAATTTCAGCTTAAAGCTGCGTTACAACATTGCACGTTGCTAAAAAGAGGTTTTCCGAACATTGCTATTCGACCGAAATTCGCCCGTCAACAAATCTCCTATATAGTTTTAACAATATTTCAGATGGTACAAGGCCAAATAACAATATGCTGAATAGGCGGTTAAGTTAGGTTACCATTAGAAAATGGCAGTTTTCACGAACAAAATTTTTGCTGTACTCTATGCCTAAAAGTTAGTATATAATCCAGACCGAGTGCAGACAATGAAAAACATTTCAATAACAATATGGCAAACCCTAACAATATGTGTTAATGTAAAGGTTGTATAGTGAAAATGAGCTTAAACTATTCGATAACAATTACATAAAATGTGATAATATATCTTATATTCGAAATACAGTTTCGATTATATAGCAAATTGTTTTTCGTTATGCGGGTTATGAATGCGAATGCGATGTTTTTTTGTCTTCATTACCAGCTATGTTTAAGATATGATAACTGTATGAGTTTCATTTCACAGCCTTATGAAATACATTATTGTTAATAATGATAATTGAACGTTCCCGTTATGGATTTAAACATTTATTTTTAAATACAATTTTCACTTTCATGTTAAGTTTTTTTTTTGAATAATTAAATTAATGAGTCCAAAAACATCTTTATTTGCGAATAAAAGGTACCCACAGCATCTAACACATAAATCGACACCCCTTTGCGGATCTCCAATGGAATAGCTACGATACTGTATGGCTTGTTAGTCAAAGCACCAATCAAGCAAAGATCGATCACATTTCCGTACAACTCCGACAGGAAAAACTTCTCTACATATGTTCAAATCTTCATATCATTTCCTCGTCCAGTATTACCCGAATCATCGACTCCGGTAACTTTTGACGCGAGTAGGATACATCTCGTGCTGTGACTGCATCGGTTCATGATGGTCTAAACTAACGGGTCAATGTCGTTATCTTCGACGGCATGCTTTCCGCTGTGATCGATATCGGTGAACCGTGGACGATCCGACCCGAAAGCCATAGCCTGATCCTGCAGATCGCATTCACTATCCTGGTTGTAAATCGGACAATCCATTGCGGATGATTCATCAGCAAGAACTCCATCACACCTACGCGAGCCTTGCGGGTCATTTCCGAATTGGTCTTGATACGCTATCCCTTCATAACCGGCATGGCGCAAGCGGCTACCGGCTTGGGAGACTTTTCCACTTTTATCAAGCACATACGATAGTTACCGGCTGTGACCAATCGCTCGTGATAGCAGAAGGGAGGAACCTCAACTCCCATGCAGCAGCCTACAAATTAAAAATGAAAACAATTATTACACTTAATGGCGAAATCCAAACACCCCATCCTAAATATCTTCACCTGCAGCACCGTTGTTTCCGTATCGACCATCACCGAAACATCATCTACAAACAATCTTTTCGGGGAGCCTTGGCCGGAATCGTCCGTATGGATGACGACTTGCGTTGTTAGGCAGCGTGCTCCAAACGCTAGTGCCCTAGTCAACGGCGCACGACACAACTTGCCTAGCAGTTATTCGTGTTCAATTTGGTTCTGAAAAAAACAAAACAAATAATTCCGTCTGTTATCGAGCAAAATTTCCGCAACAGCATTCAAACTTGTAATGAAAAAAAAAACACCTCTTTAAAACCGGAATGGAAAATGAATCAACTTCGCCAAGAAGCAATAGGGGCTTTTGTGTTTAAATTTTTGAATGTTTTCATCATTTAAAATAGGCTTACCTCGTATGCAAGAATATAAGATGATCTCGAACATCGATTCCGCAACATTGTTAGTTCGCCATTGTTGTTGATTTATTCAATTGCCTTATGGTTTTTTTCATCCACGGAATGAATATGGAAATCATAAGGTAGTTTTGTGGAACTCATAAGATACACATGGATAAATCATTAAGTAAGTAAGAAAGTCGTTAGAGCCCTTATGAATAACATAATAATCTTATGAAGTCATAACAACCTGCATTTGTGATACTTCATAAGGCGTAATTTATGATTATCAATATTTTTTTTCAATCAGTGTTTGTATTGTTCTTTTTTTTCTAACGGACAATTAGATGAGAGCATTAAGTAACATTTACGTGTGAGTAAAAGAGAATGGAATACAATTCCACTCAATTATTGAGTAGAATGGAACGAGAGTGTAGAACTCTTAAAACACTCAAGTATTTTAAATATATTTGAGTAATTTTAAATCTCTTTAAATACTTTCAGGTACTCAAATACTCATAAAATACTTTTCAGAACTTTAAATGCAATTCAAATACTCTTTGAGTAGCTAAAATATTTTTCAAATACTTTTGGTTTCTTTGAGTTCTTTAAAATACTTTTGATTACTTTAAATATTCTAAAGTTTTTGAAAATACTCTGTAAATCGAGTTAAATCTGGACGTATTTTCAATACGACACACTCAGTAGAATGATCTGCGTGCTCCTCATTCCAAACAAAAAAGAAATGCGTAGCAAAAACGACAAAACGGAACAAGGAGATTGACATTAAAGTAGCTCTTTGCCAAGAAATTTTAAAACATCCTTGCTTGTTAGTTGGTACAACAAAACAGCTAAAGATGCTATTTGCTAACAAATCCGTTGTGCTATTTTAAGGAGTGTATAGAATATAAGCTATCCACGTACATTTGCGTTGTACGCATGTATTTGTGATGGTTTTTTAAGCTCTAAACACTGCATGCTGTGCGTTTGACTGTCAGATTTCTTTTGTTTACTTGTTTGTGCGGTTCAAACTCTGCGTTTTCAAAATGTCGCGTATTGAAAAGGAAGTGAATATTAAGGTTCTGGACACATGGCTAAGTGAGAAAGGTATTACCATGCGAAAATTGGCGAAGCGGTTTGGAATTCATCATGCGAGTGTTAAAACCATCATTAATAAGTTTGGGGAACACTATTCTTTGGATGAACTACCAGGAAGAGCCAGAAAACGTGGTTCTTCCAACCCAAAACTGGAGCAGAAAATGGAATCTCTAATCATGAAGAACAAATCAATGTCAATACGTGATTTGGCCAAAAAAGCAGGAACGAGTGTCGGAATGATTCAGCGTATCAAGAGGCGAAACCACCTGAAGACCTACAAGAAGCAGAAAATCTCGAAACAAAGTGCAGAACAGAAGAAGCGAGCAGCAACAAGGGCCCGGAAATTGTATTCGCGTCTTTTGCAGCGTCCGGATGTATGCGTTTTGATGGACGATGAGACCTATGTAAAGGAGAACTCAAAAACCCTACCAGGTCCACAATACTTTACTGCTGTCATTGGGGAGGATGTGAGCGATGCGGACAGGTCGATTCAAGTGGAGAAATTCGGTCGAAAGGTACTGGTATGGCAAGCAATATGTTCCTGTGGTTTGAAGTCAACTATTTTTACACTACCGGAACTATAAACGCGGAAATCTATCGTTCTGAGTGTCTCCAGAAGAGATTGTTGCCTTTATATAAGAAGCATAGTACACCTCCACTGTTTTGGCCGGATTTAGCGTCGGCTCGCTATGCCAAAACCACTCTCAATTGGCTTGCGGAAAAGGGTATAGATTTCGTTGAGAAAAATATCAATCCACCAAATTGCCCTCAGCGACCCATCGAACGTTACTGGGCAATCGTGAAGAGGGTCTTCAAGAAGACTGGTAAGGCAGCTGGGAACATGCCGGAGTTCAAAAAAATGTGGGCTCAAGCGTCCAAAAATGCGATGCAACACTTGTCCGGAACTTGATGAAGAGCATTCGTTCCGAAGTTCGAAAATTCGTGAAGGAATAACTTAAATTTCATCCGGTCTTCATTATGTTCACGATAGCAGAATTACCATTTCGAAGGTTAAATCACAGCCATTCAAGCTTGAATCTCAGCGTGTGTAAAATTTCGCAACCGTCAATTTAAAAGGAATCGCCAAATGACAATTAGCAACTAGCAAAAAGCAAATTTGTCAGTTTTGTAACCGCTATGGGGCATCTAATTGCACGTCAAAACATCGTGTTAATATCGGGAGGCGTGTGGCGAACGATGGTGTGATATTTTGACATGCTGGCAGATGCCGCAACTTCACCACATCAGAGGGCACCTCGACTAAGTAAACCACGTGGCGTTGGTGAAGCAGCAATGGCTAACGCTAGCGCTTGCTAGCGATTTGAAAATTTACACAAAGTTATCGATTAGTTTTGTTCTTGCTTAAACGTCTGTCTGTGATTAAATTAAGCGCAATCACCAACAATTTTCAGCTGACTATAAATGCGTTTGATTTTACCATGCCTGCGATTAGATCAACCATGTTGCGGTAGATTTCAATATGAGGTCTGTAAAATGTACCACAAACGTTGAAGGTTTACCATAAACGTAGTAAATTTGACTGAAATTTCATGGTAGTTTTAAAGATAGGCATAGTCGGGTGAAATGGTAGATTTTTTCCTGTGCAGGAGTGCCGGAAGTACTGATGGGATACATTGAGTGAATCGACTATGTAAAACCATACATCGTTAAATTGAACATAAACAAAATAATTCGTAAATTTCTAGCATTTATTTTGATACAGCAAAACTTGTGAGAAATCCGGCCCGGTCTTCAAAACTGTCTATTTTTTAGTGCTTCCTGCAAGAAAAAACTTACACAAATGTAAACAATATGCAAAATCTGAGACGCAAACTTTGCTTGTCATTTAGTGTGGAAAAATTTGAAGAAACGTCATCTGGAAAATTTCCCGTGCCAAATCGCGTGCGAAATCCCGTTTCTAAATCCCGTGATGCTTTTCCCGAACTGTAAACCATGAATGAAGCGTTAGATTAGCTTTAAGAATGTATTGATGCCTTACCAATGTAATAATGCTACTTTAGCAATGTCTTATGGTATAACAAAAGATATTGCAATTGTTCGATCGGTTCGATCTTAGTGGGGCCCTTTTTCAGCTTTAATCCAACTTCAATGATGCACTAGACGTAATGCATATTCCCTATCCACCCAGGTAACCAATAAGCAGTTCCAAAGCGTCTATACGGCAGCCTATCAAGCATTTAAGTCGCCGTAAATGCAACATAAATGCCACTTTTGGCCCAATATACGGCTGCTTTACTCCAATGCTATGATAATGCTTCATTAATGCTATTTTGCATTCGAAATGCTTATTACAGGCTACAAGCATTTAAATAGCATTTGAAATGCAGTTTTACAACCGATAGCTTTCAAGATGCTGATATAATGATAATATAATGCTTGTAGCATCTGAAATGCAGATTTAGGGTTGATGTAATGCATATGCTAATGCTTATTGGTTACCTGGATATATATGCATGCTATTATGTTGTTATAGACTCGTGGTTACTTGGGTAGTCTTAAAAGATTTTTATGTTCCTACACGGTAAGCTTCCTTTACCCATTAATGGGTACGATTTATTATTATTGTTATTCTTTCTGTGGAAATTTTTACGCATTTTACCGTAAAACGACGTCTACCCAGACGCAGGGTAGACGCAGTTTTCAGTAAAATGCGTGAAAAAGCCACAGGAGGAATAACAATAATAATAAATCGTACCGATAATGGGTAAAGGCAAGCTATCGTGAGATCATGCAAAACACACACTCCTGCACTCGACACTCAAGAAGTCTGTAGGTCGCTGCAAAAATAGGCCTATCTGTAAAAGAATAAGCTTTTTATAGTGAAATTTAAAGGAATTCGTTTGTATTTCCAAGTAATAGTTTGACAAAGTGTTTCAGTTTTTCCACTGTTTGGTTTTGTGAAAAGTTATTAAGGCAAGTGTTAATTTAAATTTTACCAGTTTTTCAATAACACTCGTTTAGGTATTTTTACGAAGTGTTTTTAAAAATGTGAGAATATTGTGGTTAATATCCATTTATATGCCCTGGCAACACTGAAGCACCAGAAAGATTGTTTTTAGGGCTGCATTCTACCGCATGTAATTGGTTTTTGTTTACCTCTCGCGTTCGTTCGGTAAAATCCCAGCGTCGAAGGAAGTGTCAGATTTGGAATTGAATTCAAAGAAGTTCTGAATTTGTTTTAATAAGAATATCCTGTGTGACCGTTCCACGCAGGGTAAAATTTATAAATTGGTACTAATTTTGTGTTAAAATTGTATGTTTTGCGTGGGAAACTTCTTTAGTTTCGTCTACTACCATGGATTACGATCAGTTGATGGAAAATGTGTAAGTAGATGTCGGTAATTCAACCGCTTTTTGGGACGGTTTTGGCTTTTCCTCGAGGACGCTCTCGATCTAGAGCAAAGCGTTTTTTTTTTCCAATAGCTAGCAACGAATGAGGTTATAAAATTAAATTAACGAGCAATAGCACTATTTTCGCATTGATCGATTTGGATAGCTATGCATCACATTTTCTCTGTCATTTTTATTCACTTTTCAGAGATCTTTCGATTTGTCGTTCGATCTGTAGACTATGCCTTGGAACCAATGGGACAATGGAAGATTTGTTCTTCAACGAATCTGACGAACATTTGAGTGAGAAAATCTTCCAATGCACTTCGGTAAAGGTAGGCAAAAATTCGTGTTTTAATAATCTATCAGAATAGTGGTGATAATCAAAGGGATTTTGTTTTAGTTGGTACCGGCGAATGGAATAATATCATCGATTTGTCAGCAATGCAAGCTGAGGGTAGCTGATATGTACAAATTTCGAGAGCAATGCTCGAGGTGCGAAGAAATATTTCAAACCAAGCTGGAGAAGATGGAGAATGTTACGATCGAGGTGGTTCCAGATATTTTTGGATTACACAGCGAAGATGAGAATGAAGATAGTTTTATCAGCACGGGATCGATAGACATCAAGGAGGAAAACAGTAGTTGGAATGGAATGGATTATGAAGATGCCATGGGCGTCAACGGAGGAGCATTCTTGATTAAAGCTTCCTCCGGTATGAACCAAGATACGGACAATGATTCTTTTACCGATAGCTTTGATGATAGTTACGATCGGATGGAAAAGTCCTATACTTTGACCCCTGCTGATATTGATCTCAAATCTTTGGTTGTCTTCGTGAAGGATAAAAAGCACTGGAAATGTCCTCACTGCGACAAATATTTCAATCAATCTGGAAACCTTAAGGCGCACATTAATACTCATACTGGCTACAAACCGTACACATGTAATCTATGCAAAAGGACTTTCGCTCAGAAAAGTAATCTGAACTATCACATGAAGGCATCGCACGATCCTCAACGGCCTTTCAAGTGTAATGAATGCGATCGGGCGTTTTCCTCCATGGATCAGATGGTCCTTCACCTGAGGAGCAGGCATCTTCAACAAGCGGAATCGCAACGTTCAGTTCCGCCGAAAAAGCACCAGTGTCCATACTGTGGGAAGGGATTTTCCCAAAGCTTCAACCTTAAATTGCACGTTAATACCCACACCGGCGAGAGGCCGTACAAGTGCGATCTCTGCGGCAAGACATTCACCCAGCGCAGCAATCTGAACGTTCACGTCAACAAGACTCACAAACCGAAAGAGCCTCAACAGCTGCCGGTAGTATCGTGAAGGCCGATCGAACCCAGCGTCAAGAAGTTCTTCCGGTGGCCATCGATCGGATGATAGAATAGCTCCACATGGTTTTAGGGCACGCATTAGCATTTCATTGCATAGATCTATACACACGTTTTTCTTGTCAGTAGAGCTCGGCTTTTTTCCGTATCTTTTGCCGAGATCCGCACAGCCGAGCACCCAGCAATTTAACTGATAGTATTAGCGAAAAAATAGTTTGTTCACAGCAGTGCCGTAGCGTACCGCTGGTATCAAACCTTAATTTTGCCGAGATTTCCGCAAACCGAGATTCGTACAGCCGAAATCGTCATAAAAATTAAGGTGTGTATTTTTCTATTTGAAACATGTAGTAAAAGTTCAATACTTTAGAAAATAATGAAACAAGCTAAGTGCAAAATGAAAAAACAAAAAACAAACAAAAACAAATGCAAGCTACTCGAAGTTACACTCAGGAATGTAGGCATATTTCCAAAGCAAACCACGTTAAGCATTTAAATATTCTATACTGCCGTTATTCGCATAACTGTCCCATGTATATAGGGTATCCCATAGAACATGGGACAGTTATGCGAATAGCGGCAGTATAGGATTTAGGTAAAGCACACATCATAAGTAAACTCTATGTATCATTGAAACTTAGATTTTTTTAAACTTGACAACGGTTTTATTTTATACACCATTCATTAGTTTTAGATTACAGGCATTTACATTTCCATTGTATAACTTGTAATATTTTTTTCTTTGCTTTTGTATGAAACTGTGCACGGTTAGTATTCAAAATAAATATGATTCTACAATTTAAAGAGGATTTTTTTAGCGATTGAGAACAATGGGCCTTATTGGGCCTCGTATTGGAATTCCGAGAGTGGGAGTGACTTCTGTCACTTTGGTGAAGTGGGATGAGGCACCTTGCTATCGTTCTCACTTTCACCTCAACTTTCACATCACCCTTTTCACCTAATTCCGATGTCGGTGATCAAATGAATCCATGAAGGGAAGGTGACAGGGATGAGATGTTCGGAATAGCGCTTCAACAGTTGTAAACGATGGGGTTTTAAAGTAGTGAGTCAATTTTATGTCGCTAGTAATTCATTGTTGGTACTATTCGCACTTAACTTTCCAATTTGGAGTTAATGAATAGCTCACAAAAACGTTTGCTGACTTACACGGACAGACAGTTGTTTGAATTAAATCAAAAGATTTCTTTTTTGTATTTCAATCTATATCTATGAATTTCTGTCAGTCTGTCTGACCCTTGAATACTCGGAAACTACTAAAGCGATCGGCGAGAAAATTTGTATGCGAGCGTTTTTGGGACTGGGGAGGATACAGAACGTTACACTTTGACAGTTTTGTCAACCTGCTCCTTGAAATTAAGCTTGCTGTCTATGTAACGCCAAGATAGACAGCTGATTTTGTAGGTTGTGGAAGATTGGTGGGGAAATTTCTCTATGTCCGAAATGACAAAACATAGACTTTCAAAAAATAGAAAAAGCGTCTGTTGTATTGAATTCACGTTTTACAAAAATGGCGTAGGTTTTCTTCTCTACACAGTTCTACATGATGAACTGACAGCAGCGCTGCCAGTACGGAAATGGAATTATATGGAACAAGGTAAACGATTAGCCAGGTGAACTAATTTCGACAACACTCCTCCTTAATCTTTACCTGATGTACCAATGAACTCGTCTCTGGTTAGTTCTTATTTCTTCGACAGCTTCAGGTTCCCAACAGTCCCCAATGGCTTCGTTAGTGCATCTGCGATCATCTCCTCCGAACATAAGTACTGCAGTATCTCGCCTTTTTCACACAGATCGCGTACGAACATCTCCTTCGTCTCGATAGGTTTAGATCGTTTACCTACCCGCTCTGATCGTACAAAGGCAATGCATGATTGATTATCTTCGCACAATACTGTAGGTTCCTGCTGTTTAAATCCTAGGTCAGCGAGTAGTCTTCGTAGCCATAGAACTTCCTGTGCTGCTTCACTAAGTGCGATGTATTCCGATTCCATCGATGAGAGGGCTACTATATTTTGCTGCTTGCTTCTCTAGGCAACCGCAGTGCCGCCCACGGTAAAAACGAATCCAGATGTTGACTTCCGTGTTTTGTGGTCCCCAGAACAATCTGCGTCGGAGTAACCCATCAGCTTTGGAGCAGATCCACTGAAATGCAGTTTCAATCCATGGTTTCACGCAGATATCTGATGACACGCTTCGCGGCCGTCCAGTCCGTTTCCGTCGGTTGTGAAACTTTCCGAGCAAGAATCGAAGTAGCAATAGCTATATCAGGTCGCGCATTCACGAAGATGTACAATAAGGATCCCAACAAGCTTCTTTAGTTCACGTTGTCCGGAAGTGGCTGAACGTCCAAGTCGCCACGAGCATATGCTTCATCCATAGGCGTTCGGGATGATTTGGCATCTCCCAATCCTGATAGACATACGCTGTAGTTATCAGCCACTTTGTTGATCTCCAGGCCGAGGAAGTACTTCAGTTCTCCTAATCCAGTTGTCTCGAAATGCTTGCTCGGCGTGGACCCGGTCGATTTCCTCTTCGTTTTCGCATCCGATGACAACATCATCGACATAGAGCACAATGTAGACTCGCTTTCCATGATTGTTTCGAACATAAAGGCATGGATCTGCCGAGCTAGCCATGAATCCGATTTCCGTCAATAGTTCATTCATCCGCTGATTCCAGCAACGCGCGGATTGTCGTAGCCTGTATATGCTCTTGAGAAGTTGGCAAACGCATCCTTCCTTCCCGGGCTTGACAAATCTCGGTGGTTGCTTCATGTAGACTTCTTCGTTCAGACTTCGTTCAGACGTTGAGGTAAGCTGTCTTTATATCCACATGCTTTAGAATCATCTTCTTATGACTCGCCACTGCCAGAAGTGATCGGAAAGTCGCTTGTGTTGCAACTGGCGCATACACCTCCTCAAAATCCACACCAAATCGCTGACTGCACCCTTGTGCGACCAATCGAGCCTTATACTTAACCGGTTCACCACTAGCGTTTCGCTTAATTTTGTAGACCCAGTGGCTGCCAACTACTTTCTTACCCTTCGGAAGCTTAACGAGGTCCCAGGTCTTGAGCTCGCGGTGCGATGCTATTTCCTCTTCCATGGCGGTGTGCCATTGATCCTTTTCCGCACATGATATAGCATCCCTATACGTTTTCGGTTCAAACACCTCCTGAAGCCGCACCGCGTTGACTTCATCGATCAAACGAACAGGTGGTTTCCCTTTCGTGATCCGCTGCGATCACCGGGGAAATCCTTCGAAATCCGACTCGTCCACTGTATTAAACTCCGGAGATACTGCATCGTCTTCGCTTTCACCGTCGGATTCAACGTCTGGATCTTTCATCTCCGCCGTGGTGGTAGGAGTACGATTAACTCAATCTCGACCGTATCCTTCGCAAAACTGTCTTTCTATCTTCCGAACTGTTTTCGAGAACTGCTGAAACAGGAACAATCTCACGAATACTTTCCGTCACCGGAAACTCCTCGACGAATTTCGCATCTCTACTGATTAATACAGCATCTGTTTCAGGATCGAGGAACCAGTACGCCTTTTTCCATCCGCATATCCGACAAAAAGCATCCGGTTACTCCTCTGGTCCAGCTTCTTCCGCTTCTCCTTGGGTACGTGGACATATGCGGCAGATCCGAAAACGCGCAAATGTTTGTAGTCCGGTTTCATCCCGCTCCAGAGCTCGAAGGGGGTTCTACCAGTTGCGCATGGAAGTCAGCCGGTGTAATGTGCTGCGGGTCATTCGATCAACGAGCGGTTCATTCGTTCAGCTTGCTGTTGTACCAAGCTGTACAAAATGCTCTCCTTCGGCAAAAACAACTTGAACGATTCACTTGAATATTCTCCGCCGCCGTCGGTGCGGAACATTTTGGGCGTTTTCCTGAATTGCGACCGGGTAAGCTGAATAAATTCTCTTCGGTTTGCGATTTGCGTTCCTGGAGGTAAATCAGGCAATATCTACTAAAATCGTCAATCAATGTCAAAACATAGCGGTTTCCGCTCGGAGTGACAACTTCCATTTGTCCACACAAGTCAGAGTGGATCAAATCATGCACCGCTTTAGATTTCGAGTCCGATTTAGGAAAAGGCAAACGAGAAAGCTTACCTTCGCAGCAGGTTCCGCACACCGACTGGATTCCACAGTCCGTCAGTTTTAATCCAGTTCTTAAGTTATCTCGAACAATTTTGATTATGTCTTCCGGGTGCCGATGCCCCAACCGGCGATGCCAGATGTGCTAACATCCATCCAGATGGTTGCCTTGTAGCAGCAACGATTTTTCCTTTTCACGCCTCAAGTGATACAGATTTCCATCGCGAACACCGGAGACGATAACACTTCTGTTATTCATGATTCGACACTCACTCTCACTGAACGCAACGTCAAATCCCTCGTCAGTGATTTTGCTCACAGAGAGCAAATTGTTTTTCAAGTCAGGTACGAGCAGAGAGTTTTTCAGTTTTAGATTCACCACTACCATCACATGTGTCTACATGACAGTCACCGACGCCTTTCGATAACACTTTGTTGCCATCGGCCAAACAAATCGTTTGCTTTCGAGAAGCGTCCCCTGAAATCAACTTTGAAATGTCACCAGTCATATGAGCGGTACACCCCGAATCCAAATACCTATACTCATCTACTTTCTTCGACCGAACACTGAAACACACTTCACTTTCTTCTTGCGCTTTGTTTACTTCCTGCTTCGAGCTTCCAACACAACGGCTACTGCCGGAACCATAACTGACGTCTCCCCTTCTTTGCTGATCCTGAATCCACTTTCGGCAGTCCCGCCTGAAGTGCCCCTTCTTGACGCAATAATGACACTTCCGTTTTGAATTTGTGCCAGTCTTCAGGGAACGCTGCTATTGCTCTGCACTGCTGCCGCTGCGCATCTCACTACTACCATTACGCCTGCTCCACTCGTCTACGAGTCGCCCTTTAACGGAATCCAACGAAAGTTCTTCCTCCGGACGAGACTCGAGTGACATGATGAGAGAACTGTACGATTCCGAAAGACTTGAGAGAATAATCGACACCAGCCATTCTTCTGTCATCGTTACTCCTATTCCAGCGAGACGATTGTAGAGAAGGGTTATCTCCGAAAGATGATCACTCATACTTCCCCGCTCCGGCATTCGAAGCAACTTTTCCACACATCGATTTCCGTTCGTGGTGGGACTGCAGCGCGTCCCACGTCTCTTTGGCGGTGGTTTTCCCATGACGTGGCATAACTGTGTGTCTTCCAAAGCTAGGCCGATTACGGACTGCGCAATTCCGTCTTTCGAAATCCAATCACTTGCCAGTTTTGCCGGTTTAGCACACTTCACTATATCGGACAGGCCCTTCTCGCCGAGATTCAGGTTGATCTTGAATTTCCATACGGGCCAGTTTTGATCCCCAACTTCTCGATCGCAACCTTCTCCGCCATTTTCGCTACGAACCACGCGAACTTCCGTTCGAAAAATTTTACAAAAATTTTACAAAAAATGGCGTGGGTTTTCTTCTCTACACAGTTCTACATGATGAACTGACAGCAGGGCTGCCAGTACGGAAATGGAATTATATGGAACAAGGTAAATGATTATCCAGGTAAACTAATTTCGACAACAGATTTGGCCCATTCCGCCGTTGGGTGGTTTAGGCTAATTTTACAATCCTCAGGCGCAGGCGGAACAAGTCTAGTTGAAATCAACTTGCAGTACTTGTCTTGGTAGACCTTGTTTCAATAAGATTTGAGCTCTCTTCACTGATCAGTTAACACGAAATGTTTTCGTTCATATTTAAAAGTGAGAACGTTGAAATAGTGCTTTCGCGATGAAAACATGATACGAATCAAACGAAAGCCTGCTGTTTTAAAGGATGTCCAAAGTTAAATTGCATCACTTTAAACTCGTCCGCAAAAATAAGTCTCTCAACTGATTGTCATGAAATATTCAGGGAATAAAATGCAATGTATAATCCTGGTTTAGTTATTTTTATTTCACTGTACTTCTTTTTACCAAATCCAAAAGTCCGAACTTTCTTCTTAATACCACGCATAAGATTTTGTATAATGCTTGAACCGACATTTTTTTCCGCTTTCAACCATGACTTCAAAATTTCCTGTTCTGTAGTGACAACTTTTGGATGCTTACGAAGTTCGTGCTTCATTATAGTCCGATATTTTTCAATTGGCCGCAACTCTGAAGAGTTTGGGGGATTAAAATCCTTCGGCACGAGATGGACACCATTCGTCTTGTACCACTCCAGATGTCCGGCCAAATAAATGTAGGAACGTTGCGTGTTTTAAGAAACGGAAGCAGTCGTTTTTGTAGGCATTCATTCATGTATACTTGACCATTTACAGTTGAAGTTGTCACGAAAGGCTTGCTCCGTTCACCACTCGAACAAATCCCCTGCCAAGTCATGAACTGCTTGGGAAACTGTGACGCTTGCTGTTTCTCGAGAGACTCTGGAACATCGAACTTTTCTTTCGCAGTCACATACGGGTTGCCAGGAATTTGTTTAAATAACGCTTTTACGTGTATTTCATTGTCGTTGATGCAGCAGTGTGGTTTTCAGTTCAGACACTTATCGCACAACTGCAGCGCCGCCTACCAGGAGCATGACGACATATATTTGAAATGTCGGTTAAAAGTTTTGCACAAGTAGCAGACCGAAGATGAACGTCGGTTCTTTGTGAAATAATGATGTAAATTAATGTAAGTAAACAAAAGTGAATATGTCAACACATACAAACAGACCTTACACTTGCAGTTTCTTTCATCGATTACGCATTAAACGGTCAATTCAAATGTTTCTTAGTTGGTAGTATCGCCACGGGTAGCGCGTTTTACTCGATTTTCTTACACTGAACCCAAACATCATCCCACAATCGCCTGAAAAGTGATTCGATTGGCGCCCTTTAACGAAACGCATTCGGAAATCGTATGATTGTCTTATGGTTTGATCCGTATGACGATCATCCATGTTTCGTATGACAATCAACCAAATTTAATATGATGTTTGTTTCAAAACTGTGTAGATCATTAGCGATTTATGATAAATTTGTAACTTATCAACGGCTTAGATTAATTTCACCTTACACATCTTTAACCGTTCAGCATAGATTGCAACGGAAGCACAAAATTGAAGGAATCAGGAAATACATTCCGAGACGCCGTGGAAACAACCGGGTTTCGATTTTTTATTCGTGATGGTACCAGTTCTGATAGCGATTGATAGGATTTTACCGAATGATGTAAAATGGAATGTTTATGAACCTCATTTCAAATGATTTGCGTTATAGGTCTTTTCCAATGCAATACGCATTCCACTTTAGGATGACGATTTTTCATACAGCGTGCCATCAAATTTGAACGGGCGGTCAATTCTCTTCGTGTATTATTTGTTGTTCAGCATAAGAAGGATAATCATCTGGTTTCTAAAAATCGTCCTCCGCTTGAATCTGTCATTCGAAAGTGCGATTTCGATGTTTCGATATCGACCGACGGAGGATTCATTCGATAAAAGGAAGATGTTTGGGTTCAGTGTAATGTTTAACGTTAACACACTACCGCCATTGTTGTTCATCATCAGTGTGCTTAATAGATGGCGCTGGTGTGTTAGTTACGGTGATTTGTAGTGCAATATGTTCGATGTGTTCACAGAGAACAGACGTTCATCTTCGATCTGCTACTTGTGTAAAACTGTAAACCGACATTTCAATTGTATGTCGTTATGCTCCTGGTAGGTGGCGCTGCAGTTGTGCGATAACTGTCATGTAAATGTTTATTAATAAAAAGCCTAGCACATAACCTGAACACTTTTGTTTGTTTTTCTCTGCACGTGCTTTTTATACCGGTTGCCCATATTAACTTTTACACACGTTTTTCAAGAAAAGGTATATGGACATCAATGTCTGTTCTCTGTGGTGTTATGTCGGTTTATCTGTGATATGAATGTTAATAAATAAACAGAGATGTGTAATTATATAAAAATAATCATTTTCATAAAAAAAAACTCGCATTGTTACGCTCATTGATGATAATTGTTGAAGCTGCTGATCGAAAATTATGCATAAAAAATACACAACTACCAATTTTAAAATGAGTTTTCTCCTCAAGGGGACAAACAATTTTGCATAGATCTTGTAGATGGACGTTTGTACTTTCAGTTCCGGTACTCTATGTTTGCAAATATTTGCAAATCTCATTATATTTAGCAAGAACGTATTTTTTACACTTCAAACCCTACAGTTTTTTTTGTATAACAACTTGCTGATCCCGGTGCGAGCGTTACTACGCCTACAACTAAATGAATAAAAATTACATAGAACTGACGCTTGTATTTTT
>JASCZW010001871.1:0-55969 GCA_034211315.2 Aedes japonicus | reverse complement strand
CTATGAACCCAGAAGCACTAACCACCAACCATTTCGTCAAGGGTAGTTCAACCGGTCTTCAAGAGCCTAGCATCGCACCAACAGATTTTGCTGAAGCCCTTCGTAGCTCGTACAAACGTTCCCAATATATCGCTGATGAGCTGTGGAAGCGCTGGATTAAAGAATACTTGCCATCGTTGAACATCCGAACCAAGTGGTTGGAGACCTGTGAACCGCTGAAACCAGGAGATTTGGTGTTCATCGTGGACGACCATGGTCTGAATGGCTGGATTCGAGGACAGGTTGAGCAAGTCATCTCGGGCAAAGATGGACACATCAGACAGGCTATTGTTCGTACAAACAATGGACTATTTCGACGGCCAGTGGTCAAACTTGCTCCAATAGAGATTACAACTGTTGGTAAATCTGTCCCGGAAGTAGACCCTGGACAAGGTTTACGGGTCGGGGAAGTGTTAGACTCACTGTGCAGCAAGTAAGCGGTAAGCATACATCGCTAGAAGGTATACCGAACCGCTGTCATTATGACAGTGTACAACGACTGACAGGCATGAGAAAAAGGAAGAAGAGACTGAATCAATTGGACAATAGTCGCTGAAAAGTGCGCAGAAGTGGATTAGCCTTTTGAAACTTATTATATTCTTAAATTAGGTTGCCTAAACCTACTTTAACTAAATCTAACGCTGAATTTAAATACCTAAAACCTACAAACCCGTTCAAGCCCATCTGCTCAGAAAGCACATGTATACGGGAGAAAAGAATACTAAAATTCTTTGAGCTGGTTAAATTACGTGCTGCTGCAAGAATTAGAATTCTTTTGCAAGATCCGAAATCATTCCCAACACATGATTTAAGCCAGATAAACACGAATCCCTCATCCAGCCTACAGTTGTCTGGCACCCTGTATTCCCTGTATAATTTACAGCCATTGGATTATTACTGCAAAATTAAAATTAGATACGTAAAAATATCTCCATAGTCCTGTAAAAGCTGAAAAGCAAAGCAAATATTTCTTTTCAACGAAGATAAAATTTCAAAGAAAAGATAATTGATTTCTTTTGTTTGTTTTGAGAATCAATAGGCTATTCGAAAAAAGCAGTTTAAGTGATCGAAGAGTCCGATTTGATGATTTCTGAAGTATATGGAATATCCCATCAGGGTACCAATAAACATATATATTTAAAAATAATCCTATACGGCTTATATTCACATACTAGTCTTTTATGGAATAGTAATTGAAGTTCAGAAATAGAATTTTAATGAATGGTTATGCTGAAATGCTGAAAAACAATTTGAGCATTACAAGCATTAAATAGTCATGCTGCTCCATTCTCTGAAATGCAAAAATAATTTAAAGTGCTAAGATGTCCCAAAGCGTAGTGAAATTGTTAATTATGTAAATGAAAATTGAAAATATACCCTGCTTGACCAAGATCTTCAGTCAAAGCCACTCACTTCCCTATCGACAAGTTGACAACATTGCCCAGGCTGCGCCAACCAGCTGCTCCATGCTGAAATGCTGTAGATAACTAGAGTAGAAAAACTAATTAATGTGATATAACCACAATAGAACTGACTCTTAGCTTCGGGTATTGACATAAAATCCCTACTGAGTCCTTGCGGCACGTCAATACAAATTGGAACTTTCAAATTAAGACAAATATTGAAGATACACCAATCAGAAAATACCTTGAAAATAAAAATTCATGCAAGATTCTCAATTATATGACCATATAATTGCCTGTCAGGATTTCTTTCTGCGTTCTCTTTAGGTGAACTGTTATCCACACTCTTTTAAAAAGTCATATAAATTTAATTCTGTATTCTTAAGGTTACATGACCATGACTATTCATTAAGGAAATATACTTGTCATGACGTAAAATTTTTGATATAACTTTTAAACTCATAAGACCTTCCAGTTACCATCCAAAAAAATTAAACAAATACTTGGCTCAAATTTAATCTAATGTGGCCGTTAAATCGGCTTATAAACATTTACTTTAAAAAAACGTTTCAGATGGAGTCCCTCCAGCTTTTCACGAACAATCAATGAAGGTTTTCATTACACCTCTATGTTTTCGTGAAAATTCCAACTAAAATGATGATTCCATAAAAAAGTATAGAAAGTATACAGGGTGTCTCACAATATGTGTCACTAAAACAAAATGGGATTACAGCAAAACAAATCAACCAAATCATAGCATTTATTTTTCATTTGAAAGATACATGTTATAGAAATAAACCATATAAATTCAATTTGAATCTTTCGCCTTTTTCCTTGATAACTTTGCGCAAACGCTTAGTAAACCCATCGTAGCTGGCACGCACGATTTCCTGAGGAATTTGATCCAAAATATCAATCAAATGTTTCTTGGATCGATCTAAAGTAAGCCCTTTCGTAGGGCCTACATGTTGAAGCATATAACCCCAAACAAAGTAGTCAAGTGATTTGAGATCCGGTGAAGATGCACGCCATTCTTCGCTTGGGATGAAATCTGGCAAATTTTCCGCGCACCACGCTTGTGTCTTCTTTGCCTTGTGAGCTAGAGCTGAGTCCTGTTGGAAACAATATGGTGTATTTCCATATGTCTTTAAAGAAGAAGCAGATAACTTTTCAAAAACCTGCTCGAGAGAAAAACCTGTCCGTGAGAAAAATTTTGTGTACCACAATCAAAATCCAGAGCGTCCGGATTGCTGTGGTTTGAAATTGCAAATACAACTGTGTCTGTGTAATAAAACCTCAAGGAGCGTCTGAGTGTCCAGAGGAAGGAAGGAAGTGGTCGTGGCATCCAATGGACAGTAAATGGCCAGGAAAGCCGTACAACAATTCAAGAATCGTCCAAACATGTCAATTCGAGATGTCGCTAAAAAGTTTGCTGGTGTCAGTCGGTTTTGTGCAGAAACTATGAAGCGTGCTGGGTTACATGTTTACAAAGTGCAAAAGCCCTGCCGGAATGAAAAGCAAACATCACTGCGAAAACCCGCGCCCGGAAACTTCACACGAAGCTGCTCACCAAATCCGGTTGTGACTGGCAGACGTGGATGACGAAACACGTCAAGGCCGACTTCCGTCAACTTCCTGGGCAAGAATATTTCGTTGCCAAGTCGAAGTTCGATGTTCCGGGAGGATGTTCGAAAGAAACTATCGAAATTGCAAAGAAGTTTCTAATCTGGCAGGCGATTTGCGGATGTGGTGAAATAAGTGCTCCCTTTCCATCATTTCCGTAACAATAAACGGTGGGATTTACACGGAAAGAGCCTTTAAGAAGCGTCTCTTGCCATTCATTAAGAAGCAACAAAGGATCAACTCTGTTTTGGCCTGATCTAGCATCCTGCTACTACGCTCGAAACGTACGGAGTGGTACCGAGCCAACGGAGTCAATTTTGTGCCAAAGGATATGAACCCCACCAAATTCACTGAACTTCTGTCCAATTGAAAAATTCTGGGCAATTATGAAAACGGAACTTCGCAAACATCCCAAAACTATCAAAACAGAGCTAGAATTGAAGAAAATTTGGGTAAAAACAACAAAAACACTGGGAAAATCGGTTAAAATTGATGGGTGGAGGAAAAGGAGGGTGGGCCTGGGACAGAGACGAAATTGAAATAAAACAAATGTTGTAAACCAAAACCTATTATGCCCTTTTCATTCCCTGAAAATTTCAAGAAAATCCGATAATCAGTTTAATTTTGATGAGTATATATGTGTGTGCCATTTTTATCGAATACACCCTTTAAGTGTTGATTTTAACGTTATGTTCTATGAAAAGAAGAGGAAGTTTTCCATTTCGTGAAACAGTGCCTCATACCATGATTTTCGATACTTTCGGATAGCGTTCTACAGCTAGTTTATCTCTTGGAATATTGGCAAGACTTTTGTCATACACACGATCATTTTGTTGATTATGGCTGTCCTAAAAGAGGAAGAGCTTTTCATCTGAAAATAAAATCTCGCAGTCACCGTGCCGAACCAAAAGATTTCTGCTTCTTTGGACCTTGGCTTGCTTTTGACGCTCAGTCAACCCGTGAACCCGTTGTTTCTTGTACGGCTTGCATTCCTGATCATGTCTGAAGAGCCTGTTCATTGAAGCAGGGGACATTTGAAATTGTTTGCTAAGCTTACGGCCAGATACGGCCGTATTACATCTTATTCACCCCTTCACACATTTGATCTTTTTCTTCGTTCTGTCAGGTTGTCTGGCACCTCCTTTGTGTTGAATATATACATTTCCTGTTTCCTTGAACCGTTTCAAGGTACCGAACTGCTTAAGGCTATTGAATATCTGGCACGGTCTAAGCTTTTGCATATGTAATTTTAAAACTTGCTCCCGTTTGGCTTCCTGATCCTTTATAGCTGATAGATATAAATAAACGGAACCGCTTATTTATCTGCAGCAATAAGCTGTCAAAATAACACACTCTAAAAGGTTATTATCAATTCTGCTGTTAAAATTACCCAGCTGAAATAAACCAAGACTGACAAAAGGTGACACCTATTGTGAGACACACTGTAAAACATATTATCATATTTGAATTCATGAAGGTTGCTTGCAAAAAGCAAAATTCGAAAAAAATATCAGCCTAAATTTTATTCTCTTGAAGACTATTCATCGAACTTTTGATCATAACAATCTTCACGGATTTTCTATCGGTTCAACTTAATTCAATAAGCGTAATTAGCTTGAAATGCTTAAGAATAAAGATTGAAAATTTACCATTAATAGCTTCAAACCGTGTTTGCGGAGTCAATTACAATGAAAGCGAGTTTAAACTTTGCAGGGTTTGTCCAGAAAGCACGGTAGGAAGCAAATATTGAAATTCGGCACACATTCTATCGATAATCCATTGATGGTTCATGCCTTGACAATAACCGACCAATCCTAATACCACCTATTTGTGCTGGGCTAAGATATACTAGGCAAATCCAAACAGTTCATGCTGATGCAATTGTAGTTATTTCCGACACGTTTTCTCAGAACCAAAACACTGCTACTTGCACAATAAACTATCGGTCATCCGTCTCTTAGCTAGTTATTATGTCTCGTAGAATGTTTGGCCATTCCGTCACGTGTAGCTTAGGCGCTGATCGAGTTGAACATGACAAACGCATTCAATCAGGTTCCATTACTCATTACCGATTGGACGGCTCATATCCTGTACGTTGGTATTCACCACGATTGTTAGCTGTGAAAACATTCAGCATTTCCTGTGCACATTTTTGGGTTGTTTATATATACATATTCAACGGGAAAAAAAACACCGACATCCAGCATGATCTCATCATCCCAGATGCGTAGATATTTTCCACCGAGCAGCAGCTCTTCAATCACCTTCGTCATTTATGCCACCAATCGGGACGTTTGGCGTGGACGGGTGGTGTCAGGGAAATCCACCCAACACGAGATCTGCCCGAAACGCCTGCTAGACCATGTGCGTTGGTATTGGTGGAAGAGAGTGCCGATGCGTTTGCTCTTACTCTCCCGCTCTCCCGCTCTCCCGCTTCGCTTTCGTTACGTTGCGTTGGGCTGATGATAGCGATGGTTAAATGGTGTTAGTGGCATGACGACGATGACGCGACGGTGGTTGTCGGCGGAAAAGTGTTGGTGGAAAATTGCAAGCGATTGTTGTCGAAAGAAAAACATGCGAGAGAACAACAACAACACCAGGAGGACATTAGGAAGAGCGAACAAAGTGGAACCACGGATAAGCGTTGTCTCGTATTGTTTCCGGTGTTGCTCGTTGCTTTCGCTCATCTTTCCATCGTCACTTTGTGGACGCTGTTTTGTTTTATTCAAAAGGGGTTGTTATGTGAGAATTAAATGAAAACAAAGACACATTAAATTTTTAACAAAAGATTTTTCTCTTTTCTTTGTTTATTAGACTGTAATTGACCTGCGACAGAAGGAGATGCACTAAGTTATGTAGCGGACCTGCTCAACAGTACATCCGGAGGTGTGCTTATCGGAAGAAGTTTCCTCAAAACTACTCAAAGGCTGTAATAAGGATATAATGGTGAGTAGACATTTGTCGTTGCTAGGCAGGATGGATGGGTTGGGAGGGAAATGACACAACTGATGATGGAACAACTTTTCCCAATGTGCAAGCAATGGCACAAGCCAGAGCAAGGAGTGCCATCAGGTCGGTAAGTGTCGACTCTCTGGAGTGGAAAACATTTAATTACACTGAATTGCATAATATTGGAACAAGGACTCGGGAATTGCCTGATGGCTCAAAGGAGGAAACGGAAGGCAAAGTTGTAGATAAAATATAATTAAGATTAAATCACCGCTTCGCTTCGTTACGATTTGCTAAACCCAAGCACTGCAGCAGCCTAGTTCGTGTCCTGTGGAGTTCCACTACGAGAGGACACAGTGCGCGAAGTTAAGAAAAAAACCAGCAATTTCCGACGGAAAAAATTGCATTAGATCTAAGTACATTGTGTCGGAATGTAAACAACATCGAGATAAAACCATTCGAGTGGATGGAAATGTTGTATTATACTGGGATGGAAATTTGTAACGGCCACACGCAAGATGACCAGAGTGGAACTATAATGTGTGACAAAGTATCTAGTAAAGTTAGTTGCTGCTGTCTCCCCTGCGATATGCGGTCCATGCACTATAGTGGCGATGCATTGTTTTGAATTGTTTTATAGCGAATAGTCTTTACCAAATGCCTTCCCAGGTTTACTATACTTGAAGATTTAAATGGTCACCAATTACGCAACAGGGTTGGCGCCGAGTAGTGAGCATTTAAATCTCAAATATAATCTACCTGACATGGAATTTGATCAAGACTATTCGCAAAAAAACAATTCTAATTATGTATCAACAACCAGGAAAATTAGAGAATGTCTGCCCCTATTATAGATAATCTAAAAACGGCCCACATCAATCTACACCTTCGTATATGTATTAATTTATTTGCCAAATTTCTCAGATAAATATTTCCATTGACGCTAACCTCTTTTTCTTTGGTTATGGGTCCAATTGAATTACTTGTTATTTTTTTTAATTAGTTTGTTTATTTGGGTAGCTCAACAGCGTTGATTTTGCGGAGCCGACATTGTTTATGTTAATAGGAGTGACTTGATAATACGTTTAGTAGGACTTGGATCTTTTTCTCGTGGTTTACTCGTGGTTTAAATGGGTGACATATTTTGAGAATGGAGCAATAGATCTAAGTGCGATATGGGCAGTGTCCCTTTTTTTGTATTACCCGGTTGTGCTAACCATTGGGCGACGATTAGATTTTTGTAGATGTCAGAACAAAGCTAACATAACAAATAAGAAAAACACAACAGATTGAACTCTTATACTAAAGGTTGTACGGAATCAAATTGCACCACTTTTAAATGGCTGTAACTTTTTACCCGTTGAGTATTTTCTATTGAAATTTTGGGTGGAATTAGTTCAATGTGTATTTGTTTACGCTGTGTAAGTTTCACAAGCAGATGTGCAATCGTTGCGAAGATGGAGTCGGAAGAACAGCAGCGGCGCAAAGAAATTTTGCGCACGTACCTCGAAAATCCGGATCTTTCTCATCGTGCCATCAGCAGGAAGCTGGGAATGGTACATTCTACGGTGTCTCGTGTTTTAAATCGGTACCACGAACGTTTGACCATCGATCGGAAAGAAAAAGTGGCAAAAATGGATCTCCGTATAGTGTTAAGGATCACAAGCGGGTAGTTCAAGCTTTCAAGAGGAATCCCAACAGTTCAGTTCGAGATGTGGCGAAGAAACTGAATCTAACCAAAACTTTCGTGCAAGATGCGAAAAAACGTGAAGGACTACACACGTACAAAGTCCAAAAGGCGCCTAATCGCGATGAACGGCAGAATACGGTAGGTAAAACACGTGCACGGAAGCTCTACACCCAGATGTTGACGAAACCACATTGCCTCGTTATGGATGATGAGACGTATGTAAAAGCAGACTTCCGGCAGCTTCCGGGGCTCCAGTTTTCACTGCTCATCATAAATTCGATGTCCCTGAGGACGTTAGAAAGCAGAAGATGTCAAAGTTTGCCAAAAAATATATGATTTGGCAAGCAATTTGCTCGTGTGGAAAGCGGAGCACCCCATTCGTGACAACTGGAACGGTCAATGGGCAGGTGTACCTAAAGGAATGCCTCCAAAAGCGTCTACTTCCTCTTCTGAGGTCACACGATGGTCCTACGATTTTCTGGCCGGATTTAGCCTCGTGCCATTACTCGAAAGAGGTTTTGGAGTGGTACAAGGCTAAGGAGGTCAATTTCGTGCCGAAGCATCTCAACCCCCCGAACGCACCGGAACTGCGGCCAATTGAAAAGTACTGGGCCATCATGAAGCAGGCACTTTGGAAGCATCCTAAGGAAGTGAAATCGGAGGAAGATATGAAGAAAAAATGGATTGCCACGCAAAAAAAAAAATTGGTCCAAATGTTGTACAGGACCTTATGAGTAGTGTAAAGAAGAAGGTTCGTGCATTTGGATATGGAATTGAAATTGAATAAAACAAACATGGGAAAATATTCATAACATGTTTTATTTTACTCCCTGAAAGTTTGAAGATGATTGGTTGAACGGGCGAATTTTGCCGAATATTTGTGTGTGTCGCAATTTGATTCCGTACACCCTTTAGACCTTTGGAAAAAACACATTAATCTATTGAATCTTACAAAAACGAACACTTTGTTTTGCGATTTTCTGCTTCTTATAAGTCTCCAGGTTGTTTCGTTTTTAATTGTTGCACCAGTCCGACGGAGTTAACATCCATTTGGCCAAATCACGATTGCTGCCGATCAAGTTTGGGTCAGCAGGACCTATTTTTCTTGGCAGCTCATCGAACGAGTAGTGTTTCCCGAACTTGTTGATGCTAGATTTTATACAGTTGTGATGAATTCCGACATGTTTCGCTAATTTGTTCATCGAGACATCATAACACGAGAATTTTGAAATTCTTTCGATTTGCGGGTACTCAAAAACGATTACTGTTCACCTAAAGTTCAGGAGCTGATCAAATTATTCACAGCTGAACGCGCCGATTGTAGGTAAACTCAGACCGATAGTCTTTCGTATATGTGAGCGCATAATATGCGTTGCCAGTTTATGTTCGAATCGCCTTGTCAGTTGAAAGTATGGAACAATAGAACACTGTATATCTTTAAAGTTTATCATCCGCAAAGAGCGATTCTTTGATGGTTTGATTGACGTTTACTTGTCTGAAAGGCAAGTCCTTTGTGCAACAGTTTTCTTCGAAATTTTCGAACTGAATTCTCCTTGCTACGATTACATCTCGGTTTGCTGCTGGAATGAGCTGGGGATGATGCCTGTTAGATGATTCAAGGTTTTTGGTGTCTCCGCTTGCCTTAAAAACCGATTTACATATTTTCTCTCATCCGATTTTGCATTATCGATAAAAAAAAAAGGTTCAAATATCGTTTCGTGGAATGATTAAGAAGACTTTTTGTTTTAAACTTCAACAAAGGATGCTCAATAAACAGGCCAGATGAATCAACAGGCAACAATCTGGAAGTGGGGGCAGCATCAAGCCGAGTAACGTAATTAGATGTAGAATAGGGAGGTTCGATCAGGAAGAGGCGCTTCCATTCCAAATCAGTAAATGACAAAACTTTAGTATTTTGATTTGGCCAAAACTTTGCAAACGAGTTTGGAATAACAGCTTAGGAAAGGCTTTTAAGATGGAACACGATTCGTTTTTGCTCGTAACATGTATAGTTTTTATTTTTCGATGATCTTTCGAAAAAGGAACTAAAAGGAGCTCCAAGTTTGCCCACGGAACTGATTATTTATAGTCATCAAAAAAAATATGGCCTATTTTCGAAATTCATCGAAAATTGAAATTTCAAAAAATGTATTGTTATATTTCAATTTATTGTTGATTCCATGGCATTTCCAAACATAAAAAATATCATTCATATGTTTTGAAACGAAAAAAATGTGTTCCATGTTTCAAGCCTAAGCCAAGCTTACAAACATGACGCCATAAACACAAAACTTCAAAAAATTGTTTCACTTTACGATTTGTTTGGAAATGCCTTTGGATCATAAAAATACACCAAAAATGCTAGCCAACACAAATTTTAATCTTTTGATAACGATGAGAAATTACCACTTATTAAGCACAAGAATTAATTGTTATTATAATTATGCCAACACTTTCGAACATTGAAACCTGGAAGAGCTCTATCGAATGAGTGTATTCACTCCAAAAGCAAATGAAAATTGAAGAATAGTAAAAAAATGAGGTTAACACTTGTCAGCGCGATAATGTCAACAATCAATATGCAACTAGCGATTTGAAGTTGGATCACTGTTGTAGAACCCCTTGGTCCAAAGTGCACCTTGAAGCCAGCACCTAGTTGTACGTATTTGCGCCTTTGTTTTGATTTGTTGTGTTATTTTGACAGAATGATTGAGAGTGTGTTGGTGAGAGTTCATTATAAGGGGCGCATTATTGAGCTTGGGACCGAGCTTGGGACCGAGCTTGGGACCGATGTGCTAGCACTGACTGAGCCAAGAAAAATCGTATTTGTTCGGGACCTACTGGTCTTAGAGTTAGTCTATGATAATGTTGTCGCTATGAATGTCAAAAGTGGCGCTACTCCATCCTACAAGCCGTTCCATTTTACAAGCTTTTCCTCTATAAGTGTGTTGGCATGAGGAACGGTCGTTTTGATACGAGAGTAACTTTTGAGAAGCGCTTATGGGTTTTTTTATTTATCGTACAGATTACGCCGAAGAGTCTCAGATTGTTACGAAACTTTGTCCTTTGAACCCTACCATGGATACATGACCAAAAAACAGTAATAAAAAAATTCAGGGTTGCCAGTTTTCCTGATTGAATTGAATTGAATTGAAGTTTTCCGATTTTTACGAACATCACTAACTTCGATAATTCATAACTCAAGAACGATTCATCGTAGAAAAACTATAATGAAATTTTCTCAAAAATTTGGAAAAAATATAATCTTAAAACAAATTCCTACAAAATTTTTCCACAGGGAAGGAAACTTCTTAAGAAAAGCTGGAAAAAACATTTTTTATAAGTCACGAAAAATTTTGAAATAAAAATCTCCTTGTTAGTTATTTCATAAACTTACATTGGTGGGCATTGATTACAAAAACAGAAACAAAAAAACCATCGCCAAAATTTCACCAATGTAAGCTTATGATTTAATAAACACTAAAATATTTTTTTTTCAATATATTTCATGACTCAGAAAATGGTTTTTCCGGCTTTTCGAAGCAATTTTCCAGTACTGTCAAAAATTTTGTAAGAAAACTGGCAACCCTGAGTTTTTAAATATTGTTTTTTGTTCATATATCCGTGACCCATACGCGAGGACAATGTTTCGTAGCATTCTGAGACCCTTCGGCCCAAACCTGTACGATAATTAAAAAAATCCCCTTATGTGTTTTTGATACAACAGTTCTAAGAAAACAGTAACTCAGAAATCGTTCGTTTTAAAAAAAAAAAGTCTAAGAAGATTTTTATTTTTTTTTAAATTTCGATGGTTAGATTTGGACAAAAAACCGTTGTTTTAAACGTAAGAGCAACATGGACAAAAGTGTTTTAAAAAAGTTCTTTTTATAAAGGGCGAACACGAAATTATTGCGACACATTCAACAGGGCATAACTTTTTTACCATTAGGTAAAAATCAACAAAATTTTGCATACTTTCTCATTGATGTGTATTGTTTACATGCTGTCAAACTCGAAGTCGTGTTTTTCGATTCAACGAAAATGGAGGTGAACTAACGCGAGTTGAGAGAACAAATTCTTTCCAAACACCTGGAATTTCCTGACCTGTCGCACCAGCAGTTGGGAAAAATGTTGAACATTCACCATTCAACCGTCTCCAGAGTGTTGAAGCGGTTCCAGGAGCGGTTGACGTTGGACCACGGCATAGGAGCTGGAAGAAAACCGGGACCGGAGAATAAAAACACGGAGGGAAAGGTGAAGTGGATGATTAAAGCAAATCCCAACGTCTCAAGCCGTAATTTGGCTAAAAAGATCGGCATGTCGCAGAGCTACGTCCAGAATGCAAAGAAGAGAGCTGGACTACACCATACAAGGTACAGAACTTCCCAAACCGAAATGAGCGGCAACAATCGACGGCTAAAACTCGGGCACGGAAGCTCTACGAGAAGATGCTGACAAAATATGGCTGCTGTGTGATGGACGACGAAACGTATATAAAAGCCGATTTTAAGCAAATTCCTGGGTTGGAGTTTTTTACCGGCAAGAGCAAGTTCTAAAGGGTGATACGGTCAAAATTTGGTCAAGGGAAAACGCGTGTAAATCGGTGAAATCGTTTATTTAAAAAATCAAATTAAATTTCTTTTTCAAGTTCAATTAGTATAAAATTCAGGAAAAATATTCAGTTAGGCTTCCGCTTTTCCAAATCCGAATTTCCGGGCCTTACGCTTGACCCCTGCCATCAGATTTTGTACAGCCACCTTGTCCACCTTCTTCGCCGCAGAAAGCCAGTTTGCCTTGAACTGCTGCTCGTCCTTAGCAGTTTTTTGGTCTTCTTTAGGTTCCGCTTGACAATAGCCCAGTATTTCTCAATTGGGCGGAGCTCTGGCGTGTTGGGAGGTTCTTGTCGCTTGGGAACCACCTGCACGTTCACAATGGCCTTTTACCGTAATGGCAAGATGCCAAATCCGGCCAAAACAGTACGGAACAACCGTGTTTCTTCAGGAAGGCAGCAGACGTTTATTCAAACACTCTTTCACGTAAATTTCTTGGTTGACAGTCCCGGATGCTATGAAAATGCTGCTTTTCAAGCCACAGGTACAGATGGCTTGCCAAACCAGATATTTCTTTGCGAACTTTGACAGTTTCGTGTGCTTGAAAATATCTGCTACCTTTCCCCTTCCTTTTGCCGTATAAAACTCCTGTCCCGGAAGCTGCTTGTAGTCGGCTTTGACGTGAGGTTTCGTCGTCCATTACCACGCAGTCAAACTTCGTCAGCATCGTCGATGTACAGCCTCCGGGATCGCGCTTTGGCCGTCGTATTTTTGTTTATCATCGCGATTTGGAGTCACTACCTTCTTGTAAGTCGATAGTCCGGCTCGTTTTTGGCTCGATGCACGGTTGTAGACGATACACCCAGCTTATTTGCGGCATCTCGGAGAGATAGGTTAGGGTTTCGCTTGAAACTACCGGCAACTCTCTTTGTCGTCTCAGCGGCTTCCGGTTTTCGATTTCCCCCCGATCCAGACTTCCTGGCTGTCGACAAACGTTCCCCAAACACTTTAATTACATTTGTAACGGTTGATTTGGCAACTTTTGCGATTTTGCCAACTTTGCGTGCGAGTAGCTCGGATTTACGCGATGCGCGAGCAAAATTTTGATACGCTGCTATTCTTGCTTGGACGGCATTTTGACAACTGAAGAGTGAATTCCAAAATCAAAATAGGAACAACATTCTACACACACACACCTTCAAAATGAGGAGTGTTCAGGTTTTTTAAATGCAAAATTGAAAGAAATTGTGTTTGTTTAGATTCGCTATATAATTTTGACAGAATATTTGAGGGTGTGTTGGTTATTAGTTACGTTATAAACTATTAACATTTTGCAAAAAGCGATTGCAAATAAAAACAAGAATATTTATATCTGATAGAGCTGTATCCCAATATAAAAATAAAAAAAAACTTAATGTCAATTAAATCAAAATACAACATTGTCGAAAAATGGCACTATTTTGCAACTTAGCATGGTAAAGGACCTTGTGATGCAATTGGCAGTACTTTGGAAAGAATGGCTACAAGAGCAAGCCTAGCAAGACATCATGAGCATCTAATCACGAGTGCAAAAACTTGGACTGAGTAGGCTAGTAAGCGGAATGAAGACTACATTATCGTATTGTTTTGTGTCACAAGAGGATTACGGGCAAGGGTTATAAGAACTACATAGCACATACAACAAGCAAAATTAGTTCCAGGAAACTAGAAGTATCATTCCTTTGTACGTATTTCCGATAGTAAAATAGCTGCGAAACTGTATTTTTACGACGAAGGAAGCAGCTTTCATTTTGTGTATAAAAAAATGAACAAGTAAAACATTTAATATTTTAACATAGAAAATTAGGACAACAATACTAGTTAAATTAAAAACAATTGAAAAAGCCAATGTCAAAGTTAAGGAAACCACAGTGGAGGTAAGCATGTAATAAATTATCTGAAAGTAGTAAAAAAGTCATTTAACTTTGAACTCCTTTATACCTCAGAAATACTAGATTCTGGTCAATTGTTTATTTCGTATGGAAGTTCATTTTTCATATTATTGTTTTCATTTAACTAAAAGTCACATAAAAACAACTATTTATGTATACCAAAAGCTGGGCTTACTTATCGAATCGATCAAACCGTCGTGGGATTATTAACAATAATGATGTAGTAATCCCCTATAACTTAATTAGTCCAATCCTGTGAATTTAGAAGAAAGTTGTTGGAATATCCATGTTTGTTGAAACAAACATAGTTTTGGTGATGGACCATCTCGAATAACTTATGAAAAGGGCGTGTTTCTTAAGTTTTCAGCCACACATGAAATTAAATTCAAAATATCTCGAAAACGGTTACCTTTAGGGAGACCATTCATATGAATATTTTGATTAGATTTTTGATGTAAAATCATATTTTGGCATTGAAAAGTACGTTTGATAAACATAAAATAATGTTATGAAAATCTTTCAAAAGCTGCTGCATGGAAATTTTATTTTTCAAATTTTTTGTGTCTATGTTGTTTTTACCTCTTAAACAATGGGTTTTTTGTCCCAATGTTACCATCAAAATTAAAGAAAAAATTGATAGTGGCGTATTTTGGGAACTTAAATTTTAAGTTTTAATTACGATTTTTTCATGTAACAAAGATACATTTTTTTCCGTGTATATATTTTTTCATGGACATTTTGATTTCATTTCTTTTCAGACACCCTTTCTCTTAAACGAACGATTTCCGAGTTACTGTTTTGCTAAAACTGTTGTTTCCAAAACACATAAGCCCTTCTCAAAATTTACTCTTGCGCCCAAAAAAGATATCCGTATGTTAAAATACGTATTCTGTTATACTAATTATGTTTGAGAAATTTCGTCCAAATCAAGCGGCTCGTGTCAAATTTTGGCATTGTATGGCCAGTTTCGCCTGAAACGGTCAGAGTGCGTTCTACAAGTGGCGGGTACTTACCTGAATTCGCAGCTTGGAGAACCTTTCCGTCAGAAGTGACATCTACGTGACCGCGACGACAACGATAAACGATGACAGCAAATGACGAGGCTGTGTCGAACTGGGAAGAGGTCTCCATGGTAGTGTCTACTGCGCATCATGGTTCAGTTATTCCTCCTCCATGGCGCCATCTCACGACGCCGACTGAACCGTTCAGGACGTTCCGTTTCCAAGCGATGCAAGAGTCAGAGTTTGGGAAGGTTTTCGAAAAGTTATAGCTGGTCTGCTATCCTTAACTTCCTGGAAATAGATGCCTTTCAACCACGATGATGAAGGGACAGCGTTTTCCTTTAAATCTACATTCAGTCCCATTTTGAAGAAGGTGAAAGACATGCAGCTGACATCCTTTCCGTTGGCTACTAGTATTATAGCCTTCAAGTAGGCTGGGGCAAAGTTGATAAAGCTCATACCTGCTCGTCTGTGACATCACGAGGAATGCGTGACAGGTACAGTTAGGTAAGGCTCGTAGCTTGAAGTACGGCTGTCAAATTGCCGAGTGATGGAGATACTGACTCGACTGAGCAACACATGAGAGGCTCTTGCGAAGGCTTTTTCGATTCCGGTCGGCTGAAAAGTCGACGACGAACGGAAACATTTGCAGTACCTCGGTGACCTCAAAGACCAAAGGCCACGGCGTTAATGAGTTGGAGTTGATAAGCGCGTTCTTATGCTCGTTCATGATTTCCATCAAGATACAATAGATAATTGGTTATACAGCAATAAAGAGTCTATTAGAAACATCGCCTTGATGGACCACGGAGAAGCATTAAATTCTACCGAAATCATTGAAAATTCAAAACCAAATAACCAAACAAAACCCGAACACACGCCAACTACGCATCTGTCTTTCGTCCACGAGAATTCCCCAATCGTGGATGAATTGGCTGGGATATATGTCAGCCAGATACACATAAATGATGCCAATCAAAACAACCATCAATCAAGATATATTATCTCCAGAGTCAAAACAGGTCGCATGGGGCTATGGGTGGAAGGCCAACCCTCATCGAACTGGAAGGTATTAGGTTCATCAGTAGGGATGACATCGGAGCGCTCCCTTCCGCGTCGAGAGCAATGATTAAAGAATCGTGGGTTAAAAGTATCCTCCCACACAGTGGCAACACAAAACGCACATATCCTGATAAATATGCGTGTCAGAAAGTGTAACGATATCATTCGATAATGGTAATTGAAAACGTAAATATGCAAACATTGCAGATACGCAAATACAACCTCTTCCTCCCGCATCATTTGTATTTCCTGGGAAATGAATCATATTACACGTGGCGAGGCAAAAGGTACGAGGGGGGCAAGGTGAGCTCACAAATAACAAGCTCTATAGGAATGGCGTGCAATATGAAAAGCCCTCTAGCCCGGATGATCCTGCTGAATGGCGGCCTGACCGAATTGCATGCTACACGAAGCAAACCACCGAAGTGTGAGTGTCTATATTTTAGGACATTGGAAAAAAAATCGGTGCTTCCCATGCAATGTATGCCATTTCACTAACGAAGTGTCCCCTGTTGTCGGTGCGGGAAACAGGCGACAGGCGACAAGATGATATGTTACCTATCTTCCGAATGAGGCAGGAGATTGAAAAGTATGACTATCGAAATCGGAAAAGCTCTCTGCATGGGGAGGGTGGATGAGTGTTATGCAACACGTTCTGCACACGGAAAAGTGGGAAACTGACAATAGGGTGAAAACGTGAAGATCGAGTGCTAGATTGTAGTATGATGTGAAGTGTAAACATCACATGCCAGGTTATCCTACTGCCGGTAGTTCGTATGGTATTGGCTCGAATGCCGAGAGGAAGCTTATTTCAGTATTCTGGTACGGAAATTGTCTTACGTGGACATGCATTTGCATTGCTGGACAGATATAGGATGAAACCTGTCCACGGGTTGGAATTTAAGTTGACAGTGAAGTTTGGTCAACATGAACATACCATGCCGAATCGAAAGTTACTACTGATGATTGCAAGAACAGTCGTGTACCCGTACCTCATCCAACTAAGTGGAACATTTATTAAATCTCCATGAATAATCGGTTCAATTATAGACGGTCTAGCTGCTAGCGGAAAAATAGTGCTCTATCATCACAGCACTCAGCAATCAATCACAAAATTGATCGAAGTGCCAAATGTCTCCGACACACTCAGCGAAAAAAACGAAAGAATAGCTTGCAATAAACTGCTGATCTCATTCAGCAGGGTTCAGTCCAATGTTATGCTTCTTTCATCCCGCCGAAGGACACAATCAGCAACGAGAAAAAATCAATCAGTAAACCACGGACGGAAATGTCATCCGCACATAATCCCACAAACAATCCCGACCATCTATCGACCTCCGTAGCTCGAGGTTGGCATTCCGCAATTTACATCCCTTTCTCTGGAATCATCAATAACCCATCGCCCTTCGCTGGCTCACATGTGGGCCATCTGCGATCGACATCCAATGTGTCCGTTGCGAAATCAAATGACACCGTGCTTTCCATTCATCAAGGGCACTGGAATTTATCGTTAATTTTCCAGCGCATATCAGCAAGTTCGATTGTCGGCACCAGCAGGCGAAGAGTTGTGTAGTTCCATTTTCATTTCATCCTTTTATCCCGAGGTTCGGCCGGCTCTGCTGGTTATAGCTTCGTTACAAATCATATTGGTACATGTACATAAATGTTTGCGGTTTCACTTCTGAAATCAATTGCCATAAGCGCGGGGCCTCTGAGTGTGGTTAGTATGTAACTTATTGGGAGGCTACCTACCGAGCACTATCGAGAACTTTCTTTCAAATTGCATCAGAGGGTTGGCGTACGCGCTTGAATATTGCGATCGTGTGCCTATTAGTTGGTTAATAAGGCTTGTTCACGACAAAATCTGGACACTCCTAAATACGTATATCTTTTGAAATACTTCATCAACGCCTGAAATATTTCGCAGACTGATGAACGTATGTCTGTTCATTGTGTTTGAAATCAATTTTTGGTGATACTACAAGCTTTAAGATCGAAGATGGCGTCGAGCAAGCGCGAAAAGCAATTGTGTGCGGTCGCGATGAATATCCGAATCTGTCAGTGAGAAAACTTGCAAAAAAGCGTGGTTTTCCTGCAAGCATTGTCCATAACGTTCTTAAATCTTTCGATACACATTTGACAACAGCCAGAAAGGCTGGGAGCGGAACAAAAACGGATCTCAGGAACCACCAGAAGGACGCGAAAGTGAAGCAAATATTGCAGAAGAGACCAGATCTTCCGGTACGTACTGTGGCTAGAAAAATAAAAATGTCCCCAACTTTCTTGCATACTTCCAAGCAGCGGCAAGGTATGAAGTCGCTCAAGGTGAAAACTTTACCGAACTGTCATGATAAACAGAATGTAATTGCTAAAACCCGGGCTCGCAAGTTGTATCGCGAATATTTGACGAAGTTTTCCTGCGTGATAATGGACGATGAAACTTATGTGCTGGAATCCCTAGCAAAGGAAAATTACAAGCTGATATCATATAAGTAACAAGTTCTTTTATCCCAGTTATTGTTTTGATTTCCGCTGTTATCGTATAACAAACTTAGTTATCACCATTGGCAAATTTTGTGATCATATGTTATCATTTTCAACACACTATTTTTTATGAACGTTATAAGTTGAATTGTAAAACTATAAATATTTCCAGCATATTTGAACAAGAAATTTTGCTTCAAAATATTAGCATGAGCATTTTATTTCAAATTGATACTATTTCAATAAATTTGCTTACAATACAGGATGTGTTATAACAAAATAATGATATTCAACGAGTATATTTTTGTTATTCATTCTGTTATTTTGGTTGCTTATTCAGCCTGAATGACAACATATTCAGTGATCAAAAACTGATAACCCGGTAATAGAACTTGTTATCAATTTGGTATAATCCTTTGCTCGGGAAGACTTTAAGAAGCTTCCCGAAATGTCTCATTATTCTGCCATGCAACGGAACGGCGTTAATGAAAATTTCAGGACAAAAAAAAGCCAAGCTTCCAAAAAAATATTTGGTTTGGCAGGCAATATGCAGCTGTGGTCAAGCAAGCCAAAGCTTCACACTATTTTTCTAGCTCTTCACTTGACCATGATAGAGTTATTTTTCTGCTTTAGGTCAAGGTGTCTCTAAAAAATGAGTACTTTTATTAAAACTTTTTTGCTCATTTTGAGAAAAAGTGCTCTTGCAACAACATATAGAGGACATTATAGCGCACATATTTTTCTCAACACTTCGTCTGAAGATATTTTTTCATAACAACATAGCCAAATAAACACGCTACAGGCTGTTCATTCACAACTGGCGAAAAGAAAAAACGCATGTTTTTAGTTAAAATTACCTTAACTTTTAAATGATAAGCTGTATTAAAAAATGTAGGTTCGACCAAACTGTGCACTATAATGCCCTCTATATTTTTTTGGAAGAACAAAAAAGTTATAATATAAATACTAATTTTTTTGAGACACCCTGACGTAAAGCAGCTAACTGCTCTATCATGGTCAAATGAAGCGCTAGAAGAATAATGTTTTGAACAAAACTACATACTTGAAAAAATATTTCCTACAAACTTGCCTTGGGCATCATCCTTCGTGCGTACAAAAGTTAGCTACTGCGCCACTCAGTTTGGAACTAAGAAATTACCACCACAAGATGGATTACTTGTGTAGGTACAACTTTGTACAAGACACCATGATTCGGAAACGTAACCCCTAGGAGTTATTAATTTTGCCGTGAAAAAAGGCTTTTTCGATCACTGTGCCTCGCTATTCTGGCCTGATTTGGCATCTTGTCACTACGACAAAGATGTTTTGAAATGGTACAAAGCGAATGGAGTCCATGTTGTACTGAAAGAGGCGAATCCACCTAGCTGCCCGGTGTTGCGACCTATCGACCAGTACTGGGCTCTCGTGAAGAGGAAACTCTCTCAATATAAACAACAAGCTACAACAGTAGAAACATTTCGAAAATTTTGGACAAAAGCAGCTAAATCGATTGCAGATAAGTCTGCACAGACCCTAATGGCTCGAGTAAACTCAAAAGTTCATATTTTTTTCATGCAGTCTAATTAAGTATCCATGATTAGTTTTAAGATGCCTAATATTGCACAATTAAATGAAAAAAATGCATCTTGGATTGAACTCACCGCGAATTTGGTTTATTCCAAATTTAATCTGTCCAGATTTTGTCGTGAATAAGTCTTATACAAATGTTGTCCTGGAGTGATACTTTCGTACCCAAGGAACTAATGCCCATCGAAAAATACTGGGCTGATATGAAGCAGGCACTAAGGAAGCATCCCAAGGAGGACAAATCTGAGGAAGATATGAAGTTAAGGTTGGTTTCCGTACAGAAGTAGCTGCAGCCAGATGTTGTACAGAAACTTATGAGTGGAGTTAAGCGTAAGGTGCGAGCCTACGGTTATGGAGTTCAAGTTGAATGAACTAAATAGGGCAAAAGCTTACTTATGGGTTATATTTTATTGTTTGATAGTTTCAAGAGGATCGGTCAACTAGGTAATTTTCTACAGCGTTTTTCCCGTGGTTCAATTTGATGTGGGACACCCTTTAGTTTTATTTTGACTAAGTGTGGAAGTGGACGTGTCCGCGGATTTAAAAAAAAGGAAGAAAAGCAATATCGGTGCGTGATTCGGTCCTTGTTTTTGGAATACTTCGGATGCTATGTACGGCGACTCTTCTTCGTCGATGGCAACTTTCAAAAATCGTTTCAACGAGTTTCAACGGCGTTGCCCGTCGGTTTTCAAAGAGCCACGCCCAGGTGCTCCGAAAACGACTGCCACGGAGGATAACGTGACAAAAATCCACAATCTCGAACTGGCAGACCACCGATTACAGGTACGCAAGACATATATCGTACGGTACCACCAGATGTACGTTACATGGTCTTATTTCAGCTTCCGTTGCTTCTGGTTTTGCAAGACGAGGCCAAAAATCCTTCGACACCCACAAAAACTCCGGTCCTTTATAACATCGGCTGTCGGGTTTCAGATTAGGACCACTGGCCCATTTGGTTCCATCATCTGCAGTATTGGCTTTCGACGAAACGTACACTCTTCAGAGTTATATTTGGACAGAATCTACGCTTTTCTGCAAGCAACACATTGTCGATAGCGACGAGGGTCGGATTGGATCCAAGCGAGGACGGTTTCCTAATCTGGCCAAAGTACTCGCCGCGATATGGGCAGGCTGTGACTACTACAAAGCATTTTCATTAATCTACAGTCAATCACTGCTGCTTGCAGCTCGTGCCTCGGGATGGAAAGCAATTTCAACGGCGCTACTTCCGCCTTTCAGCCAATAAGGGCACACCGGTATTCGCCAAGGATGTAGGCCCTGAAGTAACCGGCACACGTAGGCACGTAGTATCTGTAGAGACTCAAGTTCTTTAAATTTTGTTATCCATAAGCTCTACCGCTCAAGGATAACATCGTCCACCGTTTCGGCCCAACCAGCTTTGGTGCGCCATATTTCTTGAATGATAACGCGATCGTGGATTAGAAAGTAACTAAGAAGTCCTAGTGGATCGCACTGACTCATAACGCAGCGCAGAATGTTTCGCTTATTTGGGGTGACTGTCTCCACGTCGATATCGCTGGAACAAACCAGCACACGTTCGACTCGGGAACCATTTACGACAATACTCCTCTTTGCATTCACGTCGTTTTCCTCCGACCCATCGGAGAACTTTACTTGAGTTGGAGAGCCAGTTTCAGATCACAAAGCCGGCTTTTCGATGCACTAACTTGACTTCCTCGATGACTTGGCATACTTCTTCCTTATTGTCGAAGCTTTGCAAATAATCGTCGACGTAGTGCCGCCGCTGAATTGCTTCTGCTGTTCTGGGATACTGCTTTGTGAATTGAGGCGAGCAAGGCGAACTAGTCGCACCAAAGGTTGCTACGTCTATTACGAAGGTCTTCATCGGTTGTCCCTTCTCGTATATCCAAAGAAATAACTGGTTATACCGAACTTGTCGCTGCATCCTGATTTGGTGTAACATTTCCACTCCTACGACTGCAACTTTGCGCTCACGGCTACCGTATAGAACGTCCGGTAGCGGGTGCATCAAGTCCGGTCCTTTGAGCAGTATGGCGTACAGCTAGATGCCGTACAAGGCCAAACAGGAAGATACCACAACCTGCGTGGATCAGCTGCTTTCAACTCCATTTCAATAGCCTCGTGAATGTAGCCCTTCTTTTGGTAGAGGACTATTTGTCTCTGAACATTATCATACAAGGCAGGATCTGCGTTGATTCGTCGCTGCAAGCATTGCAATCGCCGAACTGCCATACCGTAGCTGTCTGAAAACTCGAAGTCATCATAGCGCGATTGAAGTGCGATCTCGGAACCACCATCGAAACGCCTAGTCGTCCGTTCCAGAATTGCTCTTGCTCGTTTGTCATCGTCGGATTCGGGATTCCAATCCACCGAAACACCCACATGCTCAACTGTGCAACTCATGCAAACTTCTATCAGAATCGCAACCACAGAAGTGCAAATTACAACTCGTGAAGTTTGTCCCGTTTGGTGCTGATCCGTAGATTGTCGTCCAAGACGAGTTTTCGCCGCTACCGGTTCACCCACTCTACCTTCGCGTATTTGTTGCGTGGGGGTGAGGTGTGTATTCCTCGCTCCAATGAGTATTCCTGGGGCTTCGGATTCGAAGTCGACAACTGGTAGCTTCCACAGGTGTACAAAGCAAGCAACAAGTTGATTGTAACGTAGCGTTTGTGCCGGTAGTGCTAAGGATTCAACGGTCCGGACGTATTCCAACCTGTTCTGCTTTCCTCCGTCAAAACCAGAAATCTCCACCTCTACTGGTTGGGACCCTGATTCTTCTCGACTTACGTTGCTTGCCAAGTCATACAAACAACATCCGAAATAACGTGGAGCTCCGGTTGTGGTGAGTTTTAACGCTTTCGGTGGGATTATTCCGCTGTATGAATTTGTTGGCGATCAAATAATCTACGATCCATGAGAGTGATCAAGCTCTCTGCATAGCAACCTAAGTTTGTTAGAATAATTAAATGTTCATTCCACTACTATTATTCAACCCAACAAGACGTACCTTGTTATAGGTTATGGGCCCAGAGGTCATAATCATAAAATAATTTACACCGAAGATTCTCGAAGCAGTTAGAAAACTTTTTCAAGAAAGCAAATGTTCCCTGGCGCTGGAGGTAACGACAACTGGATCAAGAGCTGGGGGTTCAGGTACAGGAACGGCTCGTGCGGCCGGCGGAAGCAGTGTGGCTCTGGCGATCGAAAAGCTAAATGGCTGGGAGAACTACGTGTCATGAGCGTTCGCCATGAATATGACGTTGATCCGGGAAAATTCCTTGTGTGCTGTGATGCCAAACGAAGGAGAAGTCCTGGATGAGGACGTCCAAATGAAGGCACTATCCACGATCTGCCTAAACCTCGAGAAGACGAGCTACAGCCTGGTTATGGATGCGAAAAACACGCAAGAAGCCTGGAACAAACTCAAGACTGCTTTTCAAGGTGACGGGATTTATCGTCGAATTGGCTTGCTACAGCAGCTTCCTTCGATCCGACTTGCAAATTACGACAGCGTGGAAGCGTATGTGGATGCGTTGGTCTCGACAAGCCATAAGCTCGCGGAAATTAACTTTTCAGTGACTGACGACTGGCTCGCTTCGGTACTTTTGATGGGGTTGCCCAAGAACTATGTGCCGATGGTGATGGGTTTGGAAGCATCAGGACAGGCACTGAAGGCGGATGCCATGAGGGCCAAAATCCTACAGAACGTGAAAGCGAAGCATGGACCGCGGAGTAGCAGTGACGAAGGAGCTTTCTGCAGCGGAGGAGCACAGCAGCAACGACGCCGCATGGGCGGCGGTTCCAAGAATCCGAAGAACGGACCGGGCTACGATTGCCACAAGGTGGGTCATTACGCAGTGAATTATCCGGAGAAGCCTGATACATCCAAGGGCAGAAAAGGACGTGCAATGTGTGCAGTTCTAGCAGTGGGCGACGGGGATCAAGGCGAGTGGTATTTCAATTCTAGTGCCACTACCCACATGGCCAGGCCAGGATTGAATTTTCAAGCGAAGCAGGAGGTCTCGTATCAGGTCGGTACGGCAAACAAGAGTTGCATGACGGCCAAGGTCAAGGGCGTCGTTAACCTGGATTGCTTAGAAGGAGCGGTTGACGTGCAGGACGTGCTGGAAGTTCCAGAGCTGGCGGCAAACCTGTTGTCAATAAGCAAAATGTGCAACAAGGCTCACGATGGTGTTCAGGGTAGAAGACTATAACGTGCTTACCGAAGACGGAGAAGTATTCGCGTCTGGTACATCTGATAGCGGCTTATACCGATTGAACCGGAAAGTGCAGAAGGCCTACGCGTGTGGTAAACGCTAGATTGCATCACATTCCTGCAAGTTAAACATGCTTGTGACGTTTTTCCCAACAGTAATTCAAGGGTCAAGGAACATTTGGAGCTGGTCCATTCAGACCTTTGCGGACCGTTTGAAGTACCGGCAATAGGAGGAAGCCGATATTTCGTTATTTTCATCATCGACGCTACACGGAAGATGTTTATATATATATATATATATATATATATATATATATATATATATATATATATATATATATATATATATATATATATATATATATATATATATATATATATATATACCCTGGATCGAAGGATCAGGCGTTCGAGGCGTACAAAGACTTCAAAGCGATGGCGGAGCGGCAATCCGGATGCAAGTTGAAGATTTTGCGCTGCGACAACGGCCGGGAATATGTGAACGGTCGATTCAAGCCAAGCAAGAAGCGGGACCGAATAAGAAATCAGAAATCCTGTCCTGAGCAAAATGGCGTTGTGGAGCGCATGAACCGGACGATTCTCGAGAAAGTGTAAAGTGGAAGCAGTGAACGCAGCGGCATATCTGATCAACTGTAGTCCAACGCGGTCCTTGGATGGTAAGACGCCGGAGGAGGCGTGGTCAAACAAGAAACCCTACGTCGGTCACCTGAAGATTTTTGGATCCATGGCAATGGTGCACGTGCCGAAGCAGAAGAGAAAGAAGCTGGAGCCAAAATCGATGAAATGTGTGTTCGTTGGTTATGCTGAGGACACGAAAGGCTACAGATTGTACAACCCGGAGAGCAACGAAATCCTCATCAGCCGTGACGTTAAGATCGTTAATGAGGGACGAGGCGGTGAGGTAACACCTAAGCGATCAAACCCAGTGGAGTTCTTGAAGACGGATACGGTAATCAACGAAGCGTGTGGTAATTTGCCGACTGCAGAACAACACGAAGGTGAGGTGACTGGCAGTCAACCAAATCCAAGACAAATTGACAATGAAGTGGTGGTAACAACTGCCTAATCCATTGTAAACGTGAGCAGCAGTTCGGAAATCATTTTTGAAGATGCGGACGAAGAAATCGCGCTCCCACTGCAACTAGACAGACCGGCGTATACTGGCCAAAATGATTCCCAACAGTCGATGACGAGCAGCAGACGAAATACTGCGGCCCCAGATGTCGAGAAAATAAGCGATCCAACCACGTACAACGAGACGTTGAGTAGACCAGACCGAGAGCTGTGGATGATGGCTATGGAAGAGGAAATCGCATCACTGGAGACCATGAGACGTGGACACTTGAAGACTTGCCCTTAGGCGGCAAGGTGATCAAAAACAAGTGGGTCTTCAAAACGAAACGTGGACTCGACGGTAAGATTGAGCGGTACAAGGCCCGCTTAGTCGTCAAGGGATGTTCGCAACGGCCATGCATCGACTTCGACGAGGTTTATTCACCGGTGGTACGGTACTCGACGGTAAGATTCCTGATGGCGTTGACGACGAAGTTCGACCTTGAGATGGACTAAATGCACGTGGTAACGGCTGCCCTGCAAGGAAAGCTCAATGACGAAGTAATCTAGCTTCAGAGGGCGCTGTACGGCCTAAAACAATCCAGCCAGGTCTGGAATCAATAGCTGGGTGATGCGTATGTTGCTCGTTACCATCTATGTGGACGACTTTCTGATCTTCACAAACAATGCAAAACGGTTACAGAAGCTCTTGTGCACGCGGTTCAAGATGAAGGATCTTGGTCAAGCGAAGTTTTGCCTGAGACTTAAGATCAGCAGTGACCGAGAGCGTGGTGAGTTATCAACACCGTTTGAAGTCAGTGAACGGCTGGATAAATCAATGTCACCACGGAACTCAGAACAACCAGAGCAGATGAAGAACGTTCCGTACGAGGAAGCTGTCGGATATTTGCAGTAAATCGAATAGGCAACGTGTGCCGAAATATGCTACGTTGTTAATGCTGTAAGCCAATTCAGCAGCAATCCAGGACGGAAGCATTGGGTAGCGGTGAAGAGGATTTTTCGATACTTGAAGGGCACGGAAGGCAATCGGCTCCGGTACAGCAAACAAGGCAATGAGGAGAGCGTTGGCTACTCCGATGCCGATTGGGGAGGAGATGTGGACACACGGCGATCAACGACGGGCTACGTGTTCATGTTCCAGGGTGGTGCCATTTTCTGGAACGTAAAGAAGCAGCCGCCGGTGGCCTTATCATCCTGCGAGGCGGAGTATATGGCGTTGTCCAGTACGATCCAGGAAGCCCTATGGTTGAGGAACTTGGTTAAGCAAATTTTCGGTGAGATGACTATTCCGATCTTGTGCGACAACCAATCGGCCATTTGCATCGCCAAGGGAACGGATCTTTCACCCGAAGACCAAACACGTGGACATACGTTACCATTTTGTCCACAACGCAATCGATAATGGGTCGCTTGTGGTGAACTACGTAAACACCAAAAATCAAGCTGCTGATGGATTCACCAAGCCACTAGTTCAAGCCGGAATCGTGAACCAGAAGCGGTTTCTAGGAATCAAGGATTAGGGAGGAGTGTTGGCGATCAAGTAATCCACGATCCATGAGAGTGATCAAGCTCTCTGCATAGCAACCTAAGTTTGTTAGATTAATTAAATGTTCATTCCACTACTATCATTCAACCCAACAAGACGTACATTGCTATAGACTCCTACAGCCTGCGATGGTAGTTTAGCGATGGTCGTAGAACTCCCCGAGCCCAGGGAAGCAGCGGGTGATGACGCATTATGCACCCTTGCACTTCTCAACGCAGCAAAGATCGAAAGGGTTTCCTTCCGTGTTTTCCGAGGCATATCCTGCACTAAAAAAAATATTATGGACGGCTTTCCAGTGATCATCCCGGTTCAGCTTATTTAAAACATCACACTCCTTCACTCGATGATTCGAATTCCCACAGACCAAACAGATAATCGGTGAAGTAGTTTTTGCGAATTCCACCTTTGGCGACTCAGCAACTGTTGCACCTGCGAAGGTTGAATGTGCATTCACGAAACCCCTCTGCTTATCCTCCTGATTTGGCTAGACTCCTCTAGGATCCAACGTAAGTGTGACTTCAGCTGCCGTCGAAACTAGATTCGCCATGTACCGACTGAATACACTGCGATCGGTCACCTGGAACTGTCGCTTGAAAGATACCCAATCGAGCTTCAAATTCGCTGGTAATGATGAAGAACTTGCCCCACTGCTTCCAGATGCTCATAGCAGTTGTGCACTGCCATGCCGAAGGTGACTACCGTACACAAATTATCCGCCTTTGGCGCTGAAACCTCACGAACCTTTTGGAGTAGCATGTAAACTATTTGTTCCAGACGATCGTATAACAGCTGCAGTGTTTGCATTACTTGCGGCACTGATGTGGGTAACAATAAGCGACTGCGAACTGCCTCTAACGCACAACCCTTCAGGTACCGTTGTAAACGACCAAGATTCTCGACATTGCTGTAGCCACATGCTTCCCTGGAGGCGTTAAAGGCACTACAAAACATGGGTCACTCTTCCGAATGATCACTAACTGTCGGTAATTCCTTCAGCATTACATGTCGCGCCGCGAGTTGACGAGAAGTTGGTGCCCAAATATCATTGGATGCGTTGGTAATCGGCGTCGACGACCCGGGACAGTTTGCTCCTTCTCCAGGTTTAAATTCGTGCAGAAAGCTGGTACCTTGTCCCACTGCATACACACTTGTCAACTGGCAATCTCGTTGGTGGTTTGGTAGCATTGATGTCGCAGCAGAAGACGGAAACGAAGAGGGAAGCGATCCACCACCTAAGGGCGATACGACAGCCGGTAGTGACTTGATTTGTGATGTATTTATTGCTGCGGCAGCGGAATGCTGCCGCCCCGATCGGGAAGTTACATTTGGGACCGTCGCCGTACTGATCTGTGAAGAAGTTAGCAGATTCTGGTTGACAGCGACCTGAACCAAGCAATTCATCCAGCCTAGAAGACCGTTGGCTTTCACTTCTCCGCTGGCATTCACGATCTCGTATCGAACTTTCAATGCCTCCTTTTCCACCTGTTGCTTACGTTGTTCCAGCATATTCGTGTGATCCAGTTAGATTTGCTTCAGCGCATAGGCCTTCCAGCAGTTGAAGATTAAGCCGAGTACGTTCGCTGAACGGTTCAACTGCGTTAATTGGGCCGTCGGTGTTTTGCTGGGTACGACTGACTTGCTCGTTCAAGTTTCTACACTCGTCACGCGAGCGGAAAGCGGACTCGGAAACACAGATCGAGCACATCCAAGTATAATTTTTCTTATCAACGTCGAAATCCACACATCCGAAATGCGACCACTTGCGACACGCTTCGCATTCGACCATGTCGTCGACGTTAATTGCATTTCTGACAGTCGTTTCGATCGATCTCCGTCCGCTCTGGTGCCCGTTTTACCACGTTGTGCCAAAGAATGTTTGAGGTTATTGAGGCGCTTTGGATCCGAAAGACTAACTAGCTCTGCTTTCTAAGCTAGCGTACAGAATGGTTTGAGGAAAGTGTACCGTAACAATCAGACTAAGGCCGGCGTGGCCTCTGCTGTACACAGAAGTTGTCTCCATTCTATTCGGTCCATCGCTGTCACTCGCCAGCCTCGCTGTCTGCGGAGGGTCCGCAGGTCGCCTTCTACTTAATCGATTCACCTTGCTCGTTGCGTGCCTCTTCTTCTTGTACTTGTGGGTTCGTTTTCGAGAACCATTTTCACAGGGCTGTCGTCAGACACTCTTTAGAAATGCCCAGCTCATCGTAGTCGACCGATTTTTGCTATGTGTACGATGGGAGGTTCTCCCAGCAACTGGTGCAATTCGTGGTTCATTCGCCTCCTCCACGTTCCGTCTTCCATCTGCACTCCACCGTAGATGGTACGCAGCGCCTTCCGTTCAAAGACTCGAAGGGCGCGTTGGTCCTCCACTAGCAATGTCCATGTTTCGTGGCCGTAGAGAACTACCGGTCTAATTAATGTTTTGTAGATGGTCAACATAGTGGTTCGGTGAACTTTGTTCGATCTTAGCGTCCTGAGGAAAGTGACTACCTGGAAATTTCTCTCTTCAAGGTTTTGACAGCTGCCGTGTTGGGAAGTGTTGCTGGTCTCACATGTGGTATCGGTCGGCAATGACGTAGTTTTGCCCCCAACATCTATTATTCATTTTACTGATGTTTTCGACGTCTTGGATCCTACTTTATATTACCGTACTGTGTGTTGAAAATACTTGAACATGATTTTACATAGCCGAAGGAACGCAAAGAGATAGTCGACAAAAAGAGTCTCCTAACGTTACTTAGGACCTAATGAATTGGTCAGCTTGATTTGTGTCGAATGAGGAGGTTATCACCGTCACAGAAGCCTACTTTGCAACCTCGAGAAAACGATTTTTACAGACGGGTTAACGAAAATCGAGCATGCCTTGGTCAAGTGCATCGAGCTGAAAGCAGACTATGTTGAGAAAGAAATCGCCACTTTTCAATTTTTCTTGTTTTTTTTGTAGGCTAAGAAGTTATCGGACTGCAGCGGTTGCAATACTTTCCTCCAACAAACGAATGATTTCCATTTTCTGTCTGTTTTATTCGATAGGTGATCAATTTGACAGTTCGGTATGGTGTTTTTGGCTTCACACTCCTTGCCTCTTTTACTATTCTCCCAGGTCATAATTGTTGCTTTGATGATAGCTCAATGATGAACATAAAAAAAAACATTAGTGCCATCTCTCCTGGTTAAAACACAAATTTCGCCTGCGTGGGAATTAAAAAAGTTTTAATGCCAAAGTTTAAATTTGTTGTCCGTTATAATTAAGTAAGATGGGCCTTTGGATACTCTCTCTGTATTCCAGCAAAGTATCATTCTTATGAACGTATTTTAGCAAATTCGTTTACTTAATCCCGAAAACAAACCAAGAGCCAAGAGCTAGACGTTGTGACTTCAAGACGGCCAACCATTCAAACATGTACATGTGTTTATTCATGTACAAGTCCCCATTCCAAAAGAACATGGCATTACTCTCATTGTAGTCACTCTAGAGAATTAACGGAAACATAGTTCCTATGTCCCATGTAACACTTTGTTTCACTAGGAGTGTGCTTTTTTTCTACAGCTATACCTTACAGCTTACTTACTTTTTACAAAACCATAAAATCAATACCGGGCACAACAAATAGCATAAATAGCTACGTAAAAGGTATGCACACATCGCATATTTACGGATATCATGCATTCATATGTGTATCTCTAAACGCTCGAATGGATTCGCATTCCTTCACTCATGAATAAATACATCTCCATTAGAATGCATACCATTCCGGTGCGGTTTGGTGGAGGCGAGCCAGCTCAACTCCCGCACAGAAAACCAAATAAACAATAACAACATGAAACCAATTCCTCCCCGCCCCACCTGGACACCGCATTTTCATTTCCCTCGTTCGACAGAATACATACAAACCGTGCGCTCCCCATTTTGCGAATTCTGACAAAAGTACGACGACCATGGCTGCTTCCATCTCCCTCGGGGGGCACACTTCCAGCGTGCGTCGATTGTCGTGGCGCAGGTATTCCGGTCCGCGCTGAAAGCCGGAAAATCCCACTTGCGCAAATTGATTTTACACTCGTTTCAACGCGGTTACCTCGGTTACACAGATTTTCCCGGGTAAGTTTTTTCCGGTTTCGAGCTGCAACGAGAATACCATCTGGTGTGTAATCAACCGACTATCTCGAGCTCGTGAAAATTTGTCATTCCACTTTGGTATTCACAGCAGGTAATTCACAGCGCTACCGCACACGGTTGCCTCGTTGGGGGATCAGTGGGAACTGATTAATCTAACGTGAGGAGGTATCTTGTTACTATAGAATGATTTAGATTTAAAGAAACACATGTAGAATACACGTGTCTTAATTTGAGTATTTGAATCGTGTGGCATTAAAGCAGGATTTTTTATTAATTGATTGCTTTCTCGAAATAACTGGTGCGGAAAATGTCATTCGTAATGGGTGTGTTCGGGAAAAATGGAACACACTTATTTGTCTTCATCTATTACCCATGCTAGTAAAATTCTGAAATTTTGGTCAAAATAGGTTGTATACTGATTACGTCTATCAACTTTTAAAGCCTGATCCACTTAGTATTTGACCGCACAAAATGGCACATTTCTTCGCCCAAAAAGTGTATTGAACTTCAAAGGAAAATATAATGAAAAATTATTCATCAGCATTTCGGTTGAATTTTCGCTTTTGGAACAGTAGAGCAGTCAACTTGACCTGCCATCTTTTCCACCATTTCTGCAAATCAGTTGGTTTTTAGATATTTTTCCCACTTTTCTTCATTTTTTTCGATGGGACGAAAATTTGTAATTTATGGTTGTATTTTTCAACAACGTCATTCTGCTTATACCATGACATCCCGGTTGTGAAGGCAAGCAGCTAAGTTAGGCCAGAAAGACACCTCCTTGGATAACTTGCCCATTCATACACTTAAAAAAAATATTACAGTAAAAACTTCACACTTAGAAATTATGAATTTTACACGTAACGTAAAGAAAGATTTCATGAAAAATTATGTCTCCTGAAACTGACACATACGGAAATCTACAAAAGGTGTGTTTGATTGAATTTATTTTCTCATCTCTTTCAACTCATTCTTATGTCAAAAAGGATGCAAGCCTCGGTTGTCGGTGTCGGTTTCAGGAGACAGAAATTTACATGACATTTTGGAAGTGTGTACCATTTAACCCGACTATGTCTATGTTGAAAGCTATCATGAAATTTCAGTAAAATTTACAATGTTTATGGTACAGCCTTCAACATTTGTGGTATATTTGAAACCACGATGGGGTTGATCTGATCACAGGTACGGTAAAATCAAACGCATTTATAGTCAGGAAAATTGTTGCTGTTGGCGCTTAATTTAACCTTCGAAATTGTAGTTTCTTCTATGGATTTTTTTGTGTGTAGTCACTCAGTGATTAAAACCTCCGTTTCCTTTAAACAAATGCAGATGCCTTGCCATATCATCAACTTGCGAGCAAACTTGTCCGCATAAGACAAATTTGAACCTGGAGCATAACCCTTGCCTTTTATGTCTCGAGAGTTGTCCAAATCCCAGTTTGACATACTTCATTCTTGCGCGGCATTTTTGGCAACCAGGCTGTGTTTCAGGGTCTTGTTGGGCTGCTTGCTGACATGGCACGACTGAAAACCTTCACGCGAACAGATTTGTCGAATTGTACTGTACGGTGCAGAGAACCTTTTCGCCAAATCACGCAAGAAGATCCCAGGAGTGTTCCGGACTGCCCTAACGACTTTCACGCGTAGTTTCTGGTCATATGTTCTACTTCTACGGTTGTTACTGATGCTGAAAAAACTGTCACCTCTAAGTAAACAAACCTTCCGGATCACTGCGCTGTCATTGATTTCTCGTTACGGCTATTAGTGGGACTGCAGTTATTTAAAAGAAGCGGTCAAATACTAAGTGGATCAAGCATTATGACAAACCGTGAAGTACGAGCCTTGCACCTTGCAATACATTCTTGCACTTTCCGGTACTAGAATCTTTGTGTTTGTTTTGATTTGCTATGTTATTTTAACAGAATATTCTAAAATTGAGCTTGGGACCGATGTGCCAAAACTTCCTGAGCCAAAAAACTGTATAACTATTGATTGTTGGTCAAACCTCAGACAGACGTTCGACTTCATCTCCTTTACCTGTGTAAAAGCAAGGCTTCCCTCAAGATATCAAGCAGCAATAACCTAACAGATGGCGCCACTGATATGTTTTTCTTGGTTAGGGAAAAATGGGTTGCCAGTCAAACTGTCAGATTATATGTAGCAATAAGTTGACTAGGCGGCGCTACTGTGCAAGATGATTCCAATGTAATTAGATTTGATATTAAACACAATAAATTTAAATTGTTTTGTTCGAGCTTGAACGTCTGTCTGCGGTCAAACTAACGTTTGCGTTAAATAAAATGGACAAACATTGTCGATTTTTCATGGGTTTATCTTCACCCACGCGTATGAAACTACCCATGCAGCATCAATCATAGTAACCCATGAGTCAGCAGACAACATTTTACAGCTCTATCAGTCGAACTCTAACCGTGATGGCAAAAACAATGAAGCAGCTCCTTTCAGAAGTGTACGCGTTCAAAGAACGGCACTCCGCCGCTTCGAAAACGGACATTATGCGGCGCTTTGTGGCCGGATACACCCGTTCCGGCATCTACAACATCTTGGCACTATTGGCAACAATCAGAGCATAAAAAAAAAGCCCAGTTCCGGACGGCCGACAAAATATTATTATATTCGTTTAGTCCCGCAATCGGAGCTATGTCTGTCTTCGTCGTTGTCTTATGTCGATGCCCTATCGTTTTACGGATGTATTTATATGCTTTAGAAAATTTAGATCTAAGATTTTTAGATTTAGTTCTAGCATAAGCACCTATAGTAAGTACTCCTGACTAATTTAGCTTTAATCCTAATCAATAGAAATTAGATTTCCGCACTTCTTAATTTTAACAATTCTCTTTTGTTTATATATGAACAATATTACTTTGTTCTGATCATCAATTACCCAATCATCATTCCTTCCACATGGAGAACTGTCAAGGCCGGGCTTGCGATCGTGCGCGATAATGGTAACGGAGTTGCAGGGAAGTTTACAGTAGCGGCTCACTAGCATGTCCAAGCCAACAGTGTCTGGATATACTTTTTGTAACTTTATCGTGTCAGTGGTCTGAGTCAACGTAAGAATTTCTTTCAGTGTTTGGTATAGCTGTCAGTCGATCTTTTCCCGTTCGTGTTTACGTGCATATTGTTAACTTTTAAATTGAAGTTTTAAACAACAACTCGACAACAGAAGCTGTGAAATTGTATTTTGAACCAACGATTAAAAAGTCCTAACCGTTCTTAGAAAAACAATCGCGAATTCAGTCGGGGTGGCGCAACAAAGGGTTTTGAATGTTATCAGCAAGTTTTAACGGTTCATAAAAAACAACAAAGCAGTCAAAAGGGGGAACACGCAACACACAAGGTGAGAAACAAGTGGTAAAACTATACAAGAGGAAGCCCAATGTGTCGGTCAGAAATGATGCCAAAAATGAGAGATGTACTTCTGTGCAGGACATTTAAGTGAGATGTGGGCTGATATAGATGATATAGTTCAACAAAAGTCGGGCCCGAAAGCTAAATGATTCGTTATTGTCAAACGACGATGAAACACGCATGAAGGCTGACTTTTCACGAATCCCTGGTAATAAATTCGTCACTACGAAGGACAGAGGAAGCCTAGAGTCTTAGTTAATAGAACAGAAGATAGAAAAAAATAGCCAAAAAAACCCCTTTGACAAGCCATCTGTACGTACGGTAAAATCCGCCAACCATTCACCTTAACCGGGAATATTAACAGTAAAATCAACATCGAAGAGTGCCTTCAAAAACGCCTCCAGCCACTTCTAAAGGACCATTCTCAAAACAATTTGTTTTGGTCTGATTTGGCATCTTGCCAAAGAACAGGCACTGGGAATAGACAAAGAAAAGGCACTGGGAATATCAACAGTGAAATCTAAATCAATTTTAGTTACTCAAAGCATTTAAATCAAAATCGGTTCAAAACTTCAAGCAAAAGTGGACAAAAGCTTACAAAACTAGAGGAGAAGAGCATGTCCAAACCTTGATGACACACACAGAAAAAAATTTCGTAGTAAAAACTACCATTTTACCCAACTATGCCCATTTTTAAAACTACCTTGAAATGGTATAACCATAAACTAACTCTAAGACCAGTAGGTCCCAAAAACAATGCTTTTTTTCTTGGCTCAGTCAGTACTAGCCGGAACTACCTAAGACCGCAACTCACACCAAATATTCTGTCAAAATAACAAAGCGATTCAAAACAAAAACGAAGACACTTGTAGCTAAAGGTAAAGAAAAGCGCAAGAATGCATGGCAAGGTGCAGACTGCAAGGTGTACTTCGAAACTAGGGGTTCTCCTACAGTGAACCAATTTCAAATCGCTAGTTGCACATTGATTGTCGGTACAACCTTCAACATTTGTGGTATATTTGACAGACCTCATATTGATATCAACCGCACCATGGTCGCTCTAGTTGCAGGCATGGTAAAATCAAACGCATTTATAGTTAGATGAAAAGTGTTGGTGTTTGCGCTTAATTCAACCCTCGAAATGGTAGTTTCTAACCATTTCGAGCGTCAAATTCAGCGCAAACACCAACAATTTTCACCTAACTATAAATGCGTATGATTTTACAATGCCTGTGATTCAAGTCAACCACGGTGCGATTGATATCAATATGAGGTCTGTCAAATATACCACAAATTTTTAAGGTTGTACCATAAACGAAGTAAATTTGACTGAAATTTCAAGGATGTTTTGAAAATAGGCATAGTTGGGTGAAATGGTAGTTTTTACTACAAGATTTTTTTCAGCGCTGTAGTCAAGTCAAAGGTCCGAATGTTTAAGCGTGAAGGTGAAATTTTAATCTATCATTGCAAAAGTGTAAAGGAACATATTGGAGGGAAATAAATATTAAGAAACAAATTTGTTTGTATTTCTGTTGAACCTATATATAACGTTCGTGTACAACATTTATTTCCGGGCAAGCTTCATGTCAAAATTTGTCAAGAATTTCCTAATCTTCCTTTATAACTTCTGGAACTACGAATGATGAAACATATAAGCAAGAATGTCTTTAAAAGCAAATCTTGCCTATCCTGATTCATGCCGGGTTCTACTCTTTTTTGGCGTGATCTTTGCTTTTGCTCTGTTGCAACATGTTGGAGTGTTACAAAGCCAATAATATGTTTTCTATGCCGAAATACAAGAATACTCCAAATTGACCGGAACTTTGCTCGATTGATAATTTGTTGGCCATCATGAAGACTGTCAAACAAGATAAGAATCCCAAAATAATTAATTAATAATCAAGAATCCATAACGACCGATGCAAATGTGCAGCGATCCCATCTGTCAAAACCTATAGAATAATATTATCTATATCAAATAAATGTGTCCAGAATTGCTCACATATGAACCTTCTTATCAAGTTCCTAAGCGTGTTCGTGGCTTCGATAAACGTGCTCAGTATTAAAACATTTTCTATTGTCATTCATGTCGGTTTGTCGGTGTTATTATTACCAAAACACAGGTTGCGTTGACTCGGAGAAACACGTTAAAATTTTCAGTCCATTCAACCAGAGCGGTGGTTAAATCAAATTGATAATTTGTTTGAAGAAAAGTTTAGTTTATAACAAATTATTTGTTTGGGTTATTTCATTTTGCATCATCCAGTCCCGCTGCATGCTCTGACGCTGTCCCTCAACAATAGGTGAAAAATTATTATTTTTCCTCAGAAAAAAACTAAAAATAGTAGAAAGACTCGCTTTAACGTTTGTAGAGTTCTTTGAAACTGAGAGAAGTCTATGTATGTAAATGTGCACTTTGGTAATGTTTGTTAGCATTTTATTCAAATAATTGAAATTACAGAATAAATGTAAGTGACTGTAGAGGGACGGGTTTGTTGTTTCAACCGTGTTCGTGTGATTGTATTGAACATCAATTCAGTTCGATTCATACTAAAATTTGTTTGAAACAAACCACACTTCTTCTTCTTCTTCTTCTTTAGCATTTCAAGCTTATTGTTTTCACAATTAGCTTATTGCTTGCTCACAACATAGTGTTCTAAATGCACTTCCACAGTTATTAATTGAGAGCTTTCGATGCCAGTTACCATTTGTGCATTACTATGGTCGTGTGGCAAGTACAATCATACGCTATGCCCAGGGAGTCGAGAAGTATTTCTTAACGAAAAATTCCTAGACCAGACCGGGAATCGAACCCAGCCACCTCCAGCATGGTGTTGCTTTGAAGCTGCGCCTTTAACGACTGAGCTAAGGGAGGCCCCAAACAAACCATACGCGTTGCTAGAATCAACCAACAAATCTGTTTGTTATCGTAGCTGTCGAAACATTCAACATAATGGCAAATTCAAACGGATGTCAGTCGATCTTAACTGCTTAATTCCCGAAACAATTACTCAACATGTTTGTTTGTTTTAACCACCGTCAAATCAAACTAGTTTGATGTTTGTGCCCAATTCAATGTGAAATTTCGGTTAAATGAAACAAGAATATATTTGAGTTCACTATTTTTTTCTCAGTGTTCGAGAAGGATTTTTTGCGATTTTGTGTGTGCCATTTTTCACGAGCACACCCTCTAGATCTTAGCTCCGTCGAAGTTGAAATCATTAACGATTTCGGTCGCCTGATTGAGCACCGTTATTGAGATGGATTGGCACATGAGCGTGTTTTACCAAGCGTGTATATAAGTTAGATACGCGTCATTTGCTGACGTGATTTAGCAAGTCAACCGTTGCCAATGGAATTCTATGTAGGAAGGTAGGTTGGAAAAAAAATCATGATCATCAGCATCTTTGAGTTTTGATATCATTACAAATATGTACGTTCAAATAATAAAAAAAAAATACACAACAAATTGGACTGAATTGGATTCATGTTTCAAACGGGAATGGTGTGAACTATTAATTCTATTCTGGAGCGTAAAACCGGCAACTTCTTTCGCGTAGTGGGTATCTGTATTGGTTAAAGTGGGCCTATTAGAAGCATCATATCATAATTAGAGTTTTAAACAATCCCCCAAATTGAGGAAAGGGCCGTTGGGGCTTGACATTTTTCGAGAAAATGAAATGTAATCGAGCTTAATTCTTGCCAACTCCAACGAACTGTCACCACTCTAATGCGGTTTGATTTTCGACAGAACGTGTTTTATACGGTAGAAATGGGTATATTTTCACCCATTTTTAATCAACTATGTGGAAGTTGAAAAATGACCGAATGAAATAATTTGAATCTTGGTGCAATTTATCCAAAGGAAGATTTGATCCTACAATAAATGGTTCTAATAAAACTTAAGCGATTTTTTATTTGTTCAGAGGAAACAGTGGCCGTGTATTCCACCGTGCCGATTTATAATCATTTTCTCCCATAGTTCTGATGGATATCGGTAAGTTTCTTCTCTAAATTGTAACATCGGTCCCAAGCTTAATAATTCGCCCATAATAACGTAATTCGCATGAACACACCCTAAAATATTCTGTCAAAATAACACAGCAAATCAAAAGAAAGACAACCAAAAAGCGCAAGGGTGAATTGCAAGGTGTAGACTGTAAGGTGTACTTCGAACCAACGGGTCCTACAACAGTGAACCAATTTCAATTCGCTAGTTGCACATTGATTGTTGGTTGTACCAAAGAAATATTTAAAAAAAATATGGATCCCCATCGCACTAGAGGACCGGCTTCTAGTACTATCAAACTGCCATGTATTCTAGGTAATTTTAGATATAGCATAGAATTGTTTTAGTGTGCATGTAAGTTATACCAGCTGATTTAATTTAAAACCATATTAAGACAACTTCCGGAGTGCTTCGCAATTTAAGTTTACCTTCCAAATAAACCTTTGTCATGACGATTGATTATTGTAACACGGAAGAGGGCTAGATAGAAATATACTTCTACAAAGTTTTTACGTCTGAACGATAAAATGTGAATGTATGGAGTTATCTGGGGTTTCTGGACATAGTAAAGCTGGACATTGCCCATAGTTGAGCACATATGGAATTCTCAAGGAGCACCGAAACCGACTACAAACTGGCCATTTATTCTACAAAATGTATTATATGTTCATTTATGTAATCCTTTTTGAAAGTACTGATGTTTGATACCGATATTCACGCTCAAATCAGCCTCTCTTTCATTTGTATTACTGTCCCTTTTTTCTGACGGAAAAATTACTAAATTTCCTTAAAAATTGAAACAACTTAATTTATGACTTGTTCCAATTTTTACGGAAATTAGGTAAATTTTCCATGAGAAAAAAAAGGGACAGTAATACAAATGAAAGAGAGGTTGTTTGTGCGTGCTGCTAAAATCAGATTACGTCCACTCTTGGTAACATTCCTCGAAAATTATCCGGAACCGTACTTAATCCAGAAACCAGTTTAGCAGGTCATTACCCAAGTAGAGTCTAAGATCAAATAGAAAACTAATTATGATGATCTGATGTTGCCGATTATTATTACTCATTTTGCTGTCGTTTAGTCGTTTTAACAATTAAAAGTTCAAAATTGATAGCAAACGTTTATTCCTGTTACATCAAATTTAAAACTGATCCTGCTATCAGTGAGAGTAAACTTAAAAGTAAATTTGTTGACTATTTTCTCCGTTGATAGAAAAATGAGTATTCCACTTGATGATCTATCAATGCAATAAAAACATAACTACTTTTCTCAAAGAAGAGCGAACGCAAGATTACAGCAAGATAAAACCTAAATTTGATATCCAATTTTACAATTGTGAAGTGAAATCAAATATGTTTTCGAATTGCTATCTCTATGATGCTAGACTTAACACGGGTAGTTTATTCCTCTTTAAAAATGCTGCAGCGTGTGAGCCAAAGTTGGATTACTTCTAGATATGGCCACATTTCGAGTCCCCTAGAAGTATCAGGAACTGGTAACAAAGTGACAATTTGAGCCACAAATTTCCCTAGATGGTCATTTATTCAACCTTCTCAGTAAACGCTGTTATTCGAAAACCGGGAGTATAGAAAAATGCCCCATTTTCCATTAAAGAAACCTTAAATTGAATTATACTGCACATGCAACGAGTACCTGAAAAAATCCAAAAACGGCTGACCCATTTTTGACAAAAACACAGTGTTGGCGAAGTTTTAACAAACTTGTCTGCAGTGTTGCTGTATTTTTATTGTTTCTGTAATGTTGCTGTATTTTTAAAAATATTCTGATATATAAAGGGGGGCAATCATTAAGGATTTCGCTGTAGCTCACATGGATTTCAGTATCAATGTGAAGAACATATGGTTAGGGTGAATGTATCAATCTGCTCTTTTTAAAATTCAACACTTTCAAATGTGCGCATCGTGACGGTATTATAGGACACGAAGCAAGTGTAAAAGAGTTAATTAATTTGATCTGTCATGCCTGTCGTGCTTTGGCAGTGATCGATTTGTTTTGGGGGGAAATTTTTCGAGCAAGATTTTTCATTAGGGCCTAACTGTAAAAATGTAAACATGTCTTCCGTAAACTTCTCGTCATGCAAAATCTTCCCATGTACGCTTCCAATTCTATCAAATATGACTCTTGTTCTTCGAAATGGCTGCGGTAGATTAATGAGGCACGTTCCCAAGATCGACAAATTCAAGGAAGAAGCAATTGTTTACGTTTGTCCGTTAGGTTCTAATGAAAAATCTTTGTCGATTTCAGTTGTCAGATGTCCAAAATTGTGAAAATCATGTGCACTATGGTGCATCTATATGTGGAACTACACTCTGAGACTTTTCCAATCGTCGAATTTGAAAAGTAATCATTTTTATCATTCTCGGGGTTAACATTTTGCATAGTATAAAAACTAAACAAACGTTGCATAAAGTTTAAACTTCTAATACTGAAGAATGCATAAGAATTTTTCTTGTACTGGAAAATCCGAGGGAACATCTGATTACCAACAGGTGGCTTTCGCATTTGCTGTTAGTCACCTGTAGGGTGACAGTATAAATTTCAATATGAAAATGTGTAAAGATTATTTGTGCAATTGTTAAAAGATGCAGCCATTTTATCACTTTAATTTTTTTTACCATGCATACTGGATCATTTTTCTGCACTTGCTAGTCCACCTCGCCTCAAGAAAAAAGTTATCGAAAATGTGATATATTAAATAAATTTTTCCCAAACTTGGAAAATCTACCGCAAAATGTTTATTATTACTAAGGAGAGGGTGTCCATTAGAGAGAAGAAGCTAGATCTAAGCGGTTTGAAATTGGTCAACTACCACGGAGGGATGGCCAAAACGGAATTTTTAACTTGCAAATTTCAATAATCAATCGTGATTTCTTCAGCGCATCAACTTTTAGGTTTGAAATACAAACTGAAATACTGAAATAATAGAAATGACAGAAAAAAAAACAAAATTTAATTAATTTAAATACAGATAATATAAAAACTAATACACATCACATACACTGCGCGAAAAATTATAATCATTCAATGCAAAACAAGACATTAATACACAAAACATTTTAATTCGCAAAAAATACTCAAATTCGAATATCAATACGTTGATCAGAATCGAAGATACATCTCGTCTCATACAGCGAATTTATGAACAAGCGTAGAACGAACTTGTATGAGAATGTATGGAATATGGTGTAGATCCTTAAAATTAGAAGTGGACTAAAGAAGCATTTGCATTTGCGTAAACAATCGCAATAAAATATAATTTTGTGTTCCTCAACTTATTTAAGACCAAACCCAAATTTATGGCTACGGGCGTTTTGTGCAAATTTATGTCTAATGTTTTGTGTGCATCCAAGATCACTTAAATTATAGTCATTTCGAGAGTTAAATAAAGCGCACTAAACAATTTCTACCTGTATGTATGTATGTATGTAGGAAGCCACCATCGTAGCGTGGGTCTTGCCCTGCATGCGGTTCCACTTAACAGAAAGATCATGCTTTGTTACCGTTCTAGATTCAACAAACTGCTGTATGAAGGGCCAAAAAGGGTTGGGCAGGCCCGTAAGCATAGACACTTACGCGATACCTGCGGGAATAAGAGAATCTCTTTCCAGCAATATGATCCAATAAAACAAATAACAAAATACGCAATTCAGTTAAGCTTTCCACTAGATGGTTTGTTTGAGAAAGGCGCGTCAAATTCATTACAATTGTTGGAGTGGAATGTACCAATCATAAATGATAGACACATCCCCTCCTTGACTCCGGTTGGCCATCCACTCCATTGTCCAACTGCAACTTCAATGATGCCCTGATGCACCCTCCCACCCCAGTATTTAAATGTTTAAAATCAATGAAATATAATACGGTAGATTAAATATATCAAATATAGAATATGTAAAGGAAATAAGTATATATAAAGTGTATGTAGTTTGATACGGAAAAATGGGTAGCCTGTTCTGGATAATGAATTTGAAATCGTGTACCTTGCGTGTCTTAATTTCCTTTCTGCTGGTTCTAGGGAGCAATAACATATAACAGTTGCTGTCAGAAACTTCAAACATAATACAATCAGAAGCAATCTGTGTTAATAGTTACTATCAAGTTGCTGGTCAATGCTGTTTGCTAAAAATATTTAAAAATGTAACTTTCACTGTCGAAGCTGTGAAGAATAATAATAAAGCAACAAGTAAACCTAATCGAAATTTCAGTAATAAATACGAATGTTTGCCGCAGATTCCGTTGGAGCCCCATATTTTGAAGGCACTATATCCATCTAAATAAAAGGAAACATTAAGAAGGAATCAAAGGATAATTGGACATACAAGATTATATAAATTATCTAAAGTGAATTTAGTACAATAATAATAACAAACCAAATGATAACCACAGTAATGATTAAGTATTGCGCTGCATGAGTCAGGGTAGCTCATATTTCGTAGAAAGCCTATTTGCGTAGCTAAAAATTAAAAATTAATTCAGTAATAAGTGCAAAAGTGTAACGCAGATTCAGTTGCAGCTTCTTGTAGTAAAAGCACCAGACACTCCCTAATCGTAAGAGGAAGAAAAAAGGATAGGAAATATCGTTGAACATTGAATGACATATAAGGAAAAGTATATCTAAATTTTCAATGTGCTGTTCCGTTTCCTTGCATTGCAATATCCATTTGTAGTGGATCTCATGTGTTCTAAAGTGACTTCAATTGATAAGATAAATTTAAATGCAATAATATATTATTAAAATATGATGGGAAATTCAAAAAAAAAAATACTTCGTTAAATAATCATATGAGCATGATAGTTCACGATGAAAGACTATAAATCGGTAGCTTCAGCTAGGTATTAAAATGATATTAGTTAAAAACCCGAACTCAGCAACAATCAGCAACAACATGGTTTCCATACAGCGTAAGTTAGGTGAGCTGAAACTTATAAATACGCTCAAATGCGAAGCTTGAGATACACCCAAAAAGAATGGGTTAAAACACCACACTACATCAAAATCAACTAATACCACTTACCTTTGTCTGCCGGTTTTGTCCCGCATCATCGTGGGTCAGGTGTGATCCACCCTATTATGCAATCACTCGCGCCACCGAACAATAGCCAATCGAAACAATAGCTAACTGCTATACCCGATATCAAAATAGTGCGCAACAATGTATCGACACAACCGTTCACAGCCGTTTTTCGAAGCAAACTGAAGCGCACTAAACAATTTCTACCTGTCTATAAATGCGTTTGATTTTTACCATACCTAGATGGACCATGGTTGCAGTTGATATCAATATGAGGTCTGCTAAATATACCACAAATGTTGAAGGTTGTACCATAAATGTAGTAAATTTGACTGTAAATAGTTTTGAAAATAGGCATAGTTGGGTAAAAGGGTAAGTTTTGCTACAAGTGTGGGCAGCAGGGTTTTTATGACAGCATTTGCGAATGCGTGCTCGTGATTTAGTTCTCACATTCTGCTGATCGTTACGATTTGGTGCCTTCTCGACATTGAACGTACGTAGTCCAGCTCGAGTGTCGACCTTTTGCACAAAATTTTTCTTCTAGGTTAGCTTCTTTTGTAGCATCCCGGACAAAAGCGTTTAGTTTGCGCTTCAAAGCGCTCCTGCGAGAATTTTTTTGTCCTCTTCCTTTTTGACGATGAGTGGTCAGAGTGTTCTTTGTGATATTTGACACGGGAAACAGTAGAACTCACGATTCCCAACTTTTCTGGTACGACACATGAGTATGCACTTTTCGCGAATCCTTTCCTCTTTCGATTCCATTTCAAAAACTTTTCCGCATTTGTCAATGAAACTTACAAGTTGTAAACAACACATACAGAACTGAAATTACCAGAAGTATACAACATTTTATCCTTAAAGCATCTTCAGCGGTGGTCTATTTTTGAAACAACTTTATACTAGATTTGCATCCGCAAAACTTGAATAGAACCAGCTAAAATAGTGTTGTTTTTCTTATTGTTAAATCCACCAACACTTGTAATCTTTTCAATCATTCAAAATCAGAGATCGGAAGTTTTTTCCAGTGATCGCAGATTTTTCGCAAACTTTTTGCCATGGGTTGGTTTGACTAAATAATGTTTACTGCCATTAGTTCGTCGTTAACAGATGACGAGGAATACTTGTTTGTTGACTGAAAGTTATGATTTTCATTTAAACGATAACGATATTACCGTGATTTCCGTTTCGGTCATCAGAAACTTCCCCAGAACTACTTTAGCGACACTCCATCCTGCTTCGAGAAGCACTTTCTGCGTAGTTTACGCAATGGAATGGGAATGGGATATGGGATCCGTCTCCTTACATACTACATCTTCGAAAAAGTGTTGAGTGTTTACTACTCAGAGATTATTTTCGAGCAGGAGTACTAAACCCATAGCGTTTTCTACTTTTCCATAAGACCCACAGTTTTTAAAGGTTCTTTATTTATACAGTAAAGATTCTTATAGTGTGATTATATAACTCTCTGCACTGAAGCTATGTAATCTCTTTCTACAACTTGATTCATAATTCCTTTGTAAACTAACCACAAATCACCGAAATATTTCCCTTCACTTTCTCTACGTGAGGCTCTTGGCATCCTGAAAATTCTTAAAGGTCGGTTTTTCCTTCAAAATCTCGAAGCAGGAATGATCCGAAAGAAATTAAGCTCTGCTCCTGTTGAAAACATCTTCCTAGCTTCCTGGTAACCGTCCTCGGTCGTGGTGCCGCTCTTGTTTACTCGGTTCACGAAAGCCTGGTACCCAACATAATTCGCCACTTGATGGCGCAACGTCCTGAATCGTTGACGAATTCCGTCAGTTGGCCAACCGGAGAACGATGGGATATATGTCTGAGCGTGGTCCTTTATGACATTCCAAAATTCGCCCATCTGTGGTTCGGATCCTCTGATCAATTCCTTGTACACCGTCAGCCAAGACCGACATAGCTACTCGTCCTACTCTTCGGACAAGTTTTTTCCTCGCTTTGTTACGCACTGTGACATCCTGTACGAAAAAATCCATTGCCTTTCCGTCTTACATGCCACAGGTTGCTAAACTGTGAATAGAATTACCTTTTACTAAAATGTAGGGTATGTGTCCCTTGACTCAGCCTAATATGCAACAAATGATTACATTTTTCATTGTAACTCATAAAGTATTTGAGCTGAAAACAAAATTTAACTAGCTATACACTTCCTAAGATATGTTTAATAAGCCATCTGGTAGTATGTATCACGAAAAGCGTACACAAACTCGTTTTATAAAGTCAGAAACTTTCGAGAGATATGGATGTAATGTCGGTCTATGGGTACCAAATTGGGTCTAATCATAGATGCAAGTTCGTCCCATTCGATTGATTTTTTATAAAATGCAATCTTCGTACGGGCTTCTTCCTGATTTTCTGATTCAAGGCGTTCCCAGCTGTATTCGCTCTACCCAGCAAGCAATTTCATAAATCAAACTAAACTTAAACGGCTAAGAAACACTTAAGTGATTTTTAAATATGATTTAGCGGTCATTCGACAATCAAAACATTATAATTCACTCTACACAGATTTTGTTCCTTTAATTTGTATAAAGATGAGCCATATGAATAACATTCAACCGGAACTCAGACATTTGTATTGTAAATGTTACCAATAACAACATTTTTACCACGCTTTTCATACAACAGGCCATACTTGGGAACATAGAAAAAAATATGTCCCTAACATTGGGTCTACCGTTTGCTTGTTAAGTCTTTGTTATTTTAACAATGTGACCTGTTAGTTTATAATATGTGACTATATTCTGTACATCTTGGCATCATTATTGGGTTTATAGGTTCAATTTCGGCAAATTTAGATCATTCGAAGATCGTATAGATAATCTGTTCTGCTTAACCAATAAAGTCATGGTGTCTAAAAAGTCAAGGACATCGAAAATTACGTGGAAGTGAACTTCTATAAATTGATTAATTATGTTTCAATTGCTTTGAAATAAATCGGTCATGCTGACAGCAACATGATTTTGTTGATTTTCGAAGAAATAATGTCATATTTGGTACATAGGCCGAATCAAGGAGCTAGGCTAACATTACATCCCGTTACCCTATTAACAAAAATGATATTAAACGAATGACCGAAAACAAAACAGCAACCAGCGTTGTTGGTTGCTGTTTTGTTGGTTTGCGCGAGGGTTTGCGGTTGTAAACAACACGGTAAATTGAATATACTCAATAAAGTTGAGTTTATGTTTAGTAAAAACTGAAATTTTACACATTAGTTGATATTATCAAGTAACATCTATTGATTTGAAGCGTAATATTTCTTGTTCCAAATTTGCTGCAAGAATAAATCAAAACATATACTAGATTTTACATGATGCATAAAAGATCATGACGTGTGAAATTTCTTTTGCTTTCTAAAGTAGTAAACCGAAGTACACATTTTTAAATCGGCTATTAGTTGCACACCAGCAAGCCGCTGTTGGTCACCAATCTTGACATGAACTTTCTTGACATAAACTATCATCTATTTTCTTCTAATATTGTTTCCGCAGAACAGAACTTTGGAATATTGATCTTTTTTTCCATAGAGTCTACTACATACACATAATAACACCCCCTGATTATAACGCTGGGGTAAACATTGATCATCCTGGAAAGTCATGTCTCTATGTTTTTTTTTTCGTTGAAAATTCGTTTCAAGTATAATTTTCAACTATCGAACATTTACATCGTCTTGAAATATTGCATAAACTTGATACGTGTCGCAATAGGGTTGCAGTCCAAATTTAATTTGGTTGATGAAATTTTCCATTCAACAGATTATCAAATCGTTAAGGCCGCTCCATTTATGTACATTCTTTTAGTCATAAATTTACACGATTTTTTCTAAGTGTGTAGTTCTATCAGAGTACTTAGTTTTGAGGTCCTCCTAGCTTGATTTTGGATAGTTTGGATTCTCCGTGTTTGTTTGCGAGAGGGGTTTGCGTAAGTAAATAACAAGTAGATTGAATATACTCAATAAAGTTGAGGTTTTGTTTAGTAAAAGCTGGAAATTTACTAATAGATTGGTATTAACAAGTAGCATGTTGTGTTTTGGAACTGTATTTTACTTGTTGCAAATTGCTGCAGCTGCAAGAGTAGATCAAAACATGTACCAGATGTTAAATGATGCAAAAAAGATCCAGTATAAAACCAAATTTACAACACTGGTGCTGCGATGTTTTTGCGCCTGGTCTAAAAAAATAAATCCAAACCACGATTTGGACCACCTTTGAAGACGCCCTAAAGGTAAAAAGGAATAACCACAGAGAGCAGACATGCAAGATGGTGTGCCCTCCGTGTGTAAATTTTTGTAACTGTCATTTTAAAATTTCAGTTCGTTTCCGTTAGTTTTGGTGAATCGTATGTTGATGACGCCACTTGCCCGCCTCGAGATTTGATAGTCTGTCAATTTTAGTTTGGTGAAACCTAGACTAGGCGGCGTTGTTTTTCCAACGGTTTGCTTTAAAAATTTACACAGTAAATTGAAGAAAAAATGTTCGAGCCTGGATGTCTGTTCTCTGTGGTATAACTGATTGCGTGCATTGCAACTTTTGTATCCAGTTTGACACACTTTATTTCAGTTATTAACGAAAACTGCATGAAATTTAACTGTTTTTTCCCTCGCCAAGTAATACAATTTGGGATTAATTCCGCTACTTCCCCAAAACTAGATTCCGTGTCAGAAACACTCTCGTCCACGTCCCAATGCACGACGACCATCGGCGAATAATACCCAATGGTCAGAAAATAAACAGAATCGTGCAGCATCCCCATCACTAGAGCAGATCAACAGCAATAGCTGTAGGGCAATTCGTTTCGTTCATCCGAATGCGAGTCATGCTGTTGCGCCGTAACATCCGAGATAGAAATCGGCGTCATGTCAGACTACATAGCAGATAAGGAAGAGCAGGGGGGAGGGTGCAGGGCCTGAACAACGCGACAAACTGAGTGGAAATGTGTTCCGGCCAACGACGACGACGACGGACGATGCTGCGATGGTCAGATTTGTTGTCGTCTTTGTTGCTTTGCGAACGATTGTGCAGTGTACCGTGCCGAGCGAGCAGTGTCGGGTGGCTTATGGAGTCATTCCTGCAAAAGGGGTTACGACCACTCGAGTCGCAAATGATAAAGTGTGAGTCGTCAGGAAACGGTCCGACCTGCCAGTGGGCGTAAGTATGTGCAATTATAGGAATTTTCGCATTTCCACTGAATGGTTGGGATGCCCTACTGTAAGTGGTGAAGATGCTGTGGGAAAATCACAGTCATGTAGGATGCTAAGGTCACGGACATTAAACGTGACATATTTTACGATTGAATTTAAAGTTCCCGATCCGCTTCATTGGACTCGGTTTGGGAGAGTGTGGGAGTTGTAAATGCCATGAGGTGCCACAATCCAATTTCGGGGAGGAATTTATCGGTTTTACTGTAGCCACGGTGTCGATACGGTGGGACGTGCGTGTTAACGACACGCCGGGATCATAACCGGAACATGTGCCTAATCCGAAAATGATAACCCGTTTTACATATCATTATCCAAACCGGAGGTGATGCAATCTCCACTGGGATCTATCTACTGCTCTGCTGCAATGTGATAAGCCATCCGCGGTAAATGCAAGCCGCACTGCAGATGCAACGATGATGGATCTACAGCCTAAATGCACGGAGTCTCGAAGGGTGCCGCATGGCTCGGATGGCGTTTATAATGAGATGGGGCTTACGTGTGAGTGAATTCCGGAAGCTTAGCACGTAAATGATGCATATTTAGCGCTCACGTCGTTGGAATTATTCCTCTGATAAAGGGCGATACGGTCAAAATTTGGTCAATATCAACTTGACGTATTTCTTTCAACTTTGCATTTAAAAAACCTGAACACCCCTCATTTTGAAGGTGTGTGTGTGTAGAATGTTGCTCCTATTTTGATTTTGGAATTCACTCTTCAGTTGTCAAAATGCCGTCCAAGCAAGAAGAGCAGCGTATCAAAATTTTGCTCGCGCATCGCGAAAATCCGAGCTACTCGCACGCAGAGTTGGCAAAATCGCTAAAAGTTGCCAAATCAACCGTTACAAATGTAATTAATGTGTTTTGGGAACGTTTGTCGACAGCCAGGAAGTCTGGATCGGGGGAAATCGAAAACCGGAAGCCGCTGAGACGACAAAGAGAGTTGCCGGTAGTTTCAAGCGAAACCTAACCTATCTCTCCGAGATGCCGCAAATAAGCTGGTGTATCGTCTACAACCGTGCATCGAGCAAAAAACGAGCCGGACTATCGACTTACAAGAAGGTAGTGACTCCAAATCGCGATGATAAACAAAATACGACGGCCAAAGCGCGATCCCGGAGGCTGTATTCGACGATGCTGACGAAGTTTGACTGCGTGGTAATGGACGACGAAACCTACGTCAAAACCGACTACAAGCAGCTTCCGGGACAGGAGTTTTATACGGCAAAAGGAAGGAGAAAGGTAGCAGATATTTTCAAGCACACGAAACTGTCAAAGTTCGCAAAGAAATATCTGGTTTGGCAAGCCATCTGTACCTGTGGCTTGAAAAGCAGCATTTTCATAGCTTCCGGGACTGTCAACCAAGAAATTTACGTGAAGAGTGTTTGAATAAACGTCTGCTGCCTTTCCTGAAGAAACACGGTTGTTGCGTACTGTTTTGGCCGGATTTGGCATCTTGCCATTACGGTAAAATGGCCATGGAGTGGTACGCCGCCAACAACGTGCAGGTGGTTCCCAAGGACAAGAACCCTCCCAACACGCCAGAGCTCCGCCCAATTGAGAAATACTGGGCTATTGTCAAGCGGAACCTAAAGAAGACCAAAAAAACTGCTAAGGACGAGCAGCAGTTCAAGGCAAACTGGCTTTCTGCGGCGAAGAAGGTGGACAAGGTGGCTGTACAAAATCTGATGGCAGGGGTCAAGCGTAAGGCCCGGCAATTCGGATTTGGAAAAGCGGAAGCCTAACTGAATATTTTTCCTGAATTTTATACTAATTGAACTTGAAAAAGAAATTTAATTTGATTTTTTAAATAAACGATTTCACCGACTTACACGCGTTTTCCCTTGACCAAATTTTGACCGTATCACCCTTTAGGCTGAGGGATGGAAATCGGGCGAGTTAATCGGGAAAATGTTGACACTTTGATGAAAGTTCCAATTGACACATCCCAATGAGCAACGATTCTTTGAAAAGGGTAAAATTGACGAGGGAACTAGTTTCTCTGTCACATCAAAGAAAAGGCCTACTTTGCAGACATCGAGAAAACGTATTTTTCATACGGATTGAAGAATATCGAGCATCGTTGGGTCAAGTGTATCGAGCTAAAAGGAGATTATGTTGAGAAATTTTTGTTTTAATAAAAAGTCAGTCTCGAAGTTGAGCGTACATGTGTGATTCATCAAGAAATCTCCAAATTTTTCAGGATTATAAAGACTGTATTCGATAAAATTTGGACACACAAAATAGGTCACCAAAAATTTTCGATTCTTTTCAAACTTTCTGGAAATAAAGTACTACTAAATGGTTAAGTTTTGACATCATTGGTTTATTGAACCTCTTCTCCCAACCCAAATGCCAGCACCTTTGCCTTGACCCCTTTCATCAAATTTTGGGTAATGATAGGACCGACCGACTTGCTTATTTACTTTTAACCACACTTTCTTTAGTTCAAGTTCATTTTCTATCAGTTTTGGAGTTTTAACAAGCTTTGCCTTCATGATTACCCAAAATTTTTCAATTGGGCGAAGTTCCGGAGTGTTTGGAGGGTTGACGTGTTTTGGTACAAAAACTACATTATTATCTTTGTACCAGTCTAAGGCGGGCCGGGCATAGTGGCAAGATGCCAAATCCGACCAAAACAGTGTCGGGCCATCGTGAGGCATTTGGAGGCATTCGTCCTTGTAGATTTGTCCGTTGACGGTCCCAGAGGTGATGAAGGGCTGACTCATTTTGCCACATCCGCAGATCGCTTGCCAGACAAGGAATTTTTTGGCGAATTTCGACAGTTTCTTCTTCCGTACACTCTCCGGAACGAAAGAGGTGGTGACGTAATGTTCCTGTCCTGGCATTTGTTTGGTGGCGGCTTTAATGTAGGTCTCATCGTCCATCACAATGCAGAACGGTTTTGTCTGCCACTCCCTGTACAGTTTTCTTGCACGAGTATTGGCCACCGAGTTCTGATTATCGCTCCGGTTCGGTGCCTTCTGCAACTTGTACACATGTAATCCAGAACGTTTCATTGTTTTCTGCACAAAACAAACTGAAACTTACGCCTTTTTCGCAACATGTTGGGATAACGCTTAAATAGGTTCAATACCATCCTGGCCTTTTCCGAATTTGATGTGCCACGTTTTTTGCCACTACCATTTTTCCGCTTGGTTGTCTTACGTTCCTTGAACGTTTTGATCACATGAGATACGGTTGAATGTGCGATTCCGAGCTGTTTTCCGATCCATCGATAAGAAGCGTTTGGGTTTTCGAAGTGAGTGCCCAAAATTTGTTGGCGCACTATTTCTTCAATCGAAGCCATCACTGAAATCACTCGACCGATTTTCATCAAACTCATGACACAATTGACACAACACAATGAAATACATTCAGTTAAAATTTCAATAATTTTTACCCACACGCTAAAAAGTTACGAACAATTGCGTGTGTCCAAATTTCATTGAATACAGTCTTTATTGTGCTCACCTTCAGTCCTTCTGCCACCGGAGCTTTGTTCACCTTCAGCCCTTTTGCCACTGACAAGAGCTCATCGTTGCAGACTCGTTTACCTCCCTTAGATCGTCTTTAACTCTTCTGAGGATTTCAGCATATGTTATTGTCCCCCTCACTTCTACAACTAAGGCATCTCCTTTCCAAATCTGCCGGTCCACTTTTATCTTCTCTCCCTTCTTCCAAGCCTCTTCCATCTCCAGCTCTTCTCTTTTCTTTTCTGCCTTCTTCTTTTATTGCTTTTTCTTCTTTTCTTCCTTCGTCTCGTTTTTGCGTAGCACCCTTGCCTTTCATTATCACCACTTCGCCGATATCTTCTTTTTGTTTCATCCTCACCTGGTGTTTCGCGATCTCTTTTACCGCCTGCGCGATAGTTTACTGACATTTTTTTCACTTCTTTTTCGCCTTTTCCGCCCTATTTCTCCAATCTTGCTGCTCACGTTCGACCACTAACATTGTAGATTGCCCGTTACTAGCGCCCGGATTTTGTAATGGGCGTTATTTTTCCCTTTGATGAACTCATAGAGCTCGTCAACCTTCTTTTACTTCTATCACCATGGTTCTGCCAAGCTGAGACCCTGCTGTTCTGCCTGAGTTTAGCCACTACTGACTTTCGGCGTAAACACAGGCTCAGCCCAGCCCACCGACTCTTCTTGAATTTCTTGCGCCTCTCTATCTTGCTTCCACTAGCTACGGCCATTTTATTCGCCACTGGTGACCTTGGCAACATTCCACTTTTTGCAAACGGATTTGCCTTTAACATGGGCAGTCTCTACCTCACCACCTTCATCGCACGTATTTGAGGGTGAAGGATCATGCTCCTCCATCGTTTGGCAAGACGACCGACATCTTCACGGCCTGAACCTCGTAGATACGATCACCTGCGACGGAACACCACACAATGGAAGCCCTGATTTCCGCTGGCGTGTGAACACAGTTGCAGTCCCTAGCAACGTGTCCTTCTTCACCACATTTCCTACATAGACCGTGCCTTTGCAGTTTCGCACTTGGTGGCCAAACGCCATGCATTTAAAGCATCTCTCCATCTGTTTGTTTATTCGAGGGGTGAGTCTCAACGGACACACTGACCATCCGACTTTCACCTTGCCCACCTCCACCATTTTGTTGGCAGCTTCTACCGGTAGTCGTATCGCTGCTATTTGTGTACCACCGTACGCTCTCCTCAACCGAATGGTCATCTGAACTTCACCCAGCGCGCATTGTGAGGCCAGTGCATCCCTCAGTTCGTCTACCGTAGTGATCTCGTCCAGGTCTCTGCACTCGACCCCTGCCTCCTGCGTTAAAGCCCTTACATTTCCTTCACTACCTAAGGAGTTGGCAATAAGCTCCCGGAAGGCCGAGCTCCTGATCATGGGATCCTTCTTCAGCTCGAACAGCAACTCCCCTTTCTGGGTGCGCCTAGTCCTCACCACTTTTCACCCAAGTCCTTGAGCTCCGGGTCCTCCCTCACTTTTCTTAAGATCGCTGCATACGTCATCTTATCACTCACTTCGACGATCAAAGCATCCCCCTTGAGCCTCTCCCGAGGAGACCGACGTTTGTCTTTCTTCTTCTGCTCCTTTTTCTTCTCCACGTGTTGCTCCTGCTTTTCCCTCTTCTCTCGCTGGCTTTCCACGGTTTGCCAATCACCGTTCTTGACGCCTTCCTTCAGTACGCTAGCACAGTCCTGCACGTTACGCTGCTTCTTCGGGGCTTCGTACTCTCCCGGCGAGTCCCTGACTCGCTTCTCCGTGCGAGTATTTCGGGGACTCATTGGTGTCTGCTGTGCCGCAGTCTGTCTGTCTGTCTGTCTGTCTGTCTGTCTGTCTGTCGCTCGTAAACTACTGAACCGATCGACGTGAAAATCGTAAACTACTGAACCGATCGACGTGAAAATGTGTATGCTGGAGTTTTTTTAGTTAAGGAAGGTTCTTATGATGGTTTGCGGTCGAACCCCCTCCCGGAAATGGAGGCTCCCATACACATGAAGCACAAATTTCTGCATAACTTAAGATCAAGCAATCAAGCAAAGGGAACAAAATTTGGAAGGTAGAAGTTTTTTTGACGGCAATATATGTTTTTAAGGTAATTTAAGACCCTTCCTACACTGAAAAAAGGAGTTCCCATAAAAATGAAGCACAAATTTCTGCATAATTCAAAAACTAATCAAGTAAATGGAACAAAATCTAGCATGAGGGGGTTTTCGGAGACAATAATGTATCTATGGCAGTTCGAGACCCCTCCCATTCTGAAAGGGGGGGGGCTCTAAGACAAATGAAACTAAAATGTCTGCATAATTCAAGAACTTATAAAGCAAATGGAACCAAATTTGACATGTGGGAATTTTGAAGGCAATAAATGTTTCTACGGTGGTTTGAGACAACTCGTCTTTGTGGTAGTGGGGGATGAGGTTCTCCTACAAATGAAATACAAATATAAAATAAACATGAGAATTATTCCTACTATTATGAAACTATGTATGCAGGGATTTTTGGGGCCGGAGGAGGTTCATATGATGGTTCGAGATTCCTCCCCCGTCTGAAAGGGGGGGGGGGGAAGGAGGGTCTCTCATACAAATGAAACACAAATTTCAATCAAACATCTAAACTATCCAAGCAACTTAAACTCAAAATGTGCATTTCTCGGGTAAGAAGAATGTTCTGATAAAAGTTTGAACTCTTTCTTAGTCAATAGATGGGGATGTTTGAGAATACTAAAGGGTGTATTCGATAAAAATGGCACACACATACATACTAAATTAAACTGATTATCGGATTTTCTTGAAATTTTCAGGGAATGAAGAACTACTAATGAGTTTTGATTTACAACATTTGTTTTATTCAATTTCGTCTCCCATCTCGAATGCTCGCACCTTCCTTTTCACTCCACCCATCAAATTTTGTACAACCGATTTTCCCAGTGTTTTTGTTGTTTTTACCCAAATTTTCTTCAATTCTAGCTTCTGTTTTTATAGTTTTGGGATGTTTGCGAAGTTGCCCAGAATTTTTCAATTGCACGAAGTTCCGGTGAATTTGGTGGGTTCCTTTGGCACAAAATTGACTCCGTTGGCTCGGTACCACTCCAATACGTTTCGAGCGTAGTGGCAGGATGCTAGATCAGGCTAAAACAGAGTTGATCCTTTGTGCTTCTTAATGAATGGCAAGAGACGCTTCTTAAGGCACTCTTCCGTGTAAATCGCACCGTTTATTGTTCCGGAAGTGATGAAGGGAGCACTTATTTCACCACATCCGCAAATCGCCTGCCAGATTAGAAACTTCTTTGCAAATTTCGATAGTTTCTTCTTTTCGAACATCCTCCGGAACATCGAACTTCGACTTGGCAACGAAATATTCTTGCCCAGGAAGTTGCCGGAAGTCGGCCTTGACGTATGTTTCGTCATCCATCACGATGCAACCGGATTTGGTGAGCAGCTTCGTGTAAAGTTTCCGGGCGCGGGTTTTCGCAGTGATGTTTTGTTTTTCATTCCGGTTTGGGGCTTTTTGCACTTTGTAAACATGTAACCCAG